>VONZ01000604.1:382500-432500 GCA_012976165.1 Labeo catla
AGAAGAATCGATAATTTTGACCCATGCACTATTTTTGGCTATTGCTACAAATATACCCGTGCTACTTATACCCTTGCTACTGTTTTGTGGTCACATATTTGAGGCAGTGTCCTTGAGTTCAGTGAGTATGATTTCTAAAAAGATGTCTATTTATGAGATGGAGACTTAAAATTGTGTCAAAAGTTTGGGGTAAGATTTTTATTTTTTAAAGAAATGATTCCTTTTATTTAGCAAGGAAATAATAATCAGAAATGTTTCTTGAGCAGCACAAATCAGCATATTAGAGTGATTTCTGAAGGATCATGTGACACTGAAGATTGGAGTAATGATGCTGAAAATTCAGCTTTGATCACAGAAATCAATTACATTTTAAAATATATTCAAATAGAAAACAGTTATTTTAAATGATGAAAATCAGTGTTTCTTTGGTGTGTATTAACATTTTGAATTAAAATTTCAGTTTTAGTAATTTTGTTATGCTTTTGTCATTTTTAGTTTTTTGTCATGTTAGTTTTTTGTTGCAATTCTGTTTTATTTTACTCTTAGTAATTTTAGTATTTCAGCTCTATTTATTTCAGTTACTCTGCCAGTCAAAAGTCTCTTCTGCTCACGAGCCTGCATTTATTTGATCCAAAGTACAGCAAAAGCAGTTAAATTGTGAAATATTTTTACTGTTTTCTACTTGAATATATTTTAAAATATAATTTATTCCTGTGATTTTAAAGCTAAATTTTCAGCATCATTACTCCAGTCTTCAGTGTCACATGATCCTTCAGAAATCACACTAATATGCTGATTTACTGTTCAAAAAAAAACATGTGTTTATTTATTAATGTATTTATTTTCAGGATTCTTTGATGAATAGAAATATCCAAAGATCAGCATTTATCTGAAATGAGCTTTTGTAACATTATACACTATACCATTCAAAAGCTTGGAGTCAGTATAATCAATTTTTTTTTTTTTACAATTTGTTTTGGGAAAGAAATGATAGAAATTAATACTTTTATTTAGCAAGGATGCTTTAAATTAATCAAAAGTGATGATAAAGACATTTATAATGTTACAAAAGATTTCGATTTCAGATAAAAATTCTACTTTTTCAACACAACTTTCAAGATGATAAATGTTATTTTAACAGCAAATCAGAATTTAGAATTATTTCTGAAGGATCATGTGACCGGAGTAAAAATTCAGCTTTGAAATCACAGGAATAAATTATATTTCAAAATATATTCAAATAGAAAACAGTTATTTTAAATAGTAAAAAATATTTCACAATTTTACCATTTTTGCTGTACTTTGAATCAAATAAATGCAGGTTTGGTGAGCAGAAGAGACTTACTAAAATCTTACTGTTTAAAAACTTTTGACTGGCAACATTTTATTTGTGTTTTTTCCATCTAACATATTAAATATTTGTATGTTTATTTAACAATAACAACAGTCATAATATTTCACCATGTTATTGTTTTGCTATCTTTTTTTGATCAAATAAATGCAGCCTAGTTAGACATAATAGACTTTTATACTCCCCAGACTCCCTTTAATACATTTTACCGTATTAAAATATGTTTTACAGAATGTCTCCTGTAATGTGGAAAATGAGACAAAGTTATGTAGGTTTTGTCTTTTAAACAGAGTCTGAAATGTAATCCAGAGAAAAACAGACGAAGTAAAAAGGATATAAAAAGCGATATCTAGTTATTTTTAATTTATGATGATTATGATGATTATCAGTTTGGCTGCATTGCTGTACTTCACTTAAATCATAACACATCTTGCCTAAAATGTATGACATATGAAGTATATAATAGTAAAATATATGTTACACGATCATATTATTTATTGTAATTAAATAACAGGTAATTATTACAAATGCTTAAAGGCGTCTTATGATTCATTTTGACAGATTGTAGTGTCATATGATTGAACACTAGAGGGCAGAGAAGCTCTTTGTGTTGCTTATAAATCACATTAGCAGGAATCCGGCCAAATTCAAGCATTCCTTCACACAGTATGAAAGATAATAAGAAAAAGACAAACTATATTTATTATATTACTAAACAGAGTAACAATACATAAAGATCCTTATACTGTATTTCATATATTAGATCATTTAATCAATATATTACAATTAGTTCACACGTTTTAAATGTCAGATGGCAAATTTACAAACCTACATTTATTGCATGATATCTTATTCTTCATTTTGATGTGTTTTTATTGAATTTGTTGTATGTATTTGAAGCTAAATAGCCTGTTCTTGTTGAATAATTGCACAAAAATGCCTCAGACGCAAATTTACGGGGCTTTTATTGCACACTACAGTTGTGTAAATTCTTAAACGCTTTAGATTTATTACCAGCACATCAGCAAACAATAGTTGTACGTGTAAGACACTTGTTCTGTGTGTTTGTTCTTGTGTTTTCAATCATATTAGTTAGAGGTTTTATTTATTGCAATAATTGTAGTAATTTACATTTGAAACCATGAAGCACGCTGCTGTTTGAATAGCTGTGGCGGTAATATTTGTCTAATAATAAAGGCCATTATATGGTAATTAGAGTAGGAGGGGTTATTATGCTTTTATTAGACTGATTCTCGTCCTGGATTTCATTAGACCGTCCACACGGAAACACGCTCGAGGTCGTCTCCCCACCAGTTTAATGGCGGTAATGGAAACAAATACTCTCTCTCTCTCTCTCTCTCTGTCTCTCTCTCTCTCTCTCTCTCAGTCTCTCTCTCTCTTAAGGTGTTCTCCTGTTTGTGCTGTACACCTGCAACGTGCATTGATCCTATGTAGTGTTTGACCCCTGCTGATGCCTCCCATTCATTCCCATTACATCTTTCTTTCCTCTCCTCCATTGAACAACAAGTATTTACCGGCTCTCACTTCCACTCAAGCATCCCACACAACACACAAACAGCGGGCTGATCTGAGACCTGTGTGCAGGCTTCAGCTCAAATCTGCTGTTTGCACAAACCGAAACACTGGGTTTAGCAAGCTTGCTGCTTACATGTGCCACAAAATAGTAACGTTGAATTATAACTATTGTTTTATTTTATTTTAATTGAGTTTTATTTTTAAAAATATTTAATTTTTCATGTATATGCATGTCATTTTTTTTTTTTTTTTCTAAATTTTAAATATAGTAGTTGGGAAAGAAAATTTGTGAATTGTGTAACTGTTGTGAACACTTTCTTTCTTTCTTTGCGTTTTTTAAAAAAAATTAATTTGCTTACAAATGCACAGGTGAATTTCCAGATTTATTGTCTGTTTATTTTTCTTTTATTTATTTATTTTTTTTTAATTTTTCACTATTAACAAAAATAAAATAATTTTCATAAAAATAATGAGTAATTTAAGCATATAATATCTATTATTTATATTATACTTAATTTTTGAGGAAATGCATGAATCACAATTTGTTTTTCTTGCTTTTATATATATATATATATATATATATATATATTTTGTGTAACAGCATTACTTACTGCATGTTAACCAATGCATCACGCTTCTTATATATTTTTCATATTTTTACTGCGTGGAAATCTGCATGATGTCCTCACAAGATTCCCTACCTAAGCATCTTACATAGACCTCCCACGTTGTCCCAAATTATGCTTTTTTTTTTTTTTAACTCAATAAGAGGCATTTTATTATTTTCTATGTAATTACAAATAAATCATCAGTCATTTTTTTTGGATCCAATTACAAATATTTTATTTTATTTTATTTTATTTTATTTTATTTTATTTTATTTTGTTTTGTTTTGTTTTGTTTTGTTTTATTTTGTTTTATTTATTTTATTTTATTTTAATTTAATGTAATCTAAAAAATATATGCATATATACATGACTTTCTTTTTTAATTTAGCTGTCGGAAAATACATATTTTTTAACTAACTGGAATAATGCATAATTTTGCATGTGTATAATCAATTACTGAGGAAAATGCATGAATCACAATTAGTTTTTCTTGCTTTCTTTCTTTCTTTCTTTCTTTCTTTCTTTTTTTTGTATTTGTGATTGTGATTTTATTTTATTATTTTATTTTATTATATTTTTTATTTTATTTTATTGTTTCCCTTTTTAAAATATTGAATTTAATTTCATTTTAAAAATATATACATATATGCATGCCATTTTTTTTAATTTTTTTATTATTATTTTTTTTTTAAATTTAGTAGTCGGAAAATTTTTTTAATTAAGTGGAATATTGCATATGCCAATTATTGAGGAAAGTGCATGAATCACATTTTTTTTTCTAACTTTTTTTTTTTTGTATAACAGCATTACTTAATTACATGCTAACCAATGCATCATACTTCTTATATATGTTTCAAATTTGTACTTAAAATTTATATTTACTTATATTTTATTTTGTTTTATTGTTTTCCTTTTTAAAATATTATATATATATATATATATATATATATATATATATATATATATACACACACACAGTTATTAAGGACATTGCTTTTAAGGAATCACAATTGCCTTTTTTTTTTTTTTTTGTATAACAGCATTACTTACTGCATGTTAACCAATGCATTACACTTCTTATATATTTTTAATATTTTTTACTGCATGGAAATCTGGATGATGTCTTTGCAAGATTCTCTATTAAGCATCTTACATAGACCTCCCACATTCTCTCAAGTTATGCTATTTTTTCCACATTTTGTTTGTGTATGAAGTCACAAATAAATCATCAGTATTTTATTTGGATCCACTTTGTCTCTATCCTGATATACCTGGTCAGGCCAGGACTCGGTGTGGTTTTCATTTGAGCGTGTGGCGTGCGGTTATTTTTGTTGAGCAGGTGTAACGCTAGAGTCGGCGGCTGGATGCTGGTCGCCTCTCGGCTGCCGGTCTGTGATGGTGATGGATGCTCTGTGGCGGTCACTGTGCTCTAACGTGCCTCTGTTTGTCTTTCTGAGTCACGGCGCCGCAGACGTGGATGCATGTGTACATTTACGGGCTTCTATATTTACTCTGTTCCTATTTTCAGTTCATCCGTTCTTATGGATGAGGCAGGTAAACCAGTGAGGCACTCACTGTTACTCACTAGAGGCAGTACTTCTTCTTTCTGTGCTCTACCCCATAATACGATGAGAATAGTTTAAAGCTGGAAAAAGAAAATATTAAGAAAAATATTAACCTTAAACTGTTTCTCTGAGAAGTGTAAACGCTGTGGCTTTGATGTGCTTTCAGAATGTTGTTTTGTTTGTTTTAGATTTCTGAGCAGCCCGACGCAGTAGCACTTCCTTAACCAATAGCGTGAGTTTAGGGCGGGATTATGTTTTTCTAGCCAATGGCAGATGAGGGGAGTGTTTAAGGAAACCTGTTTGGAAAACAACATTATTTTTGCACTTTTGTTTGAAGCACAAACCGTGTCAGTTTATTTTTTATGTGTGTTTAAAAAACAAAATCCTTTCTCTGATTAATGTCATCAATCGTTGTTTACATTTTATGTTTAAATGTATTTTTTTCTGACGTTTTTACGACAAATAATAACAGTAAACCCTCCCCTCTCAACCCTGACACTGCAGGCAAAAACACTGTTTTTTCAGGCATCTGTCATATTTGAGATTTTGTGTTATTGTGTGTCATAATTTTTTTTTTTCAAACTAGTGGAAAGAAAACATCCAAAGACACTGTTAAGTGTTTATTTTATAGCACTTTATCCATTTGTGTCAATAGATTTCAATTACAATGAATATTTTTAAATCCTGTTTTCTCAAAATGAGTTTTTTCTCCTACGCTGAGCCATAAATCTCTACTTCAGTAGCACTTATACACGCCAGACTTTACATTTTTATTCCTGTCTATTCCCTAAAGGTTTTTACAGAGTGATTTGTTCATATATAATTTTATTTCCCCCGAACTTGTGAAAATAGTGTTTTTCTGTCTGTTTTTAGAATTTTCTGAATTATGGAGTGACAAAAATGAGATGCCTAAAATTCCCTCTGTAAAAACGTTGGACTGTAATGTGTCAAATAAAACAAGAATTTTAAGTATTTTTGTACTAGACCTGTATGCAAATTAGCACATTTTTATTAAATAATGCCTCATTTGCATATTTAACCCTAACGTTTTAGAAAACTTGTAATACAAAAAATGTTTGTAATTATCAGCGTAATCAATCAACTGGATAAGCAAGGCGATAACTATTAGTTTTTTTTTTTTTTTTTACCTTATACACCTGCAGTGTCTCACCAAAACAAAAACCAAAAAACAAATTTGATTTATTTATTTATTATCAATTTGGCATTGAAATGAAGCTGAAGTAAAATAAAATATAAATGTTACATGGAAAAACTTTTACATGAAAATGTTACTATTGTTGAAGTACTAAAATTGAGTTAACGTGAAGTACTAAAATTACTAAACTAAAATAAAAAAGGCTCATAGAGATATAAAAATAAAAATAATGAGATTAAAATTATATGAAAATATGAAAATAAAAGTTAACTTAAAACAAATGCTAAGAAAGTTTGTAAATAATACTAAAATAAGACTGGTTGTACACAAAAAATAAAAAATCAATCAATTCAATCTTATTTTAATAACACTTCAAAGCATTTTCCCTCCACTTCTACATTAAATTTTAAGCGCAAGGGAATTTTCATGATATTTCTAATCTAATCAAGTAGTTTCTGATTTACCTAATTAATGCTATTCATTATGTAATGTAAAAATGTAATGGGGGTTGAGAAATCTGGTCTAAACCAAGCCACGTTTTGTCCCCCTTCTAAGAGCTTGCTGTGAAACCCATATCCTTGTTTTGTTTTGCAGAAAGCTCAGTGTCAGAACAGGAAATGGAGTGCATAAGGTGGCACAGGGGATGAATAACAAGCCGTACTGACGGGAAATCTTCGGTTTTATGTGCCTTGATAAATGCCATGCCCGCTATGTATTTCCAGTTTAATTGAATTTTGATGGCTGTATGACTGTGTTTCTGTGGCCTCTCACCAGGGTCGTGTCGCAGGGCCTCTCTTTTTTTCTTTCTCTCTCTCAGCTAAGTGTAGAAAGCGAAGTAATTCTGTGGGTTTTCTTGCTGTAGATAAAGCGTGAAGTAGGTGGTTTGTGGTGAACTGGTTAGATTGAGGCGAATTTGTTCAGCATAACTGGAACTAAATTGATTTAGACCTCTAAGCACCCTTGTGTGCCATTGTGCATTAAATGAACAGCAAGTCTGACTTGCGTATTTGCATATTTTAGACATAAATTATGTAGCCCCGCCCTCTTTGAAATATCATTGGTGCAAAATCTCCATGTAACTGAACGTTTACCGTGAAACATATTCTGATTGGCTGATTGTGTCATGCTGTGTATGCTTTTAACTAAAGATAATAAAAGAGGTTGTTTGATTTATTAATGAACAAATAAGTACATTTACAAATACAAAATGCTTTTATTAAAATGTGTTTTTATATAAAATATTACGGTAACACTTTTTATATGTGACCCTGGACCACAAAACCAATCATAAGTAGCACGGGTATATTTGTAACAATAATGTGTGTGTGTGTATATATATATATATATATATATATATATAAATAATAATATATTATAAAATGTATCTTAGAAAGTATAATGCGTTTGCATGGCTCAAAATGATCTATTTTAGTTTTATGCCTAAAATCATTAGTATATTAAGTAAAGATCTATGAAGATATTTTGTAAATTTTCTACCGTAAATATATCAAAACTTAATTTTTGATTAGCAATATGCATTGCTAAGAACTTCATTAGGACAACTTTAAAGGTGACTTCCTTAATATTTTTATTTTTATTTATTTTTGCACCCTCAGATTTCAATGGAAAGCTTATTTATTCAGATGATATGTTAAACTCAGTTTAAAAAATGGAGCTTTATGACTGGTTTTGTTGTCCAGGTTCACATATATTATGCATTATAAAAGTATTTTAATGCATTTAATGCATTTATTATAATGCATTTACCTTATAATGCATTGTATGATCTCATTTGTAATTGTAACTAGTTATATATAATAATATATTATAAAATGTAGAAAGTGTAATGCATTAAACGCATGACAAACAAGCATTTTCAGATATGAAAAGAAGCAAAAGCAGCAAATATAATTAATTTTAACTTTGATTTACAATTACAATTGTTAATGAAAATATCTAATATTTTATTTTATATTTAATTAATGTGTATATATAATGTATTATAAACATGTATGGTTATCAAAATTTGTATTATAATAAAAAAATTATTATGTACAGTGTAATATATTGTAAATATTTATAGAAACAGTTCCTTGTATTTTTTTTTAAAGTTAATGCATAATGTTCAGGATGCAATCTAGCACAGGAATTATATGTGTGAAAACTTTCCCACCATTAAGTAAGTACGAAACAAGGCAAAAAACTTTAGGTTCTTTCTTTTATTTGAGTTGCTCTTTAATCTTGTGTGCGCCCGTGGAGCCCGTTATTGATATTGAGTGTCAGAGGAAATAGAATCTGAGGCTTTTAATGTGCATTTCATGTCCGTTTTTGATGAATCTGTTTATCGGCTCTGTAATGAACACCAGGTATGGTTGGTTAGTCAAATTATTGAGCATTATTAACCTTGGATGAAATTCACAAAGCACGGAAAAAACTGATGTAACATGCAAGAAAATTACAGCTGGGGATAAAAGGTTCGATAATGATTACGATCTCAATACCACCCGGGTGAGCGGCCAGAATGCATATATATGTTTAAGGCCTTTTACTGGCTTTTAAAAGAGGGAGGCTTTTTAAAATGGTAAGGAGGGCCTGAATGTGAACTCAAGTGGTTTATGGATCACTTCGATTTTACTATTTTTCCAAGAGCGGAGATATTAAAGTTGCATGACGACTCTTTGCTCTTTCTCTTTAACAATGGCAGTGATGGAATTAACGGATCCGCGGCTGTCGGGGGCCGAGCCCGGAGGCTGGCGTGAGGGGTTGCCGTGGGGACGGCGTGACCGTTGCAAACCTGCGGCGCGATGAAAAATGGCGTTGGGATTTAGCCGAGGCCACTTGGGGGTCAAAGACGGAGTACGTGAGGGAAGGGCGACAGAGGGCAGCCGGGGGCAAAAGCAGCGGGGGTAATAGAACGGCGTGGGGCTGGTCAGGTGGAACTCTGCTCCTCAGACTCCTGTAATTACAAACCATACATTTCACTTTGGGCCGTGACAACGTCTCCCCCAGTCCCAAATGAAGATGGGGGGTTATTAATGGTGGAAATTAAGGCTCCCTGCACACTGACGGATGCTTCACACTTCCCGTTTTAACCCCAAAATATATGTTTCACCTTACCTGCTGCTCACTGGCCCCTCCCTCTTAGATGCTTCATGACCGTATATGGTCATCAGGGCTGCCATTGGTCAGACAAACTGGTAGCCCCACCCCAAACTCACAGTAAAGTCGGCAAGTTTAATCAGTCAAATCAAACACAGCAATGCTTCGATGGCACCTTGAGTGTCTTCAAGAAATGGTATTAGGAAATAACACTAGCTGAATTTGAACTTTGGTCAGCTGCTTTAGCACCACTGCGCAATATATCCACAAATGTGCGGATTCCCCTCCAGGCCATTCTGGTGGATCTAGTGCAGGACGAAGCCTTGTCGCAGTATTTAGTGCATGTGTTCCTGAAATTTTTAGCTGTGGTGCTCATGTGGATGATTTAGGTTCGAGTCCAGCCTGCAACATTTACCAATTCCGTTTCCCCATGACATGATGTGCTCTTTTTGCAGGCTTTGCCATCTGCATTGGTCAGCTGCATACATCAAGGCCCATTTTAGAAACATAAGCATTATATTGAAAGAAAGAATTTACAATAATTTTCATCTTGCGTGGAATAACAGCCAATTTTGCTTTTCTCAAATGAGACATGTGACCTCTGAAGGGCCCAGACTTCAAAATGAGACTTGGCTACGCTTTCCAACATTTTTTTTTTTTTTGTCCTCTCTTTGATCAGATAAACTGTTAGTCCCATCCCAGACTTGCAAATTTGTTGAGCCAAAAATTGTCAAATCGGATCTTTCAACCACAGCAATGCTTTGATGGTGCCATAGTGTTTCTTTAAAAGGTGGTATTGGTAAATCACACAAGGTGGATTCGAACTTGGGACGCATACTTTAGCACCACTGCTCAGTGTATCCACAAACTTGTGCATTCCCTGCCAGGTTGTCTTTTGGTGTTCTTTTTTTTCCATTAGGATCTAGTGCAGGACGAAACCACGGTGCAGTAGCTGGCGCATGTGTTCTTGAAATTTTGAGCTGTGGTGCTCATGTGGATGATTCAGGTTCGAGTCCAGCCTGCAACATTTCCCAATTCCATTTCCCAATCACATCATGTGCTGTTTTTGCAGGCTTCGCCAGCTGCATTGGTCAGTTGCATAAATTAAGGCCCATTTTAGAAACATAAGCATTATATTGAAACAAAAGAAAGAAATTACAATAATTTTCGCCTTATGTGGAATAACAGCCAATTTTATAACGGTTGTTTTTCTGAAATGAGACAGCTTGAAGACACGTGTGGGTGACAAATGTGACCTCTGAAGGGTGCAGACTTCAAAATGAGACTTGGCTACGCTTTCCAACATTTTTTTTTTTTTGTCCTCTCTTTGGTCAGATAAACTGTCCAATCCCAGACTCGCAAATTTGTTGAGCCAGAAATTGTCAAGTTGGATCTGTCAACCAAACAGAGCAATGCTTTGTTGGCGCCATAGTATTTCTTTAAGCAGTGGTATTGGTAAATAACACAAGATGGATTAGAACTTGGGACGCCTACTTTAGCACCACTGCACAATATATCCACAGACTTGTGCATTCCCTGCCAGGTTGTGTCTTTTGGTTTTCTTTTCTTTTTTTTATTAGGATCTAGTGCAGGATGAAACCATGGTGCAGTAGTAGGTGCATGTGTTCTTGAAATTTTGAGCTGTGGTGCTCATGTGAATGATTTAGGTTCGAGTCCAGCATGCAACATTTCGCAATTCCAATTTCCTGTCACTTTTTGCATGTTGCATCCTCTGGAGGTTGCATTGGTCAGCTGCATACGTCATTGAGGCTGACTCATTTTAGGAAAGTATATATAATCTAAAATATAATCCATTAGCCACATATTGCATTGTTAAACACTGAGGAGATACTATTTTCTAGATACTTTATATTACTAGAATCTAGTGCAGGACAGAGCAATGGTGCAGTGGTTGGCACATGTGTCCCTGAAATTTTGAGCTGTGGTGCTCATGTGGGCAATTCGGGTTTAATTCTGACTTGCAACATTTACCAAATTTTTTTCTTCCTTTTTTTTTCCCACAGCAATTTAGTGTCTGTCCTTCACTATAAATCTGTCTAATAAAGCAGAAAAAACCATAAAACAGCAATGCTTCTCTGATGTACACCTTTTTTTTTAATATTGCATTGTTAAACGCTGAAAAGATGCTAATTTCTAGATACTTTATATTACTAGAATCTAGTGCAGGACAGAGCAATGGTGCAGTGGTTGGCACATGTGTTCCTTAAATGTTGAGCTGTGGTGCTCATATGGATGATTCGGGTTCAGTTCTAGCCTGCAACATATGCAAAGCCCACTTTCTTCCTTCTTTTTTATGTTCACAACAATTTGATGTCCATTCTCCACTGTAAATCTGTCTAGTAAAGCATGAAAACCCTTAAAACAACAACGGAGGACACAAGTCCGAGTGATGAAAAAGAAAACGTGTTGTCGAATCAGTGTGTTAATCTGTCCGCTCTTTATGTTTTTCTTGGATTATTGCCCCATCCTTCGCTCCAAAATGCACATGTCCACTAGAGACCAGGATGTGACCTGCAGAAGAACTTAGCAAAACAATAAAACCATCAACTGACCCAGAGGTCACCTCTGGAACATCCCGTCTTCATGGCATCCACACAATGCGTTATACAGTAAAGCGTGATCCTTAAGGTTAGTGGGTTTGTTCAGATCACTGACCCTCAGTTTGAAGAATATTATGCTTGTCTAAGCAAACATCAGTACAGTTCAAATGCAGTGATCGTATAACCCACTGACAGCCGTCTATTTGTTTTTCAATACAGTGTCATGCTAATTTAGCTGGATTTCTCCCCCAGCGCGTGCAGGGTCTCTCTGCCTCTGTTTGACGAACAAGCGAAGTCATTACGTCCAAATTAATGTCAAGCCCCTCTTATTTTCTATAAATAATAAAAGGCGGGTCGCTGTTGCCGTTAAACATGTTCTAATTTGTTCTCCATTACAAAAAACAACAGTGCTGATTAATTCACACTTCAAGCTGAACAACCGCCACAATTTTTACAAGGTGACTACGAGTTGCTCTTTTGATCACCGCTAATGCGACACTTTTTTCATTAATACGACGATGAAAGCGCAGCGCTTAATTGTCATATTATGGATTCGCTGGTAAAACGGTATTTTGTTTGGTTTGCTGGCAGGAAAAGCATTTAAATTCTCCCATCTCTTGTTTGTATTTTGGTGTCTGTTTCTCGGGAAGGAAGCCCCTTGTGCAGATACACACACGGCGTTCTCCATTACTCCTAATAAGGTGTCATAAAATTGAATTCCATGCTTGGTTTGTCAGAGAGGAGTTCTTATCCTGCTCCAATTTTGAGTTTTAATGGGTAATACTCCTTAGCTCTCTCCTCACAATTAGGCCTCCTAGTTACCTTTTAATGAAAATCAGATTAAAACATAATCTAATTAAAGTTCATTTTAATCCACGCTATCGTCCCGACTGTCTGTGGCTCGGAATCACGCCGGCACACTGTCAAACTCGGTTAGTTTGCATAGAAGAGGAAGGCCAGACTATCAATCAAGGGTTTTTACATATGTATGTGTGTTGGAAAACTCGTATGAAGTGCATTTCCAATCCTAGTCCTTCTGTCTCTCTCTTTAATTTCCTAGGTGAATCTCATTAATGCATGCGCAGGTCACATTCCATTTAAAAAAAAAGTGTTTAATTATTTATTTATTTATTTTTTTTTGTAGTATTATTGAGGACATTTCCACCTCCAAATGACTGAAAAGCTTCTATATTTTTATTTATTTATTTATTTATTTAAAATGTATTTATTCTCAATTCTAATGTTTTCATGACTATAATGTAATATCTTTCCCATATGGCAGCAGTAGTATCATTCTGTGAAATTTTTTTTCTATGCTGTCAAATGATCCAAAATATGTTTTTGCTTACTTAATATATATATGTGTGTGTACTATGTATATTTATTATGTATATTTATGTATGTATAAACACACAGATTTACAGTATATATGTTTACATGTATATATTTATATCTAAATATCTATATATATATATATATATATATATATACATACACATACACACACACACACACACACACACACACACACATATATATTAAATACACAGTACACACATGTGACCCTGGACCACAAAACCTGAAGTCGCTGGGGTTTATTTGTAGCAATAGCCAAAAATACATTGTATGGGTCAAAATTATTGATTTTTCTTTTATGGCAAAAATCATTAGGAAATTAAGTAAAGATCATGTTCCATGAAGATATTTTGTCAAATTCCTACTGTAAATGTACGAAAACTTAATTTTTGATTAGTCATATACATTAAGAACATTATTTGAAGAACTTTAAAGGCAATTTTCTCAATATTTTGATTTTTTTGCACCCTCAGAATCCTGATTTTCAAATAGTCATATCTTGGCCAAATATTGTCCTATCCTAACAAACCATACATCAATGGAAAGCTTATATATTCAGCTTTTATGAATAAAATGTGAAAATTTGGTTTAAATAATGTTACATTGTCATTCATATTTATGTAAAAATTCAAACAACATGCTTATTCTTGTACATATTAAAATATATAAAAGAATAAAGGAATATATATAATTTTTTTTGGAAAAACAACAACAATAACAACAACAACAGTATTACACTTATTGTTTTTATGCTTAAACCCTTTTTCATGTTTGACCCATATATATCAGAGGTTGCGTTAGACTTTAACTTTGTACGTCATTTTGATCGACAGGGTCGTAAAAATTCCGTCATAATCTATTATTAACCATCTAATTAATTCATTCATTCATTCATT
Source organism: Labeo catla (assembly GCA_012976165.1). Classification (NCBI taxonomy): domain Eukaryota; kingdom Metazoa; phylum Chordata; class Actinopteri; order Cypriniformes; family Cyprinidae; genus Labeo; species Labeo catla. The sequence goes on from VONZ01000604.1 coordinate 396,629, forward strand.
CATTGATTCATGTTTTAATTATAACACATTTACCTGCTTTTATTTTTGTTTACATTTTAACTTTTAATCATGAACCTTATATTTTGAAGAGAACAGATTGAGTGGGAATTACAGCTAAAGATTTCAGATATTTCCATCACTGATTTAAAAAAAAAAAACAGATACACACACACACACACACACACACACACACCAGAATTATAAACACAACACTTTTGTTTTTGCCCCCATTTTTCAAGAGCTGAACTCAAATATCTAAGACTTTTTCTATGTACACAAAAGGCCTATTTCTCTCAAATATTGTTCACAGATCTGTCTAAATCTGTGTTAGTGAGCACTTCTCCTTTGCCGAGATAATCCATCCACCTCACAGGTGTGGCATATCAAGATGCTGATTAGACAGCATGATTATTGCACAGGTGTGCCTTAGGCTGGCCACAATAAAAGGCCACTCTAAAATGTGCAGTTTTACTATATTGTGGGGGTCCGAAAACTAGTCAGTATCGGTATCTCTGTGCATTCAAAATGCCATCAATAAAATGCACCTGTGTTTGTTGTCCATAACATACGGCTGCCCATACCATAACCCCACAACCACCATGGGCCACTCGATCCACAATGTTGACATCAGCAAACCACTCACCCACACGACGCCATACACCCTGTCTGCCATCTGCCCTGTACAGTGAAAACTGGGATTCATTTGTGAAGAGAACACATCTCCAAAGTGCCAGACGCCATCGAATGTGAGCATTTTCCCACTCAAGTCAGTGACGATGACAAACTGCAGTCAGGTTGAGACCCCGATGAGGACAACGAGCATGCAGATGAGCTTCCCTGAGACGGTTTCTGACAGTTTGTGCAGAAATTCTTTGGTTATGCAAACCGATTGTTGCAGCAGTGTTGCATTTATAATTTTGGTCCGTGTGTGTGTGTGTGTGAATATATGCTGTTATGGTGTGTTAATACTTGACAATATGTAAAATTATATATTTTTTATTTACTATAAAAACATGCAAATTAAATTATCAAGACAAAGGAGCTTATTGTAAAGAATGTTGATGCCATTTCCTATGCTTATTCCTAATAAATAAACAAATCAACTGTACTAGTATTTACTGTAATAAATGAAAAATATGAAATATGTAATATTTTTCCTTAACAACAGTCAATTTGCTATAGTTCTGATTTATTTATTTCTATAGAAGCACACAAGTAAAATCGAACAAAGGAAAATAGAAAGTTTGTAATATTTTTGTTATGCCTACTTTTCATAATTTTTATAGAACTGTAGTAATATTTATTTTAATACATGAAGAAAAAAAAAAATGTTTTTTTGTCTTTGGGAATGAGTGGGGCAGGCCTCCCATCATGAGTGAACTTCAGGGGAAAAAGTGAAAGCCTCTGACACGCGTGCAAGTGTCACTCACAATCAGTGAAACCTGTCAACTTTCATATCCACTGATCCCCATAATTCCCAGCATTGGAGAGGGTTCACAGAGCGGCGGAGTCATGCCTCTCTGTTTGAGCCGTGTTGGCCTGTCAGGTCTTTTCTGAGCCATGACAGTGTAATATGTTTTACAAGCAGAATGGCCAAGGGTTATTTCACAGTCAGAGCGAGCAGTCAGGCCAGCCAGTAAAGCGGCGCCGCACGGGGGAACAGCCATGCGGCGACGCAGCACATTTAGTCCACCTGCTGGCTGCTGCCACACTTAGACGAACGCTTGAGCTCCGGAGTGTCAAGGGAAAAGCACAAAGGCCAATTTATTTCCGTCTTTGTGTCTGGTTTACATTAATAGGAGATTACGACAAAAGCGCTCCGAGAAGAGAGCTAACGTTTTCAGACAGTTGTCTGTAATTAAACCCCGTTTTTAATGAGCAAATGCGTCCGGCAGAAAGACAAACATGCATTTGAGGATTACGGGTTAAAAAAAGCCACAAAGCTCAAACGTCTTGCAGACAGGGCAGCGGTTTCCTTCACCCTGGACGCTGCAAATTTAGAGGCTTGACCTTTTGTGTCCTTCGTATGATGGCAAAATAGACCGTTCGCCCCCATCTGAAATTCCCTCAGATTTTTTAAACTTGATTATTAATGTCGGACCTGCAAACTTGAGCCATTGTTATGAACTTGAGGCTTTTTCTCGCAGTATCTATTCTGAGACGCGTGTACCTTTATGACTGGTGCCCACTCCGGGTAATAAAGTGCTGATGCCAGCTTAAGAGAAACTTTAAACACACTTGGTGTAATCAAAGGCACAATGCAAAACGGCAGGTCAGCAAAACCAGCCAAAACAATACCCCAAGTCCCCCCTAAATATAACCTTTTTCGGTGAAGCGAATGTTTTGTGTTTCTGCCTTCCCCTACCGTATATATTTAGATCATTGTTTCTACCTTTCGGGTTTGACTGACCCATTTAGAGTGGCGATTTCGAAAATTAATTTGAGAAACTGATACGAGGCAACCATCAGAGCAATTTCTAAATGAGGCCAAAATATCTCTAACGCTCTGTGATGGAGCGTCTTATCGCATTAGCTTTGAAGTGCTTTAGGATCATGGGTTTCGCCAGGAAGTTGATATATAAAAGACTTTTGTCCCCCTTTAATGATTTATTCTGTTATTTTTATTACTTTTTCTTAAGTGTTTTTTGGTTTTTCAATACCAGCAAAAAAAAAAAAAAAAATGTACTTAAGAAGCAAATTGCATGAGATATTAAGACTTGTTTCACAGCGATGCCATAGACGAACCATTTTTGGTTCCACAAAGAAATATTTAGTCAAAGCTTCTTTAAAGAAACATCTTTTTCATACCTTTTTATAATCTGAAGAACCACAAAGAACCTTTTGTGAAACAAAAAGAATTGGTTCTTTATAGAACCATTTAGACAAAAAAGGTTCTTCTATGGCATCATGAAGCACCTTTATTTTTAAGAGTGTCAGAAAACTAAACTTAATTCAAGTTACAGTATTTTTGTTGAGTCATATAATCTTACATAATTTTGCTTTTCTAAACCGTGACTTTTATTATGGATATTTATTATTTTTTTTTTTTTTACAAACTGGGAAAAGATAAAGATATATTTGTAAAAATATTTTAGCATTGTAAATGTCTTTATGATAGACATTTTTGTTTTCTGTCATAGAGGTGCCTCAGGGTCTTATGACACCATTTTAGTGGCACATTAAAAAAGTAAGATTACAAGAATACAGTCGAAATACTACAAGAATAAAGTCTAAATATTTCGAGAATATTTAAAAAATATTATAATCTCGTAAGTGCTATGAATTAATTCTCATAATTTCATCTTAATTCTCAAAATATTTTGGCTTTATTCTCATAATTTCAACTTTATTCTCATAATTTTAACTTTTTATTCTCGTAATTTCTAGTTTATTCCCAAAATATTTCGTTCTCGTAATATTTCTACTATATTCTCAAAATATTTTGACCTCATTCCCGTAATATTATGACTTTTTTTTTTTTGTTTACTCATAATATTTTGACTTTATTCCTGGAATTCCTGACTTTAATCTTTAAATATATAGACGTCGTTCTCAAAATATTTTGACTTTATTCTCCTGATATTTTGACTTTATTCTCATGATATTTTGACTTTATTCTCGAAATATTTTGACTTTATTCTCGTAATATTTTGACTTTATTCTCCTAATATCTTGACTTTATTCTCGTAATTTTGAATTTATTCTCGAAATATTTAGACTTTTTGTTCTTGTAATATTTCGACTTTTTTCTTGAAATGTTTTGACTTTATATTTTTTAAATATTTAGATGTCATTCTCGAAATATTTTGACTTTATTCTCGTAATTTTGAATTTGTTCTCGAAATATTTCGACTTTTTGTTCTCGTAATATTTTGACTATTCTCAAAATATTTTGACTTTATTCTCGTAATTTGACTTTATTCTTGAAATATTTTGACTTTATTCTTTAAATATTTAGACGTCATTCTCATAATATTTTGACTTTATTCTCATAATTTGACTTTATTCTCGAAATATTTCGACTTTTTGTTCTCGTAATATTTTGACTTTATTCTCTAAATATTTTGACTTTATTCCCTTAATTTTGACTTTTTATTCTTGTAATATTACGAGAATTAGGTGGAGCTTTGAGTCATTCTTGAAATATTTTGACTTTATTCTTGTAATTTGGACTTTATTCTCGAAATATTACAACTTTAATCTTGAAATGTTACAACTTTAATCTCATAATCTTAGATTTTTATTATTTTTATCGTGGCAATAAAATGCCATTGTAGGGTCTGGTCCTGGATCCGGTTTTATTTCATTATCATTACTGAAGCGATTGGAGTTTCTGTGCTTTAATTTGATAATTTTTTTTATCACTTGAAAATGGACTTGATTGAGTATCTTATATAAGAGCCTTTGGCTTTCTGTCTGATGGAGAATGAATCCAAGATATAGGACCCGTCCACCCTTTGCTCGGATTTGGCTGCTACAAATAACGGCAAGAGCGCTGTGACGTTATCAGAGTCGAGTGACTTATCTCAATCATTTTATTTCTCTCTTCCACAATCCCTTGTCTACCCACCCACACCCTATCTGCAGGTTTTGAGACGGCCCGATCTTTCGCTCTTCATGGTGCTCATGTGATCTTAGCGTGCCGAAACCAAAGCCGTGCCAGTAAAGCAGTGAGCATGATCATGGACGAATGGGTGAGTAAGAGAACACACACACACACACACACACACACACACACACTCTGACTGCTTCTGCAGTGGGACGTCATCCCGTGTGACCTTTACATTTCATAAATCATGTTTTGTGTAGCTGGCATCCCTGCCTTCTCATGAGTCACACGATTAGGTGGAGCTTTGAGTCATTAGCACTCTTCCAAAACCTAGTGAGCTGCCTCGCTGTCTACTTCCTACATAGTTAGCTGCCTTCTAAGGCCGCATCCTAGCTGACATTGAACCTCATATTACCTGATCTGAAATGTTCTTCATAATTAGCAACGCTTTGCGTTCCACACAAATAATGCTGCTCGCAAATAGCGCACTGAAGACTGGATTAACAATAGATCCTGATATTGTTGGTACATTAATACTGTGAAACTGCAGATGTTGAGTAAAACAGTCCATTTTAATGTGATTAAACTATTTAAATGTGGTTTTCAGTAGAGTGCGGTGTTCAGTTTTTACTTTTTCTTTGTTTTAGTCATCGTTATGGTTTTTTGATAAAAATATTATTTAAATGCAGTCAATATTTTGTCATGTCATTCATTAAGTTTGTCAGTTTTACTCATCTAATATCATTTTAGTAGACTTTTGCATTTGCATCATTTTGACTATGCATTATTTGAAACAGTCAAACTCTTTCTAGATTTTTTCCCCCTTAAAATAAAACAACATTTTGCGACTTCATGCTTTTCTCATATTTTTGCCAGCAATGTGTTTTAATTAAATTTTAATTTACCAAGCATTTTGCAGTGTGTTCTTTTTGGAATTTTGATCCAAAGTTCATAACACGATGCAAGTTTGTTGCATCTGCATCGCCACATTAGATACTTTAGCAATGATAGAACAACAACTTGTAGAAATTCTTTCTTTACAAGCTTGCTTTCCTTAGTTAATATCCCAGCGTACTTGTCATTAGTTGCTAAATATTTCCATTTAATGGTGGAAACTTTAGATGGTGCCAATTTTAAAGGGACTGTTTACAACAAAGACAATAACTATAATGATAACTATGAAGTTTTAATCATTCTAATTCTACCAGTATAGGAGAGTCTACACTATAAATATAATGATAACAACGCAGAAGAACAAAACATTTGCCGAGGCTTAGGCTACATTTACACTAGTGCGTTTTCTTTTTAAAACGCATAACTTTTGCTACGGTTACACGTTGTTTACACTACTCTGGCATTTACGAACCTCAAAAACGGAGACTTTTGAAAACGCTACGACCCCGTTTTAGTTTGAAAACTCCAGGGCTGTGTTTCAGTGTGAACGGACCAAAACTGAGATTTTTTTTTTTTTTTTTTTTTTTTAAATAATGGCGTGGCTGCCCACATTTGCTTGATGACTGTGTAAACGATAACATCATGCTCATTGTTGTACTCATAGATATGTATAGGTAGATGCCCCATTTTAAAACGCCATTTTAAAATGAAAACACACTAGTGTAAACAGGGCCTTATGCTTGAAACAAGATAAAAATTCTCATTGCTAATGAGAAAACTAAACTTAATTCAAGATTTTTCTTAAACAGTCATGTCTTACAAGGTTTTGCTTTTCAAGTATTATTTAACATTTTGATTTTTTTTTTTTTTTTTTTCCCCTCTGGAAAAGCAAAACAAAAACAAAAACTGTCACAGAGGTGCCACAAGGTCTTGTCCTAGGTCCAGTTTCATTTCATTATCATTACTGAAGCTATTAGAGGATTTTGCTTTAATTATTTTTTTGTCACTTGAAAATGGACTTGATTGAATATTAAAATGCTAATGTTTTAATAGTCATCCCAATCCTACAAGAACAGGGAAGTCCACACTACAACTATAACGAAAACAACACAGAAGAACAAAACATTTTGGTGGAGCCTTGAAACAAGATCACAATAATTTGCTAATGAGGAAACTAAACTTAATTTACAATTTTTCTGAGACAAAGTCATAACTTTCAAGATTTTGCTTTTCAAGTAAATTTTTCACAATATTTAGAATTATATATTTTTTTCTGGAAAAACAAAACAAAAACTGTCATAGAGGTGCCACAAGGATTTGTCCTGGGTCTGGTTTCATTTCATAATCATTATTAAAGCTATCAGGTTTTTTGCTTTAATTTAATAGTTTTTTTTTTCACTTGAAAATGGGCTTGATTGAATATTGAAATGCTAAAGTTTTAATAATCATTCCAGTCCTACAAGAATAGGGAAATTCACATTATAATGAAAACAACACAGAAGATCAAAAGACAATAATAATGGGGGGTTTTTCTGAGACAAAGTCATAGCAAGCAATGTTTTGCTTTTCAAGTGCATTTTTTAATGATATTTAGATTATTATTATTATTATTATTATTATTATTATTATATTATTTTATTTTATTTTATTATTATTATTTTTTTTCCTGGAAAAAACAAAACAAAAACTGTCATAGAGGTGCCACAAGGTTTTGTCCTGGGTCCGGTTTCATTTTGATAATCATTGCTGGAGTTTCTTTGCTTTAATTTATTATTTTTCATCACTTGAAAAGGGTCTTGTTTGAGTATTAAAATTATGACGTATTATGACGTAATAATTTCAATCCTACAAGAATAGGGAAATCCACACTACAACTATAATGATAACAACACAGACGAACAAAACATTTGGTGAGGCCTGTGCTTGAAACAAGGCAATGATAATTTGCTAATGAGAAAACTAAACCTAATTCAAGATTTTCCTGAGACAAAGTCATATCTTACAAGGTTTTGCTTTTCAAGTAAATTTTTAATGATATTTAATTATTCTTTTCTGGAAAAACTAAACAAAAACAAAAATGGTCACAGAGGTGCCACAAGGTCTTGTCCTGGGTCTGTTTTTTTTTTTTATACTATTATTGAAGCTATTAGAGGTTTTTTGCTTTTAATTAAGTCATTTTTGTCACTTGAAAAGGAACTTGAGTGAATATTAAAACGCTGAAGTTTAAATAATCATTTCAGTACTATAAGAATAGGGAAATCCACATTACAACTATAACGAAAACAACACAGAAGAACAAAAGACAATAATAAATTGGCTAATGAGAAAACTAAACTTATTTCAGGATTTTTCTGAGACAAAGTCATATCTTACAAGGTTTTGCTTTTCAACTAAATTTTTTAACAGTATTTAGATTTATTTATTTTCTGGATGAAAACAAAACAAAAACTGTCAAAGAGGTGCCACAAGGTTTTGTCCAGTGTCCAGTTTCATTTCATAATCATTGCTGAAGCTATTGGAGTTTCTTTGCTTTAATTTAATACTTTTCGTCACTTGAAAAGGGACTTGATTGAATATTAAAATGCTAGTTTTCCAATTCCAAGTCCAAACTTCAACTAAAAAGATAACAACAACGATATCATTGGAGTTACTCTCAGACCATTTTTTTTTCCAGTTGATGAATTATAAAAAAATCAATAACAGCTGATAGAAATATTAAGTATATAAAAATATAGTTATCTTTTTTGTTATTGTTTTTGGCGGGAACGGGTCCTTAACAAGCATTAAGTTACTCAACGTTTAGAAAGAGTCACTACTAAGCATGTTTAATGGCATTGCATTGGCCAAGCATTTATATCTGTATGTTTATGACAATAATTATCTGCTCTAGAACGTCTGGTAAACATCCTTAATTTAGGTAAAAAAAAACAAAAAAAAAACGCTGCTCCTGTAGAAGACTTGCAACGTCAAAAAGCAAACCTAAAATCTCAAACGTCTCCTAAAGATCCTCCAGCTTTCAACTCCTCTTTTAATTTCTCCCTTTTACAGTCTAATTCTTAATTAATATTCATCCCGTCTCGAAGTGGCGTGGCAAGGTTTTCGCCCGTGGCTCTGCGCTCGCAGCCCGAGCCGAGACCGATCTCTCTGATAGCCTCCGTTATTAGCGGGAGGGGGGCGCGAGGGCCGTCTGATAATTAACTTTGATTATTGCACTAATATTGTGGCGCTCTTGACACTCCCCCAGATTTATGAGTGTGAGAAAATAAACAAATGAAATGTAGGTGCTGGAGCAGAAAGAATAAGCTATTACGAGGTGCCGTAATTACAGCCGTCCCGAGACTTGGAATTAGTTGATTAATTACAGGATGCCAATGGATTACAGGGGAATCTAAAGTGTTTTAAAGCAGTGGCGATATCTAATTGAACAAAGCCCCCTCTCGACGGCAGATAATTCCTCAGCCCCGACAGCTTCAAATCACGCCGTGTTTTAATAAATGTAGCAGCTCCGCTCTGAGGCATTTTACAAGCGGAGAAACGGTGCCGAGACGTCCGCGGAATCCTTTAATAATCAGAGTTATTAAAGAACATTTAAATATTAAGGCAAATTACCTGGCAAAAAACGGCGGACGGTCTGATTAATGTTTACCGACACCTTGCTGGGGTTTTTAATTTTTCATTCTCTAACAATTATTGCCAAACACACCAATTTCATTCCCCAAATATGAGCCCTCGCGACTCTCCTCGTGAGAAACGAGCGAAGTAATACCCGAAGATGTCTTGATCAAGTTAAGATTTTCATGTTCTGATTAAAAAATATTGAATTTGATTTGACTCCTAAATCGCAGGTGCTGCGGGATGAGTAATGGAAGGTATGATATCGGAATAAATCTCATCGACGGGAAATGCATACTTACACCTCAGGAATGATATTAATAGATCCGGGGAAGGACAGGACAAGGAAATTAATCGTTAAAATGATGAATGTACTCTCCGTGTCTTCCCACGCTCTCACGCCGAGGTTATTTTGATAAAGATGTATGTTTTGGACTCGGCAGAATGAAGGGTCATCGCATCTACTTCCGAGGTCACTTGGAACGCCGCGCGGCCTTGCCGAGGAGCGGGGGAAGAATTAGGGAAGAGAATGAGCGTTGAAAATCCAGAGTCGAGTCCTGCAGTGAATCACGTGCAATACAGTGATCCTGTCACATCCTGGGCATTGAAGAAAGCCCGTAAGTGATTGTTGAGGCATGGGTCAAAAATGCTGCAGAACTGAAGGCTCGTAATTTGGGGATAAAGGATTTATTTGAGCTAAATCTGTTCGGAGGTGTTTCTTTAGTTTTTGAATCAACCTTGTGCTGCTTGTACTTTCACCCTTTCACCCTAACTCACTTCATCATTGAATTAAATACATAAAATAAATCAAATGTTTTATATGTCTGTATGTTTTGTATGTATATACATATATACAAATCAGTATATATACAACTAATATATACACAATTGTATTTCAGACATGTATTAAAATATCCTGTATGCCAAAATGTTTTTCCAACTTCCATGACATATAGTCATATATGGTAACATAATATATTATTTAATAATATAATATAATATAATATAATATAATATAATATAATAATATTTGATCATTCTTTTTTAATGAATTTAAAATGTGACAAATTGAGAAATGACAGTAGACAGTAGATAGACAGAAAAATTAACAAACAACAACCACAAAAACAACAACAACAACAAAATATATCAAAAGCAAAGATATAAACATGAAATGTGTGTTGCAAACATTTCCCACAGCCTATATAGAAAAAAGAGAAGGAAGAAAAAAAATGAAGGTGGAAAAAGTAGTAATAATAGTAATAATAATAATAATAATGTTCAGTTGTTATATATTAATAATGATAATAATGATATACATTAGTATCATATTGGAAAAAAGTATGGAAGTGAATAGTTATTGCTACTTATAATTAAACGAGGAAGAACAGATTGGAAAAAATAATAAATATAAATATATATTTAAAAATAAATATAATTGAATAATTTTAATTATTTTTAATTAATTTGTAATGATAAAGGAATATATATATATATATATATATATATACACACACACACACACACACACACACACACACACACACACACACACACGTGTGTATGTGTGTGTGTGTATATATGTATATGTTTGTTTATTTAATATGTAATATTAAAATAATAATGTAATGGTTTGTTTAATGTATAGTGTTTAAAATATTTACAAACAATTATTTTAACAAACATATATCACTTTTTTTTATTTATATGTTTGTTAAATATAAAAATAATATTATATTGTATTGCTATTAATTTAATTTAATATTAATTTATGTTTGTTTAATATATAGTGTTTAAAATATAATAATATAGTATTTTAAAATTATATTTAATTACATTTTAATACATCTTTATTTACTGATAAAATAAATACCAAATCAGAAAAACATGTAATGACGCTGAATACACTTACGTTATCCATTGTTTTTGCTCGCCTGTACTCACAACAACTTTTCCAACTTTAGTTATGTATGTTTAGTGATACTAAACTAGACAACTATTACACATATTTTAAAAAAACAATTAAAAAAACTCTCTCTAGCTGTTTGTAGAGAGAGATACAAAGAGATACAAAATATATTTAATACACTGTCAAAAAAAAAAAAACAACTTAAAGTTGTTTCAACTTAAAGTAAGTGTTCGTGCTGCCTTAATTTTAAGTGTAGTCAACATGAAATGTTAAGTTGTACTACATGAAAACGTGGATATTTGAGTTGAGTAAACTTAAAATTTTAAGGCAGCACAGCAGCATGTATTAATCTTAGTTAATGTTAATTTCAGCATTTGCCAATGCATTAAAATCACAAGTTGTGTTTGTTAACATTAGTTAATGCACTGTGAACTAGCATAAACTAACAATGAACAACTGTATTTTTATTAACTTAGTGTTAGTTAATACAATTAACTAATGTTAACAAATGACACCTTATTGTCTGTTACCAAAAACAATTCAGAATAGCAGATATACATGTACTGATACACTGCAGTTATTTAGTCCTCCATCCTTAATTTTTGATTTTTAATTTATTTTTTTTATTTCTTGTGATGCGCAGCTCCGTCTGCTGATGTCATTTCCTGCTCTGAAACATTGCTGATTGTCCTGAGAGAAACAATGGTTTATTTATAGAGGAGGTCAGGTTGCTCTGCGGATCTCGGTGTTCGTGTGAACAAGCTTACTAATCACACCGTAAACGCCTTCATCTCCCCATTTTCAGTGATCACAGCGGCAGCAAACGTCCAGAAAAGCGCGGAGTCACGCCGAATCAGCATTCTGCTCCTCGCGCACGCACGCGCTTCTCCTCGTGTGCTTTAACCCCTCGGCCGGGAACCCATCCATCTCCGCTTCCCAGATCCTCCGGGCTTATCCGCGGACAGAGGTGTCGGGGGTCGTCCAAGCATCATCTGAAGGTCAAAGCACGTCGTGAGGTCGGGGGGAAGTGCAGGGCCGCGTTTTCAGGGTCACCGGCTCGGGTTCTTCACCTCTCATTGTGGTGCGCTGTTGATAAAGACCTGTTTGTCAGAAGGCGACAAACAGGACTGAACTCAGAACTGTAAAGCTTATCAGCGGTCTGAGTTCAGATTCGTAGAACTGCGGACATTTAAGGAAGGCCGAATATTTGTGTTATGAGTGTGTTTTACAATGAGAAGCACACTGGTGGTGTTTATGGGGTTGAGCGGGTGGAGGTTTTATAGTGTGCGATGGGGCCACAGTAAAGGCAGACAGGAATTAAACAGCAGATGTGCAGCAGAGCAAATAAAAACAGCCCTGCTGGCTCGTACGCTTCTGTTGACTTAGTGTGTGCTTTTCATTCATTCACTGATCAGGCAGTGTCTTCTGAAGAATATGTAAAAACTACATTTTGATGGTGTAAATGTAAAATAACCTGTCTGGACTTTTTTACTTTACTTTACTTTACTTTAGTGCCAGATTTATAGTAAGTAAGTTAAGTAAGTAAAATAAGTTAAGTAAGAAAGGGAAAAAAACTTGGAATAACTTACAATTCTAAGGAGTTCATAAGAGTTTCTTTAATTGTTTTTAATTGCAATTTCTGAAACTCTGAAAAAATATTTTCTTAAACCACTTTTATTTATTTTATTTTATTTTATTTTAATATAGTGCCAGATTCATAGTAGGTAAGTAAAGAAGAAAGAAAGAAAACTTGGAATATCTTACAATTCATAAGAAGTTCATAAGAATGCAGTTTCTTTCATTTTTCTTATTTTTATTTTAGTTTAGTTTATTTTAGTGCCAGATTCATAGTAAATTAAGTATATATATGCTTAAGTCCAAGGAGTTAATAAGAATGGAGTTTCTTTAATTGCATTTTAATGCAATTTCTGAAAACGTTCTTAAAATATTTTTTTTAAAACCACTTTTTTTTTTTTTTGTCTTTTGTTAAGAAAATGACAGGTGTTTTCTGATTTTATGGCATTTTATGGTTGGTCAGCTTGAAGCACCATTTAAAAAAACAAAAAAACAAAACATATTTCTCACTGCAGATTAAAATAATCACAATAAACTCAAATATTAATATTTTTTGATTGTAAGGGGTTTTCTCCTTTTTTTTTAATATTAACAGATTCAGACACACACACACAAAAAAGAAGAAAGTTAACAAGTTTGTAAGAATTTCTTTAATTGCATTTAATTGCAATTTCTGAAAAAATCCTATTTTTTTTATTTTATTTTATTTATTTATTTTTTTAAGAAAATTATAGACTTTCTAATTGTAAGGTGTTTGTCTTTTTGCACTGTAGATTACCATAATAATCACAATAAACTCACAACTATTATTATTATTATTTATTATTATTATTATTATTATTATTATTATTTTATTTTATTTTTTTAATTGTAACAGATTAATGAAAATCTTTTTAAAAAAAAAAAAAAAAGTTACGAAATTGAATAAAATCAATTCTTAGAAAATGTAAAAATGTTACTAAGTGCAGTTCTTGGAAGATTTTTTTCCTTAAATATTTTAAGAACATAATTTTTTCCTTAAGAACAAGGTTTTGACAGGCTGCTATTTTACTCATCATAAGAAGAATTTTAATTCCTGAGTTTTGTTTTGTCTTTTAGAACAATTTTAAGAAAAAAGAATTATATTCTTAAATGTTTTTGAGATTTTGAAATTTGTTCTTAAATTTATTCAAGTTGAAATATAAGATATCTATTAATATCAGATGAGAAGAATTTTATTCTTGAGAAAGTTTTATGAATCCATCCCATACTTTTTTGTAGAACCTTAAAACCTACTGATTTCGCTTTAAGTCGAATGCATTGATGGCTAATGATGAAAGTTGTGATGGCGTATAGTCGAGTATTTGAGAGTGTTGTGCTTATGGATTGAGTCCATGCTTAATTTTCTTGATTGTCTATAAAAATCTGCTGATCTTTGATTCGTGATCCCGGGAGAGATGTTTAATAGAGCCCCGGGAGGGATTGTTTTCAGATCAAGGCCTGTCTAATGTCCAGCAGAATAACTTAACCACTTTCTCCCATTTAAGAGCATTAGCAGCACTTTTTTTCTCCTTGTGTCAAAATGGTAATGAGGTACTTTGTAATCATGTTAATTGCCTACCTAGCTTCGTGTTAGCATGTGTTCATTGTTTCCGTGAAACAGTATTTACAATCGAGATGAAAATTAACCCACGGCGCGTCGGCTGAAGACGCGTTGTGTTGTGTTGTGTTGTTAGGGTGAGCTCTGGAACCAATTAGGGCAGGCCCTCCTCTCCACTGAGGGTTGATGGGAGGAAAGCTCAACCTTGTAATGCGTAAAAAGCGTATTAACATTGTAGCGGATAGACAGGTCTTTGTAATTAGATAACTGACCGTGTTTAGACTTCATGGTCTTCAGCTGTTGTTCAGTAAACGCAGTCCGCTCCTGTCATGTTGGGCACTAGTACTAACTAAAAGTAATTATTCTACTAACTTTACTTCATTTTTCTCTTATTTGTAGCATTTGCTTTGGTTTGACTGGTTCATTCAAGGAATAGCTCATCCAAAAATTTTTTCGCCATTTACTTACCCTCAGCTCATCCAATGCACATGAGTATTTCTCCACCAGATTTGGAGAAATGTAGCATTGCATCACTTGCTCACCAATGGATCCTCTGCAGTGATTGGGCGCCGTCAGAATGAGAGTCCAAACCTGCAGATAAAAACATCACAATGATCCACAAGTAAGCCACACCACTCCAGTCCATTAATTAACGTCTCATGAAGAGAAAAGCTTGTTTGTAAGAAACTAATCCATCAAGATATTTTCTATGGTGGCTGAGAGCTCAACATACTGCAGCTGAAGAACTGTATTTGCAGTTCATTTCTGTATTTGTTTGCATTGTGCATATTTGCAGTGCGTTTCAGTATTTGGCTGTGTTGAGTATTTGAAGCATGTTTCTGTTTTTGGTTTTGAGAATTTGCACCATGTTTCTGCTTGTTTCAGTATTTGTTTGCACTGAGTATTTTCAGGACGTTTTAGTATTTGGTTGTGTTGAGTATTTGTAGCATGTTTCAGTATTTGGTCGTATTGAGTATTTACAGTGTGTCTCTGTATTTGGTTTTGTTGAGTAATTTCTGCATGTTTCAGTATTTAGTTGTATTGAGTATTTGAGCGTTTCTGTATTTGTTTTTTTTTATTAACTTCTGGGCATTTCTTTATTTGGTTGTTTTGAGTATTTGCAGCGTGTTTCAGTATTTGGTTATGTTGAGTATGTGGAGTTGTGTCAAGTATTTGCAGGGTGTTTCAGTTTTCGTTTGCATTGTGAGTATTTGCAGCATTTTTCAGTATTTAGTTGTATTAAGTATTTGAGTGTTTCTGTATTTGCTTTTGTTGAGTAATTTCTGGGCATTTCTTTATTTGGTTGTGTTGAGTATTTGCAGTGCGTTTCTGTATTTGGTTGTGTTGAGTGTTTTCACAATGTTTCAGTATTTAGTTGTATTGAGTATTTGAACGTTTCTGTATTTGGTTTTGTTGAGTAATTTCTGAGCATTTCTTTATTTGGTTGTGTTGAGTGTTTGCAGCGCGTTTTAATATTTGGTTATGTTGAATATTTGCAAGATGTTTCAGTTTTCGTTTGCATTGTGAGTATTTACAGGCCATTTCTGCATTTGTTTGCATTTGTGAGTATTTGGTTGTTTTAAGAACAAACTCATCTACATCTTGAATGAGCTTAGGAGGAGTACATTTTCAGCAAATGTTTTATTTTTGGGGAACTGGGTAGTTGATATCTTTATGCACTCCCACTGGTAGTTGCAGTCACTGCTCAGTTGCATGAAGTTGAGCTCATTGTCAGTGGTTGCTGTCACTCATGTTGCTAGCTGATTGAAAAAAAAAAAGACCTCATAATTTTAATCAAATTATCTATTCATATGAAAATGAAGAATTTTCTTTGGCTGGTGTATGCTGGATATCTGAAATCAATTAGTCCACTCACAACTCTGCCCTCACATTCAGGTCTGTCCTTCCAGTCAACAACTGACTGAATGAACCAAGTCCCGCTCCCCATTTTTTTTTTTTAAATAATCCGTTTCACTCAGATGTACATCACAGTACAACTGAAAACATGTTGCTACTTCCATTTCAGCACGAGTTTAAAGCTTATTATTGTCACACCAAATGAGATGCTGCGTGCAGTAATTATTGCTCTGACTGGAAAAAATAAATTGTATCTGATCAATGTAATTGTAGTATAGCTAATGAGTTTTTTTTTAAGGGTTGCTTTGCTTGACTGTAGTTTAACTACGTAAAAATAAGCAGCTTGTTACACAGGAAACTACAAAGCTTCTCAAACACCGCCATAGATGATATGTCTCTTTGCAAACCTGCTTGCGTCTAATTGCTTTGTAGTTTATTTGAAGTGCAGAAGAATAAACATTGTCTAACAAAAATAAATCAGTGTTTAGTCTGGTTTTTGGGTAGAGAGACGGAGAAAGTAAATATCATGGCTTTGAAGTGTTTAAAAACCGAAAACAACATGGGGTAAACAGATGGACCGAAAAAAGTGTATTTGTATCAGCAGAATTAGCTGCACAAAGACTGAGGCTAATTATGTTTACTTTGCCACTGCACTGTGTATCCAAGTTATTTGCCAAATCTTGTAGTTTAGTCTTTTAGTCTTCCATTTAACCTTTGATGATGTAACAGGAGGCTCCTGATCTCAGCGCTCCGACTCAAATATTGAACAGAATATAATTGAGGTCAAATTCATGCACCTCGCTTAAGTGGAACGTGCAAAACAACAGCTAATCCGCAGCACGGGGAGGATAACCAAAACAGGATTTTTTTGTTGAAGCCTGTTTTTTTTAGACACAGAGTGTGTTAGATTTGGAGCTGGATTTGTTTGGAGGAAGAGCCTGGGAGCATGTGTGTGTATTAACGTCCCGTGTCATGTCGATGTGCAGGGTTCGGGATGCTGGCCTTGATCATGGGTGAAGGCTGGTGGATTTAAAAAGGAAGTGACATGTCTGGAATGCTGACCGAGAGTATTGCTGGGCACCCTGGGGCCGTGGGGCGCACTGCTCTTTTGAGAAGGGCTCCTTGAACCTGTTGTGTGTGCGAGTGTTTGTTTTTTAGAAGAGTATACTAGATATAGTGCACTACTGGTCAAGTTTGTAGTAAATAAGATTTTTGGCTTTGAATTCCTATACTTTTGGAATATATATTGCATTTTGTGAGTCTTTCTGCATCTCTTTTCCTCTGTACAGTTAGGGCTTGTCTGCTTTAGGGCCCAAGCACCGGTGATATGAGGTCCCTATTGGAATTGCTCATATTCTTCTTCTCAAAAATCAGTCACATTTTTGAAGGCATAAACATTCTCCCAAACACTTGAAACTTTGCAAGTGCTAAAAGTGGTGAAAATTTACATCTGATATGGGTTTCAGACGTGGGTGTGGCAAAATGGCTCGATAGCGCCACCTATAAAATTTGAACAAAGTGCCCCTAGAGGTATGTTTCACATACATGTAGGAAATTTGATAGACACACCAATTCCTACAAAAAAAGTCCCAACAGGCAGTCTGTTATTTTGAATTTTCTTGGCAAGTTGTGTGCCATTTTTACCACTTTTTTTAGGCGTTTTATTCACAGTACAAAAGAAAACGTGTTATTACTTTATTTCAGTGCAACTTTAAAATTTATTATTGTCACACTAAATGAGATGCTACGTACTGTAAATATTCCTCGAAGTGCCTCTCGAACTATGTTTCACATACATGTACAAAATTTGATAGACACATGTAACACACCAACACCTACAAAAAAGTCCTCTGGCGTGAAGTCCGAAACCCAACAGGAAGTCTGTTATTTTGAACTTTCTCTGCAAGTTTTGTGTTGTTTTTACGTTTTCATGCACTGTATTCACAGTACAAAAGAAAGCGTGTTGTTACTTCGTTTCAGCACAATTTTAACGTTTATTATTGTCACACTAAGTGAGATGCTTCGTACAGTAATTATTGTTCAAAGTGCCCCTTGAACTACGTTTCACAAACATGTACGAAATTTGTCCCCTGGTACGCTTTGTGCCGTTATTACCATTTCAGGCATTGTATTCACAGTACAAAAGAAAATGCATTGTTACTTCGTTTCAGCGCAACTTTAAAGTTTATTATTGTCCCACTAAATGAGACACTACGTACAGTAATTCGAAGTGCCCCTTAAACTATGTTTCACATACATATATGAAATTTGATAGACACATGTAACACACCAATACCTACAAAAAAGTCCTCTGGTACGAAGTCCAAAACCCAACAGGAAGTCTGTTATTTTTAATTTTCTCAACGAGTTTTGTGCTGTTTTTACTATTTTCAGGTGTTGTATTCACAGTACAAAAGGAAAACGCGTTACTTCGTTTCAGCGCAACTTTAAAGTTTATTATTGTCACACTAAATGAGATGCTACGTACAGTAATCATAGCTCGAAGTGCCCTTCGAACTATGCTTCACATACATGTACGAAATTTGTTAGACACACCTATACCTACAAAAAAAAGTCCGAAATCTAACATGAATTCCGTTATTTTCAATTTTCTCTGCTAGTTTTGTGTCGCTTTTACCATTTTCAGGTGTTGTATTTTTACGAACTCCTAGAGATTTAAACAGATCAACACCAAATTTGGTCAGTGTAATTTAAAGCTCTTTGTGACGTTAAATTGCAAAGATCTTGAGTTTTCGTTGAAGGGCGTGTCCGTGGCGGAAGTTGTTATAATTCAGGCATGCAATGTCCAATCTGCCCCAAAATTCATATGTTTGATTAGAGTCCTGTCCTGAACACATGACCGCGACCATATTCACTTATAGTCATAGCACCACCTGCGGTCAACAGGAAGTGGCATGTTCTATGCTCTAATGAGATTTAATGACATCTACATTATATTTGGTCAGTCTACTCTAAAGGCCTTTGCAATGGTAAATTGCGAAGATCTTGAGTTTTTCGTTGAAGGGCGTGTCCATGGCAGCCTGACAAACTTCGATGTTTTGTCATTAAACAGGAAGTTGTTATAATTCAGGCATCCAGTGTCCAATCTGCACCAAAATTCATATGTTTGATTAGAGTCCTGTCATGAACGCGTACCCATTACCATATTCAGTTATAGTCATAGCGCCACCTGCTGGCAACAGGAAGAAGAATTTTTTTTTGCGCTAACGAGATTTAATGATGTCTACATTATATTTGGTCAGTCTAATCTAAAGGCCTTTGCAATGTTAAATTGTAAAGATCTTGAGTTTTCGTTAAAGGGCGTGTCCGTGGCGGCCTGACAAAGTTCGATGTTTCGCCATAGGAATAGAACTTCTTGTAACTCAGCCATACAATGTCCGATCAATGTCCTGCCCTGAACTCATCTAAAGACCAATATTCAGTTATAATTATAGCACCATCTGTTGGCTTTGCACTAACTCAAACATACCATGTTCAATCTGCGCCATACTTCATGTAGTTCATAAAAGTGCTGGCCTGAAAACATCTACATGCCAATATCCAGTTATAGTCATAGCACTAACACCTGGTAGAAGGAAGTTCGGCACATATAAATGACTTTGACATATTCCTTCTTTATTTACTGCTTTAAATGCATATTGCTCACCGTTCGTTGTTTTCCTAAAGCCACCGGGTGGTGGTGAGCCGGGCTGCGAGGCCCTTTCAACACTACATGCAGCTTTAATTCTCATTTATGCTTTCTAAAATCCCAACCAAGTGTTTTAAAAAAGATCAAACTGTACCTGATAGGTTTACGTTTCACTCGGCCAGTCTCTTTCTGTCTAAGTGGGCTGTTGATGGTCAGAATAAGCTGCAGTGTGGAGTAACTCTGGCTCTGCAGTGAGTGCAGCGCAGTCGTCCTCTTCTAATGACTGCCAGTGGTTGAAGGTTAAAGAGTTCACTGCTTTTCACCTTGCTTTATTAACTTGCCTCTAAACCCTTCATCTGTTAGGTGCCAATGGGATTAATTAAAAGAGTTAGGCAAATAATTACGATGAAAAGTTCATATTACTCGATTAAATGATGTGTCCTCTTTATTTAATTAGAAATATAACCTAGAATAGATCTAGAGCACTGAATCAAGACTGATTCAATGTCTCAATACATTTATCCTAAAGCTGCTGTTCAACCGTGAAACGTCACTGTAGATGTGCCAACTTATATGGTTTTAAAACATGATGAGACATTTTTTTTACATGTATATCCTATAGGTGATATATTTTTGCATAAATTACATACAAGTTTTTAACATTAATTTATATTTTTGGAATTTCATATCATCGCTGTCCTGTCTTATGAATTAAAAAGGACAAAAAGGCAAAAGAAAAATAGTAAAGGCAATATTAATGAGCCTTTTTAATGAATGAATTCATTAATTAATCTAGCTCAGAACGTTGATTTGAGCACTACAGATATAAGATGAAAAGACAGAGATGGATAGATAGAAAAACACTGGTGGAAATGTGAAAGTAAGGCCTGGTCTCAAGCAAAGCAATTCTCCAACTGCACGAACGCCGGTGTTTGTAATATACTCTGGCCTGAGCTTTACGGCTTCATTTGCTCTAGCGACTCGCATACATATTTAGCAGATTGTAAACATGGGGCCAAAGGAATGAGTAAAAAGCTCAATACATCACCCATCTTACAAGATAATCCAGCTATCATTACAATGGCGTGAAGCAGGGCTGGAACGAGATTTAAAGCAACTTGTATTTTCACAGACTCATGAATCAGCCAGATTAGGAGGAGGATTAATTTAAGAAGTGCTACGCTCTCTGTTTGATAGAAAGAAGAGAATGTTATGAGGAAAACTGGAAATGGGGTTTTCTTCAACAAGCACATCTACATTTTTTTTTTAACTGGTATCTCTCATTTCATTTTCTTTTAAAAGTGTGTTTATTTTAGTGTGACGTAATTATACAAATATTTTTGACTAATTATAATAATGTGACGTTAATTTGTGAAACACTTTTTTTTATAATCTGCACGGAAGTATGGAGTAGTCAGAGAAATCAGGACTTAAAAAAAGTGGTTTTAGGCAGTTACCTTCAATATTGAATATAAATTCAGTAAACTTATAAATCACAACAAATAAATTGTATATTCTTACAATTCTAAACTGTGTGTCAAAAGTTTTTGAACAGTGAGATTTGTAATGTTTATTTTAAAGAGGTCTCTTCTTACCAAGGCTGCATTTATTTGATCCAAAGTACAGCAAAAACTGTAAAATTTTGAAATATTTTTACTATTTAAAATAAAAGCTTTCAATTTGAATTACATTTTAAAATGTAGCAGTCACATGATCTTTCAGAAATCATTCTAATATTCTGATTTGATGCTCAAAAAACAGCAACAAAAAAAGAATCCTGAAAATCAGCATATTAGAATGATTCCTGAAAGTTCATGTGACACTGAAGACTGGAGTAATGATGCTGAAAATTCAGCTTTGATCACAGGAATAAAATACATCTTAAAATATATTTAAATAGAAAATGGTTATTTTAAATAGTAAACATATTTCAAAATTGTACCGTTTTTGCTGTACTTTATAATAAATAAATGCAGGCCTGGTGAGCAGAAGAGACTTCTTAAAAAAAAAAACAAAACATTAAAAATCTTACTGTTCAAAAACTTTTGACTGGTAGTGTATATATAAACCTGAAGAGTAATAACTAAAATTTTAGAAAAAACATCAAACTAAAAAGTAATGTACGTAAATGCAATTTAGAAATGTTGCCTTAAGTTTGTCTTAATTGCGTTAATTGTTTCAATGGTACTAAATTTACTAGAACTAAAACTGAAATGAAATAAATTAAAGCTAAATAGAAATGCAAATGATAAAAGCACCTAACAAAATTACTAAAATTACAAGGAAAACTGGAAATATAAAATTTTTAAAAATTTTTTTTTTAAATATTAATAAATACTATATTAGTAGATAAATAATATCAAAATGATGTTGCTTCTTCTATTTATTTAAAAATACATTTCAGTCTTTGTATATAAAATTACATCTTAGCATTTTAATGTAAATATAAATATACTTTTTTTATTCTTAATATATTCAATTAACCGTGATTCGTTGTTGGTTTCAAATTATACTTTAAAACATGATACATTAAGTTAGTACCATGGTACTTGTTTCAGTAATTATCGTAGTACTGTTTTCCCCGTACAGTCACAAAGTGCCGCAGTTCTGCCATTGTCTTGTATTGTTCGGCTCTGGGGCCTAAACTCCTGCTAGCCTGGGCTGCTGTCGTAATCTGGCTTTCCCTTTCCACTCACTCTCACATAAAACAATATTAGCCTTTCGTCCCCTGCAGACCTCGGACACAATAACCACTTTCGTTCGGAGGAAAACACACCCAAACACTCTTGACACCTCTGGGCCATCCAGTGCACCATGGGTATACGGCCGGCTACAGGTCAGGGCAAACGGAAAGTTTGTTTCTTTTCTTCCTTCCTCCGATCCCTTTTTTTCTTCCCGCAACCTGGAGACAAAATGAGGGCTTAACCTGTAATGTTCTGTACAGGTCCCCTGGTGGCAGTTGAGCTTTTAGTGGGGGGAAATTACAGCGCTGCCAGGCTCTGCTACGCTCTGTGGACTGAGACCAAGTCTACTGCGGTTCGTCTGTATTACATGGACGTACGGAGAGCCGTGAGAGGGGAGTTCGCTTATGAAAGCCTACCGGTCCAGGCAATTTTACAAGAAATCTCAGTGTAAATGCACAAGGAGTATGTTCCATATGTCGAATTTTCATCTGAACGATCATTTCTTCTTCAGACATGCGTGAGGTCTCACAATAGCGTGGTTATTCTGCGTGAAACCCACCATCGCAAGTCTTGACACAAATGGATGCTCCTCTACTTCACAAAGATGTATACCTGGTGGGAAACCTTGCCTCTAACCAGCCAAACCATGCGCTTTGCCCCTGATATAAAGCAGGCTAATTTGTCCTCACCCCTTGGCTCCAGCTCTGAAGAGCTACGCGGCCAATGGACGTGCGTCTGCTTGGCTCTCATTAATTTTTTCATGGCCTGTGATGGATAGTTTGTGTTTATTCTCTGCTGGAGTCCTGCACGCTGAAAATGAGTCATTTTAAAGCATTACATATTCATACACTGGGCTAGCGTAGCGCAGAGAAGAGAACTAATTGTTCATAGAAAGGTGGTTGTGATTAACATGGGTCGATTCGCGCAAATCTCTCTGGAGATGAATGTTGGGAAACAGCTGCCAAGTCTTGCACCTGTTTTATCAACCTCAGTGCTAATGTTCTTAAAATGTGTCGCCGTTTTAAAAGACGGGTTTGTCACATCCAGTTTTTAGCAATTAGCTAGTCTCTAGATCTCTATCCCAAATTCAGACACCAGCAAGGGCCTTGATCCAATCATTGGGATAGTGATGACTCAATTAATTAGCATGTATTCATCAACAGTTTTGCTGTAAAACAGCATGACTGATGCTCTTCTGGTATCATTTGTTTTGTTTAAGCATCTTTATTGTAGCTGTTAAGATAAAGCATTAAATATGAGCTCGTTCTTCAGATGTTTTAAGAGGCCTACAGGGATAGTTCACCCATACATGAAAATTCGGTCACCGTTTACTCATCCTCATGTTTTTTCAATCCTGTATGCATACATTTCTTTTGTTAAAAACCAACATAAAAAAAAAATCCAGATTATCCCCAGAATAACAAAAGTCAAACATGGTGTGTAAATGATGGATTTTTATCAGGGCGGTCAAACGATTAATCGTGATTAATCGCAATTAATCACATACAAAATAAATGTTTGAGTTGTGTATCGTGTGTAAATATGGTTTATATAAATACACATAAATTAGTGTATGTTTTTAAGAGAAATATGTTATTTATGCACAAAATATTTGTATTTATATATAATATAAATTATATTAAAATTCTAATTAATACATATACTTGTAAATATTTCTTAAATATATACATAATAATTACACACAGTACACACACATATATTAGGCAAACTCAAATGTTTATTTTGTATGAAATTAATTGCGATTAATCGTTTGACAGCCCTGATTTGTATCCATCTGTCCCTTGGAGATTTTAATAGGATTTGACATTTCCGGTAGATAAATATGATGAACAATCCATGGTAACTGAATTTTATGGTGCATTCTGGGAATCAAAAGTTTAAATACACTTGAATTGAGATATGCCCATCTACTTCTTGTATTAGAAGTTTCTAATTAAGTGACCACAAAAAAAGTGAACTGTGTCAGGGGAAAAAGCAATCAGTCGCATACTTTCCAGACATTTGAAGTCAAACAAGTTATGCTAGCATGACACGGGCACGCCACGAGGGCAGCGGGGCTAGCCGAAATAGCCTGGGAAACAGTGTTTTAAATCATTAAGTTGTCTTTTAGTAGCTGCCATATTCAAGGCCCTGTCCAGATGCTGTTTTAAGATTGCTCTCTCTTAGTGTAGACAGACCTTTAAGAGGCTGAGGAGAAGCCGTAAAGTGGATGGATTGCCCTCGCAGCCTCTGTCTCTCTTTATTGGCTGCGGTAATTGACATATCCTTGTCATTTAGAATCATCCGCGCGTCGCTCGAAAGTTAATTGCTTCCCCCTCCGCATTTGCATGAGGCTCACCTCTGAAGGGCATAGCTGCCCATTAATATTGTGTCATGATGAATTATCACAAATAAAGCCCAACATATTGATTAATGATGGCTGCCGGCCGCTCCCCCTCTCCCCGTGTCTGAGGGGGAAAAAAAAACATTGAGGAAAGATTGGGCCAACTCTTCGGAGGAAGAGAGTGCACTGTTGAGGTTTGATTGATAGAGGAAGATGTTGGGGTTTAGAGTCAGGAGCTTATGGGATGCTGGGGGTCATGGGATATGATGGATCTCAACGTCGATTACACCATCCTATCAATCATCTATTATACATGTATTTTATATATTATCTACATTCCTTATGCATTTGCCTGCAAAACACATTTTCGCATTGAGAATACTTTCATACACATACAGAATAGTAGACAAGTGTTTGTTGATGATGGAAGGTGTCAAGGATGTGGAAGCTTCTTGCACAAGTTCCAATTTCCACCAGCTGTTTTAGCTCTAGAATTGACAAGTAGGCAATACCATCAACAAACCTCTATCTTCACATCCATCTCTCAAGCTAGATGCATCCAGAACCTAGTTGAGGAAACCTATATGAGTTTACCCGTTCGCGAATCACGAAGTTGTTCTTTCCACCGCCATCACCGAACAGCAGCTTCCACTTATGTCAGTTTCCACCCTGCAGCCATGATTCCAACTGGAGCAGTTGTAAAAGAAGGATGCCATAAGGATGGACTGCTGGTATCATGTGATAAGGTGCAGCTATAAACTGCAGATTGCATCTCTTCTTTCTGGTGCACAGTGTTGTCCTCTGAGGCCCAGGAAGGGAGTGGGTAGAGAAGGTGTACTATTACCAAGATGAACAGTCCAACCCATGTTCCATTTTTCTTTTAAAAGCAAGTGGACATCACCCATAGCCCTCAAATCTCTACCAGCTTGGGATACTTAACTCCTTAAGGAAGCTACAGCACCTTGTGCCTTGAATAAGAAGGGGAGCATGTATAACCACCATACTTTGCCATTACCTTGACCAATGTCTTCTGCAGTTGTCCAACTACTGCATTTCCCAACACCAAAAAGACAGCCGTAAATGTCCTCTTAGTACTGCACATAAACCCTTTGGACACTTAAAGGATTAGTTCAATCCAGAATTAAAATTTCCTGATAATTTGCTAATTAAGGGTTTTATCTAGAGAAATGATTGGTCATTTTCTAAAAAAATAAATAAATAAAAATGTAAATACTTTTCAATCACAAATGCTCGTCTTGCACTAGCTCAACTTCACGCATTATGTAATCCTGTTCAAAAAGGTCAGGCATGAAGTAGGCGGAAGTACCGACCCAGTGTTTACAAAGTGAACGTGCAAAAAAAGTCAAACACCCATTTAAAAAAAAAAGTAAAACAGATGTCAGACGATTTTGAAGTTGAAGGAGAAAATAAGATGGAGTTTTTCACCCTACCTTACCTTTTTGAACCGAAGTACACAGACGAAGAATTAATCGCACGGCCTTTATGATCATTACATAATGTGTGAAGATGTGCATCGCAGAGCTAGTGCAGGATGAGCATTTGTTGTTAAAAAGTATATACATTTGTATTTTTTTTTTTTTTT
Source organism: Labeo catla (assembly GCA_012976165.1). Taxonomy (NCBI): domain Eukaryota; kingdom Metazoa; phylum Chordata; class Actinopteri; order Cypriniformes; family Cyprinidae; genus Labeo; species Labeo catla. The sequence continues at coordinate 422,884 of VONZ01000604.1, forward strand.
TTTTTTAAATGTCCAATCGTTTTGCTAGATAAGACCCTTATTCCTCAGCTAGGATCGTGTAGAGCCCTTCAAAGCTGCATTAAAACTACAATTTGGACCTTCAATCCGCTGGCTTTCATTGAATCCACTATATGGTGAAAATCCTGCAATGTTTTCCTCGGAAACCTTACTGATTTATTTTCGACTGAAAAAAAGACATGAACATCTTGAATGACATGAGGGTAAGTAAATTATCAGGAAATTAAGTCAGGAGTGGACTAATCCTTTCATTTTTATATGCTGGTACATTCACTGTCTTTGCTCACCCCTCTACAGTGCTTATTGACAACTTCTCTATGACTGTTTAACAATACGGTGGTGTTGATGTTGATGAAGCCTGTCGGGCAAGATTTTAAAGTTAATTTAACCATTCTGAGAAGACGTTTGAGAATTTTTCGCCGCTAACGAATATAGAAATTACTCCTATTATTTGTGTCACTTTCAGACTTCATCAGTTTGCTCTGAGAGGCAGTGTTGCTTGCTGTTCTCCTTCAGAGAGAAAAACTGTGACAACAACGGGTTGTGCGTCTTATTTCCGCATGTGTGTGTGTCTATGAGTGTGTGTGGATGCCATGCTCGTGATGAATGCAGCTCATTATTCGGTTATAGCCTGCCGGACTTCAGCAGAAGTGGAGAAATGCAGACCTGTCCTCACAGTAAGTTGAGAGACGTGGAGTTCCTCTCATTAATGGCGTCCCACAAGGATCATAAAGCAACAGCTCAAAATGCAAAAAGAGTCTTGGGAGGAGGAGTATATTCTAATGAAGGAAACATCTCCAAAGTCGTTTCGGATATTGGTATGGGCCAGGCGGAGGAGAGGGCCAGGGGAATAGGCAACTCCCTCTCATTTACAAAACTAAAATATTCCAGGTTACGAGCGTAGGCCTCGCAAGTTCATTAAGCATGTAAAAGAGCTTCTAATTTTGCAGGAAAACAAAGCCAGCAGTTTTGGGAGGAATTTGTAAGTGATGATTATAAAGTCTAACCCTGTGACAGAAGAAGTCTCGGCAGTGGACAAGCATCAGTTATACAACATGATTGCACCACAAGGGGGAAAAAAAGAGATCCTATCCCAAATGGGGCACTTGATGTCAGACTGTAGGGTTGTCCCGCTTTGTCATTTTATGGTTCACAAGAGTTATTACAAGTGCCCCTTGTGTACCCTTGATGTATGTTTGTGTTGGTGCGTACTTCATGGTGGTCTGCTACCCAACAGGCCATGCAACTTATCATCTTGAGCAGATCATTCTGCAGGCAAATAAAAACTGAAAAAGACTTGATGTCTACAAGACTGCAGGGCAGGGTTCCTAAAATCCAGCCTTGGAGACCTTAATCAAAAACACTTGAGCAAGTTAATTTAGAGCAGGGGTGCCCAAACTCTGTCTTGGAGGGCCGGCATGTACTACTACCCAACTTGAAACTGCACTACTGGACACTTGTCCATTTGGAAAGGAAAGGACATGACATACTCGAAATTAGTGCTCTGCATTTCACCCATCCAAGTGCACACACTCAGCAGCCATTTTTGCTGCAGCACCTGGGGAGCAGTTGTGGGTTCCATGCCTTGCTCAAGGGTCTCACTTCAGTCATGGTATTGAAAGTGGATGACATCCCTCCCCCACCTACAATTCCTGCCGGTACCAAGACTCGAACCTGCGACCTTTGGGTTACAAGTCCAACTCTCTCAGCATTAGACCACAACTGTGTGAACTGTCACTCCATGTATCTGCAGTGGTTTATGTAATGTGCAGATTTGTAGGTTGACTGCAAGGGGTCAAGACACATCCTTCTGGGATGGGATGGGAATATGCAGACAGCAAGGAAGTAGTTGAATTTTGTTGTAATATTTCTGGATGAAATTATAAAAATTGTTCTTGCCTTACATCACATTTGTGACCCTGGACCACAAAATCAGTCTTAGGGTGTGTTCACACTTGTAGTTCAGTTCATTTGGTTGATTTGGTCCAGACCAAAAGGGAAATAATACATTTGGTCCTGGTCTGCTTAGCATTCACACTGGCATTGACAGCGAACCTAAAGATTTTGTTTTGGATACTCTACTTGTTCCCTTCATGAAATCATGTCGCATAGCATCACATCTTGTCATTACTTCCTGTTTTTTGTTCGTTTAGAAGTATTTGGTCTGTGTTGCGTTCATATGTCTTTCGAACTGCACCAGAGTCTGTCCGCTTGTTTGGTGTGCACAAGGGTTCGGATGGCAGCATTCACAGTTGCTCAAATGAACTGCACTAACAGAGCAATCGCACATGAAAAGTGTGAACATACCCTAAAGTAGCATGGGTGTAATTGTAGCAATAGCCAAAAAATCATTATATGGATCAAAATTATTGATTTTTCTTTTATGCCAAATATCATTAGGATATTAAGTGCAGACCATGTTCTATGACAATGTTTTGTGCATTTCCTACTGTAAATATATCATAACTTAATTTTTGATTTGTAATATGCATTGCTAAAAACTTTTGGACAACTTTAAAGTGATTTTCTCAATATTTTAATATTTTATTTTATTTCATTTTCATTTCATGTCATCGCACCCTCAGATTCCAGATTTTCAAATAGTTGTATCTCGGCCAGATATTGTCCTATCCTTGCAAACCTTACTTCAATGGAAAGCTTATTTATGCAGCTTATTTTCATCATTTCATGATGTAAAAAAATGGCCCTTATGTGGTTTTGTGGTCCAGGGTCACATTTCACTTTGTCCATTTTTCACCAACATTTAAAAATCTACAAGAATGCGTCATTCCAGATCTTGTAAAACAAAATTTTTATGTCCATGTGTCCTGTAGAAGTAGACTAATAATGTGATGGGGGACGTTGCATGTCTTGTTTGCTTGTTGAGTTCGAAAATTGGCGTCTCTTTAGATTGTCCCCTGTCCATGGTGCTGAAGTCTGTACAGCTAGAGATTGTAAGAGTGATGTACTTTGGGAACCAAAACTCACATCCAGAAATCCAGGGTTTTTTTTGTTCTACAGTAGAGTTTTTCCAAATCTATACACCTTATATCTCAGTGTCTTCCCTCGCTATATCTTCCTCCCGGCTGATCCCTGCGCAGTCTCGGTTGGGAGAGGGCCCTAACCACCTCCTCATTCATCATTCAGCGTTTGAACCCTCTGCTTTTTGGGCAGAAAAAAGAGGTGCAGCACTTTTTTTTTTTCCCTGTTCCTCCGTACTCCCGGTGCTCTTAACTGGTAGTCCGCACTGGATGCAGCCAGCGGAATTAATTGCACCCTGTTACTGGAGATCAGCAAGTTTGTGCGATACGCATGCTGTTCAGCCATATGGCTGCCCACTAGGTGAAGAGTTTGATTAATGTTTCGGAGCCCTCCTTTTTTGTACGATTTTTTTTTTTCTTTCTTCCTGCTAATATCTGATCCCTAACCATCACAAAGCCGCAGCTCTGTTTTCCAGCTCTTTTTGTTTATTCCTCTTTGACTCCCGTTTGGCTTACGCATTGCACCTGCCACCTTACGTAATGAATTGCACAACTTTTTCATATTGCAGTCTCGTGCCTTTTTTGCTTCTCTGTATGTTTTTATCTTTATGTAGAGTCTACTTTGAAGGTCTTTTGATACAACTTTGTGCTCTCACAGGAAAAAAAAGAAAGAAATGTTCACAATGGAGCACACAGTGTATGCTTTGTGATCCTTTTATAGACTTTGTTACTATTCAAAACCTTGTTTCTGATCGCTACGCTGTTTTTCACTCCAACGAAAACTTAAATTGTCCTCTTTCCAGCATTTGAGGGCATCGAGAGGGCATGAGCTAAGAATAATGCTGGAGATGCTTGTCCCAGTGCCAAGTTTTTGGACAAATATAAAAACATAGGATTAGGGATTTCTGCTCCGTCTTAATCACACTAGTATTCTTTCCGTCTAGTTCTCTCATTCTGTTCCTGTCTCTCTATCTAGGCCTCTCTCATTAAGTGTGGCTGAATGTGGCCCAGTAGGGCCTTTGCGAGAATGGGAGTTTGGGACGGCCTGCCCTCATGTGGCCCACAATCTCCTGAAGCCTCTTTCCCGGCACAGTAAATCTACCTGATTGTGTTGTGTACCCCAGCTCTGATGGGTGCGTTTCCAAGGTGGTGAAGTCTCCAAAGAGCCACTCTGAATTGCAAATGGTGGCCATAACTCAGGTGTAATGTAGATCTTAGCATGGATGGCCAGTCATTTCTCTCCATTTGGACCAGATGGGACATTCGCCCAATATCAAAGAGAGAGAGGAGGGTTTTATTGTGTCTGAACATTGTCGGCTATGTTTCTTTACTTCGCAGAACGTGAAAAACAATATGGAGAATGAAAGCGCCAAAGAAGCATAGAGTTGATGAGTTCGTCAAGCCAAGAGAGTGAAACTTTGGTCAACGTGTCTTTGACACCATGATATTCACTTGTTAAGAATAAAAGGAATTAATGTTCATTTTTAGGGAATTGCACTTGAATCATTCACTAATGAAATGAACAAAGGAGGAAAGAATGGGGGTGGCATTGCCATGTACGTTGAATAGTTTGCGGATGCAAATTTAAATCCCTCCTATTATTTTAATAATGTGCATTTTACTGCTTTGCATGGATCATTTATTTGCAAACCAGGTTATTTTTTAGAAGGGGGCTCAAGGGTAATTTCATGCTTTGGAGCATTTATACCTATAACTTAATGAGGAAATTGTGTGTTGTGTTGTTTCCTGTAGTACGCCATGAGAAACTGCTCATTCTGCTTGAAGAAAGGTGTTTATTTTCCAATTTCTAGTCTTCATCTTTCCCGTTATTGGTTGTTTGTCTTCTAAAATCAGACATTTGTGGCGATAGCTCTTGTTTTAGAGTCCAAACAGCCGCCCAGTCAAATTCGATTTGTTTTATTATCACTCAGTTCATCCTGAAATAGCAGGCAAGTGTTGATGAACTTCGGAGGGAAGTCTGTCTACCCCGTGAGACACCGCAGACCATCCGTAATGCGGTTACAGGTACGGCAGAGATGCGTCCGAGTCCGACGTCCCTTTGTCTCTCGTCTGAAGAACTCCTCTCCCGCCAAATCAAATTAGGCTGCATGAATTAAAGCAATAACACGATTTGTTTACAACGCATCGTTTATTTTCTGTCAAGCGGTGCTCCGGCGGCAGGCAGCTATTCTTTGACCTCTGACCTTGTCATGGTTCACAAGCTAAATTTATTACATTGTTCTGTGAAGTTCATCATTACGTGGGCACTGATGGTATTAAACGTACATAGTCTGAATGCACAAGAGTCAAATGTGCTTCGCTGTGTGCTTTCATCACTGGCCTGTTTTGAAACCACATTATTAGTTCAATTTACATTCAAACCAAGAAGTCTGTGATGAATTAAACTTTAGAAATTGACTCCCCCCTACTTTTTCTTAAACATCTTAGAAACAATTTTACTAAAACATCTCTGTACATTTCTGTAAATTATTAAATAAATATAAAATTATTTATATAATATGTGACCCTGGACCACAAAACCAGTCATAAGGGTCAAATTTTTGAAATTAAGATTTATACATTATCTGAAAGCTGAATAAATAAGCTTTCCATTGGGACCATATTTGGCCTATACACAACTATTTGAAAATCTGGAATCTGAGGGTGCAAAAAAAAATCGCCTTTAAAGTCGTCTAAATGAAGTTCTTAGCAATGCATATTACTAATCAAAAATTAAGTTTTGATATATTTACAGTAGGAAATGTGCAAAATATCTTTATGGAACATGATCTTTACTTAAAAAGAAAAATTGAAAATTTTGGCTATTGCTACAAATATACCCAGATGACTTATGACTTATGACTGGTTTTATATAATATTTTTTTATATAAAAGTAAATAAATATTTATACTGAAAAAAGTTAATTAATGTTTTATTTTGTTTATTTATTTATTTATTTATTTATTTAATAAAAACAATTTAATTAAAATGCAATCACAAAAAATGCCTTCATCTTACAAATATGCAGTTTATTTATCTTTTTATAATTGAGTAAAAAATAAAACCTAACATGCTTTCATCTTTGTTTTTTTAAATCTTGGATTCAGTTACTGTAGTGTCTGTTTCATAAGAAAACACATCATTTTTAATGCACATGTCATTTGAAGTGATGATCAAAGAGGGTAAAAACAGAAAAACCTCTGGTGCTTTTAGAAATGTTTTATGTCTGGAAATTGAAATTTATATATTAGATTGTTTTTAGAAAACGACACATTTTGAGTGCATAAAGGAAAATTACATGAAACCTGATTTGGAACAATGCAATCATAAAGAAAGCGGCATATAAAAAGAAGAAACTCATTATTTTTTTTTTGTCTCTGGGAGCTCTCATTTTGCTGACATTAACAATATGAAGTTTTGCACAGCGTGGTGACATTTACTCTGAACAGACTTCATTTGGATCTAACACAGGCAATTGATACGTCCTTAAATCTCGGCCACAGTATCAGAGAAGGAAAAAAAAACTTGCAGAATTGCAAAATACACCTGGTGTAAATATGTAATTGGCGGGGTTTATTCCGAGCTCTCGAATATCGGGGAGCGATAGGTGTTGCATTAAGATCTGGTTGTTAGGATATCAGGAAACACGGCAGATGTGTCGGTAAATTTTGCACCGTGTGCAGATCTGAGGAAAATTGGGAGTAAATCTCTCAATATCTGCTGTGATAAAGACACATTACTTCAATGTACTTCACTTCCTGATGCAAATCAAATTTTTCCCTGTAGGGCAGAGAGAGAGAGAGAGAGAGAGAGAGAGAGAGAGATGAGGTGGAGGAAAGACAGACAGGGGCTGAGATGATGATGGTGATGATGATGTGGGCGGAGTTCATAAGAGAAGACAGGAAGTTGAGGAGGGAGTATATGTGTGTCCTCTGCCCTCTTTTTTTGTGTGATATTATGTTGTTATTCAGTATTGATATGATATTATATCGATCTGTTTGAAATGAAATGTGCTTGAAAATAGAATCATCTGGATGTTTTTTTCCTTCTACGGCAAACAGCACAAAGCATCGTGTCACTCACAGGATATAGAAACACTCTGCCTGTCACAAAAACACTCAGACCTGGCCTGATTTTTGGAGTTTTGGAGTGCTTTATAGTAAATTTTAACTGAACGAAATTTCAGAAATAATTACAGACCAATTTATCAGTATCTCTTTTACTTGCCTCTTTGATTCACCAAAGCCATTTTAGCCACATTTGGCATCAAATGAATGTTTATTTTTGAACATGGCAAATTTTTATGTAACTAGTTGGTGAGAGACTTTTTTTTTTTTTTTTTTAACCTCAAACTTTCTACTGTCTCTTATTTTTTTCCAGCCTATACTTTGTGTTTTACTTTCTTTTCTCTGTTTGTGTCCCTGGACCACAAAACCAGTCTTAAGTAGGACAGGTATATTTGTAGCAATAGCCAAAAATACATTGTATGGGTCAAAATGATCAATTTTTCTTTAATGCCAAAAATCATTGGGGTATTAAGTAAAGATCATGTTCCATGAAGATATTTAGTAAATTTCCTACCATAAATACATAATAACTTAATATTGATTAGTAATATCCATTGTTAAGGACTTCATTTGGACAATTTTAAAGGTGATTTTTCTCAATATTTTGAATTTTTTTTTTTTTGCACCCTTCAAATAGTTGTTTTTTGCACTATTTTCAAATAGTTGTATTTTGACCAAATATTGTCCTATCCTAACAAACCATACATCAGTTATTTATTCAGCTATTATTCAGATTATTTATATTCTAAAAAAAAAATAATAATAATAATAAAAAAGACCTTTATGATTGGTTTTGTGGTCCTGGGTCAAATTGTTTTTTAAATACTTAATCAAAAGACAGTGTTACATATGTTTTATTTATACATGTTGCTTTTATTATTATTATTATTATTATTTTATTTTTTTTTATTCAGATTGTTATTATCAGTTATTTTATTGCTCTTAAATGAAGCTAATAAGTTTGCATTATGCATTTCAACAACATGCGTTAAAGTTTGAGGTTGGTAAAATTTTTAAAATGTTGTTTTTTTTTTTTTTTTTTTAAGTCTCTTCTGCTCACCTAAAATTAAATAAAAATACAAATATAAATAAATAAATAAAACGGTGTAAAAACTGCAATATTGTGAAATATTATTTTTTAATTTATAATTATTATTATAATTCTTATTATTAAAATGTAAAATAATCATTTACTACGTGAGTATTTTGTAAAATGTAATTTATTTCTGTGACCAAAGCTGAATTTTCAGCATCATAATCCTTCAGAAATCATTGTAATATGCTGTTCTGCTATTTCTTGCTAATTTGTTTAATATTTCTTTGTATAATGCTTTATTTTATATAAATATATATGTCATTTTTTGGTAATAGAAAGTTCAATTACAACATTAGTAATTATATAATAATTATTTGTATTTATTATTTGGAACAATGTAAATGACTCTTATTTATGATAAATTGAATGCATATTTGCTGATGAAATAATTATTTCTTGAAATGAATGAATAAATACATACATTTTTGTTATTATAATATAATTATAAAAACAATAAAATAATAATAATAACAAAATATGTAATTGTATATTTTATTATATAATACAATTAAAGAATAAGAATAAGAAGAATAAGAATAGTAATACTACTACTACTAATAGTTATTTTATAAAATATAATAAAATAAAATAAAATAAAATAAAATTCAACTAACTGTTAGAATGATAGTGTATATATACAATATTTTACTAAATATTTATCTTATTTATTAATCAATTTTTCTGTAGAGGATGTTCCCAAAAAGGGAGTTTTGTCAGGTATAGCCAACTATTTTATTTGATGCACAGCACAACTTTACAAATGGACTAGACTTGAATTTAAGAGGCCTTGGTGACACGTCAGTTAAAAGGAAAGCTGTTTCAGCTTATAAAATATTATGAAAACACATTTTTTCAGTCTATAATGTGTATAAATGTATCATCCACAATAAGACTGGATGTAAAATACATTGAAAATTGTCAAAAGTTTGACATCTAGCCTATGTAGACTATATAAACACCAACAAACATTTTTTGTACGTTTATTATAACATATTATAGTGTTTTTAATGCAAGTGAACTCCACTTTAAAAGAGTGTAATGAATACAGTTTGTTTTGTAAGACATGCACGTGTTTTAAAAAGCAGGGGCAATTGGGCTTAAGCAAATTTGTTCCCGAAGCACAGCTTCAGTCGGCCCGTTCCCGTCCGCTCTCTCACGTATCGGCGCTCATTTCTTGTGTTTCTCAGCTGGAAAGTGATTTGGTGTCCTTCCGTATCCTCCTTCACATCTCCAACTGTTTGATTTGCAACTTGATTCGGGGAGAGAAAGAGAGAAAGAGAGAGAGCGCAAACCTGTAGATTACAGAGAGAGGGACCCAAAGCCCTGTCAGATACAGAAGAAATCAATTTAATATAGACTTAACTTGAGGAAATTGCATATTCTCTGGCGATGTGCTGAGCAGACACTTTCCGGCGGCCCTCGAGAGGGGCCGCCTCTTTATTAATTGCCGCGCGC
>VONZ01000604.1:437500-464747 GCA_012976165.1 Labeo catla
TTCTTCACGAGACTTTAATCTGCACAGGAAAGCAGGCGTCCAGGTTGTGCGCTTCTTTTTGGACCTGCTCCAGTCTTTCTGTCCCTCTTGTCTTTCTGTGCATTGTCCCATAGTTTTATAAAGCATTGTGTATGTCAAGTGAATTAGAGTGATCAGAATATATAGTTATATAAAGGCTGTAAACTGATTTAAATTGATTGGCTTCATATATAATGTAAAGTACTTGAATTAATCATTATATTTGGTGACAGAAATGCAGAGGATTATGGGCAATTTACTAAAACATTAAAATCAAAACTTTAAATGAAAAATAAAAACCATGTAAATAAAAAAACACTATAATAGTATATAAGAGACATAAAATAACGTGTGTGTGTGTGCATTTATGTATAAAATGTGTGTAGTTATATATTTTGCCACAGAAACAGAAAACTACAAGAAAAAATACTAAAACATTAAAAAAAGGAAAATAGAACAAAGCAGCAACACTATAATAGTATTTCAATTATACTAAAATAACACTGGTGGTGTTTATTTATATGCTGTAGTTATATTTGACGATAGAAACACAGAAAACTACAAGAAAATTGCTAAAGCATTAAAATAAAAAAAAAAGTAAAATTAAAAAAAAAACAACAACAATCTAAATCTTTAAATACTTTAACAGTATCAAGATACTAAAATAACACTGGTGTATGTGTGTTTGTGTGTATAAAACTACAAGAACATCAACTAAAATTAAAATACAAAAATGTTGAATTAAAAAAACAAACAAAAAACATTTAAATCTTTAAAACACACACACACACACACACACACACAGAAATTCAGAAAATTACAAGACAATTGATAAAACATTAAATAAAATAAATGAAATGAATGAAAAAAAAAAACCTAAATCTTAAAAAAACACTATAATAGTATCTCAGTTATACTAAAATAACGTGTGTATGTGCGTGTGTGTATATATATGTAGTTATATTTGGTGACAGAAATGCTGAAAATTACAAGAAAATTACTAAAACATTAACTAAAATTAAAATAAATGGAAAAAATCAAAATCTTAAAACAATGCTATAATATGTCAATTATACTAAAATAACACTTTGTGTGTGTGTGTGTGTGTGTGTGTGTGTGTGTGTGTGTACAAAATGTGTATAGTTATATATTTGGCAATAAAAAACAGAAAATTATAAGAAAATTACTGAAACATTAACTAAAATTAAAATAAAAATTTTAAATGAAAAAAGTAAATCTTAAAAAAGCACTAATAGTATCTCAGTGATACTAAAATAACACTGGTGTGTGTGTTTGTGTGTACAAAATGTGTATAGTTATATATTTGGCAATAAAAATGCAGAAAACTACAAGAAAATTACTAAAACATTAACTAAAATTAAAATAAAAATTTAAAATGAAAAAAGTAAATCTTAAAGCACTAATAGTATCTCAATGATACTAAAATAACACTGGTGTGTGTTTGTGTGTACAAAATGTAATTAGTTATATATTTGGCAATAGAAACGCAGAAAACATCAAGAAAATTAGTAAAACATTAACTAAATTAAAATAAAAAAAATGTAAAATAAAAAAATAAATCTTAAAAAAGCACTATAATACTGTCTCAATGATGCTAAAAAAATAATGGTGTTTGTGTATGTATAGTTAGTATGTGTATGTGTATGTATATTAGTTATATATTTGCCAACAGAAATGCTGAAAATTACAAGAACATTACTAAAACATTAACTAAAATGAAAATATAAAATGTAAAATGAAAAAAAAAAAAATGGAAATCTATAAAACCCCACTATAATAGTATCTCAATAATGCTAAAATAACACTAGTGTTTAAGTGTGTGTGTGGGTGTGTATAAAATGTATATAGTTATGCATGTATGACAGAAAATTACAAGAAAATTAAAATTAAAACAATTAAAACAATAACTACAATTAAAACAAAAAATCTAAATCTTACAAAAAAAACTATAATAAGTGTGTGTTTATGTTTCTGTGTCTAAAATGTACATAGTTACGTATTTGGCGACAGAAACGCAGAAAATTACAAGAAAATTACTAAAACATTAACTAAAATTAAAATGGAAAATAAAAAAAAAAAATAAAAAAGACTAAATCTTAAAACAAACAAAAACCAACACTACAATAGAATCTCAATGAAACTAAAGTACCACCGCTGTGTGTGTATGTGCGTGTGTTTGCGTGTATAAAATGTGTATAGTTATATATTTGGCAGCAGTCTTTACCACATTAGAAATGATGAAATGGTAAATTATGTGTCACATATAGCAAGAAAAATGAGTGATTCACTGCTGATGGTAATATCTCAGGCCATTAAAACCATCCACCTTTCATTTGCATGATTTGTTGGGCCCAAAACATGTTTGTGTGTGGATTGTACCCATATGAGTGTTCTGTCTGTGTCTTTATAGCAGCTGATTACCATCATGCCATGTCACATGACTGAAGAATGGATCCATTCCATCCTTAATGAAAAAACATATTTGTCTCTATGACCGTTCACTCCGGGGACCCCCAGTGCTGCTTCAAATTTAGTCCTTCCTGGTCTCTCGTCCCGTCTCTCTCTGGCTTTCTTCTCATCCGGCGCGTGATAAATCTGCGCGCGCTCCAGTGGGGCAACACAGGCTGAGGAATAACCCTCCAGAGCGCTTGTGCCGGCACTTTAAAAAATAAACCTGTTTGTTGCATCTCCATCATACATTTATCAAATCATTTCAGAGCAACGCTTCGGCTTCTGTCGGCTCCCGCCAACCCAATTTATCTCCTTCTAAACAGGGGCTGTAGCTAAACGTGGAGCAGGTGTCGTCAGTCACTGAAGCATCCCAGAACTTCCTGCTTTCTGAGTGTCCACATTATATCCTGCTTGTTTTTTACTGCTTAGTAATGCTTTATAGCCTATAAAACTACATATATAAAAGATTTTGATGCTGCTCAAGGCTTTTTCCTCCCTAAACTGGGGAGTCAGCTAAATTTGAACCATTTCCTGCTATCAGTGCCTCAATTTTCTGATGCTCCAAGCAAAGTATCCTGGGGAAATATTCATCCCTCTATAGAAAATGGAGGTTTAGTGATACAATAGATGCTGGAGTGTCCTGTGATGATGCACTCTAACATGTCTGGCTTTGCTAACTCGTCTTCCACCAGTGGCTCTAACCATCTGCTTTTTTATGACATGTAAGATGGGTTCCCCTAAATCCCAGAGATGAAACAACAATGCTATGGAACATATCAGAGCTGATGAATGACAGAGTAGCAGCTGGAGAATAGTTTTGCGTTCGCAGTACCTGAAACAGAAGGACAAATGGCTCTATTTTTGACTGGATAAGTTGTATGCAACTTATGTCACCAAAAATAATGGACCCCTTTGTTATGAAAGACTACTAAGTCATTTAGAGTAACATACACCAGCAAATCCAGCACATTAAGGGTGTAATAAGAAAGCTAAAGAGGGTCAAATCTGACTCCATGTTGACTTCACAGCATTATTGGTATAATATTACTAGCACACGTCAAATTATGGGGAGCTTACTTACGTGTCGTGATTAAACTGTGCTGTAGTGGAAGGTGACTGTGGGCTGTGCAGTTTGACAAGGTCCCCGTCAAGCACAGTTCCACGTTGATGAATGGTGTTTGGGGATGTTGGGTAATTTTTCTTTGACAGGGTGTGGCTCTGGGCGACATTGCTGTTGATTGCTTGTGCTCTACACAGAGTGCGTGGAGAGTCAACCATACAGTGTTGTAGTTGTAGACTGGTTATGCAAATATTGCAGACTCGTTGTCAGGTGAGGGTTGCCACCTGGGCAATTACTAACCGGACAATTAGTAAAAACCCTTGTTGTGCCCTTTAGCAGCGCACTTAACCCCAGGTTTCTCCCGAGGGACTCCAACTGCAATTAGTGTACTGTAAGTATCTTCGGATGCATCTGTTAATGGATAACAGTGGGCTATTAATACTTTATTTGTTTGTGAGCGAAAGAGCAGTGGAGTTGAGGGAAGGGCTGGATAATGGACCTTTAAGGCCTAGCATACTTGTGTCCCTCAGCCGAAATTCTGGATCATGTGAATTCCTATGGAAATGACTGGATTTTATGTGGAATGTGGCTGTACAAATGTAAATGTTACCACCTTGGTGTTCAGATTCTTTTGAAAATCTGGCACTGTAGCCTTGAGAGTTTGCAAGCCCTTTAGACTCTGAAGCACTGGCCCCACTGGCTTTCCAAAATTGTAAGCTTAAGTCTGATTGGCTGGCTGGCTTCTAAACAATTTCTGGGAGTGCAGGATATTATCACCCCCTTGTGAAATGTCCTCTATGACAGTGGTTCCCAACCACATTCCTGGAGGCCCCCCAACACTGCATGTTTTCCGTATCACCTTAATCAAACACACCTGATTCAGATCATCAGCTTATTAGTAAAGACTCCAAGACCTGAATTAGGTGTTTTAGACAAAGGTAAGATGCAAAATGTGCAGTGTTGGGGGGCCTCCAGGAACATGGTTGAGAACCACGCAAGGCAGAGGTTCCCAACCATGTTTCAATGATTTCAGTCTATTTTTTACAAAATGTAAATAATCAAATTGTAGCTTAAATTTGTCAGTGTACACATTAATCAGAATACAGTTGTCAGTGTTGTAGGTAGTACTCAAGACTGGAATGGGGCTCAAGACTGAGTCCAAGACAATATTGTCTTGGTCCTGTCATGGATTCAATAGCATTTGGAGTCCGGTCTTGAATACAGCAACAATGTGTTGTGGCCTGTGCTGACTGTGCTATTGTTTATCTAAACCAGTGAACTCTGTGTGTGCGCTGTGGATGTATCATCAGACTTCATTCATCTGTCCTCAGGTCTCTGTCTTAATTTCGGACTCGACTCTCTTTTGTTTTCTGTCTTGGTTCGGACTTGACCCTCTTCTGGTTTTCTCTTGATTTGGACTCTGCCCTCTTCTGTTCTCTGTCTTGATTCAGACTCAACCCTCTTCTGGTTTTGTCTTGATTCTCACTCAACCCACTTCTGTTCCACGTCTTTATTCGGACTCTACACTCTTCTGGTTTCATCTTAAATTGGACTTGGCCATCTTCTGTTCTCTGTCTTGATTTGGATTCAGCCCATTATTGTTCTCCATCTTGATTCAGACTTAACCCTCTTCTGGTTTTGTCTTGATTCAGACTCAACCCTCTTCTGTTCACGGTCTTGATTTGGGTTCAACCCATTTCTGTTCTCCGTCTTGATACAGTCTTAACTCTCTTCTGGTTTTGTCTTGATTCAGACTCAACCCTCATCTGGCTTTGTCTTGATTCAGACTCAACCCTTTCCTGGTTTTGTCCTGATTTAGATTCTACCCTTTTCTGTTCTTCTTGATTCAGACTCGACCCTCTTCTGGTTTTGTCTCTGTTTGGACTTGCCACTCTTCTGGTTTTGTCTTGATTCAGATTCGGCCCTGTTCTGGTTTTGTTTTTTGTTTTTCAGACTCAACCGTCTTCTGTTTTCAGTCTTAATTTAAACTTAACTTAAACTGCTCTTCTGGTTTCGGCCTTGGTTCAGACTTTACTGCTTTCTGGTCTCAGTCTTAACTTGAACTGAATCTACTCCAGTCTTGAATGAGCTAATTTTGACTACAACTCTTCCTGCTGTTGCTCAGTTATAATCAAACATTTCAATATACTTGATTTTATTTCACATCCCAGCCCTAAAATGTCAAATTCAAAATGCGAACTTTCATTTATCCCTTTACATACAGTATATGTCAGACACCACTTTGTCAAATTGAGCTGTTCTTGCCAGCACGAGCTATGAAGTAGACCAGACTTTGCTGATAACAAAAGTCTGGCTTGTGTCAGACTTGTACAGTCTGTTAACCAACAGTACCACACATCAAACCTACCTGTTCTGGTTTGATATCTGTCCAAATCATTTAGTCATCAGTCTTCACATCTGTCCTTTTGTGTTTCCCAGCAGCTGTTATTTCCTGTTTTCCAGTTTTCACACGCCATACACCTGCCAAACACGGCTAGCGGAGCCTGACACGCAATAACTCAGGCAACTGCTGCCCATCATTCTCCCAGCAATCAGTCTGAACGGACACTCATCATTCCTCATCTGTTGTGTACACTAGAAAGCAGCCCTCAGGTGTGCATACTGCGCTGTTTGCATCCTATCAGTCATATTTACAATACCACGCTTATCTTCGCCAGAAGTGAACCCCTTTTTAACATCTCATTGTTTTCACCACTCATTAGAACCATGCAGCCCATTTTTGGGTCGCGACCTGCCATTTGGGAAACAGAGATAAATTGCATTGAACTGAGACTGTAATCCGCAGACAGACTCTGAGATCCTTCTGAAATAATTATCCATTTGCGCTGACATCAGTTTCTGTTGTTCGTGAGTGCCCTGTGGCAGTTTCAGAGTAGACTTATGCTGTCTACATCTCAGTCTTATCGCATAATCACAGTGCCCCAGTCAGGGCCTGCAGGCCCACAGGCTAAACCAGATTTAGATAAATAAGACCTGTTAGATGGAGTAGCGTTGCACTACTGACAAATAAGCCTCTCTGTATGAATAAAAGACTTTCGGTTACTGTGTGATATCTATCTATCGTTCTATCGTTCTATCATTCTATCGTTCTATCATTCTATCGTTCTATCTATCTATCTATCGTTCTATTGTTCTTTCTATCGTTCTGTCGTTCTGTCATTCTATCATCGGTCTGTGTGTCTTTCTGTCTGTCCATCATTCATCTATCATTCTTTAGTTTTATTCGTTTTATTGTTCTATTTGTTATTTTCGTCTGTCTGTTTATCTGTCATTCCATGCGTCCATCCTCCTGTCTGTCTGTCTGTCTATCTGTCTATCTATCTATCGTTCTGTTGTTCTAGCTATCGTTGGTCTATCTGTCTTTCTGTCTGTTGATCTGTCTATCATTCTGTCCTTTTGTCTGTCTTTCCGTCCATCCATCCATCTATCGTTGTAGCTAATGTTTTATTGTTCTTTGTATTTGTATTGTTCTGTTTGTCTGTTTGTCCATCTGCATGTCTGTCATTCCATCCGTCCATCCGCCTGTCTATCTGTCGTTCTGTCTGTCTGTTGTTCTGTCTATCATTGTCATTCTTCTATTTATCTATTGTCTGTCCGCCTTTCTGTTGTTCATCTATCTATCTATCTGTCTATCTATCATTCTATCTATCGTTGTCTTTCTATCTGTCGTTCTGTTGTTCTATCTATTGTTCTGTCGTTCTATCAATCATTCTAATGCTCTATTGTTTTATTGTTCTGTTGTTCGATCTATCATTCTATCTGTTGTTCTGTCTGTCATTCTCTCGTTCTGTCTGTCCGTCCATCTATTTATCGTTCTATCGTTCCAGCTATCGTTTTAATGTTCTATGTTGTTCTGTCTGTCCATCCGTCCATCTATTTATCATTCTGTCAATCTAGCTATCATTTTATCTGTCGTTCTGTTGTTCTGTCCGTCTGTCTGTCCGTTCATCCGTCCATCTGTTTGTCTGTCTGGTGTTCTGTCTGTCATTCTCTTGGTCTGTGTGTCCGTCCATCCACGTATTTGTCGTTCTATCATTCTAGCTATAATTTTATTATTCTGCTGTTCTGTCCGTCCATCCGCCTGTCTCTCTGTTGTTTTGTCTGTCATTGTCTCATTCTGTCTGTCTGTCCGTCTATCTATTGTTCTGTCGTTCTAGCTATTGTTTTATCGTTCTGTCTGTCATTCTGTTTTTCTGTCCGTCCATCCGTTTGTCTTCTAACAGTTAAAATTGGATCTGTCTGTTCTATTGCTCCATCGTTCTATTATGTCTATTATTCTGTCATTTTGTATGTTGTTCTGTCTGTCGTTGTGTCTTTAAGAGTTATTGCAAATTTAAAACACTTAATTAAAAAGTGTATTTGCCGCATATTGAACTTGTGCGTCATGTGCGTGTTTTGTATTGGAGTCATTAGATGGAAGCCAATAATTGTGTTGTGGGCATTTTGTTGGGTCAACACAACTGGCTTTTTAATATTATATTGATGGTGTTTAATAACCAAGTGTCCTAATTTTTGTTGGCGATAACGCTGAAACAAACATCTCTAGGTATTAGTCAAGCCCCATTGGACAGTAATAATCTGATGAAAAGTGATGTTGAACAGTTATTGTATATCTTGCAGTTTGCAATCGAGGGCGTATGACAAGACTAGACATGATTGCTCTGAAGTCTTTATAGTACAGTAGCCATCGAGAATCGTCTACGGCACTAATTGCGCAGAGGCTGATTAGCAATTGTAAGTGGTTCGTGGACGTGCTGTTGATAGGAGAAATGCTGATGGGGTGCTTTTCCTGTTAACCTGGTGGTGTGCTGTACATGGCATAATTAAATTGCCCCATGTCTCCTAACCCCACTGTAATATTAGCAGAGTTTATACAGTCATTCATCAAAAAATCCCTCATCAGAGATGCTGTATAGGACTAGCGGAACCTGCTAAGTTAGCACACAGCTGTTTGTGGAGAAGGAAACACTGTGAACAGTCAACGAAACAGACCTCAAATTTTCTTTATCAGCATTTAGGTGTATCAGCTTACTAGTAATACGGTAAACTAATATGTTTATCTAATTTATTGCATGGTTTTCAACAATAACTTCAGATTAAATATTGATTTGAGTTTATTATGCAAGAAGACAGAGGCCACATATTGGAAGGAGGGACATGAAGTGTTTTGCATGCACAGTCAACTATTTAAAATAAAAAAAACTGCATAATAATAATAATAATAATAATAATAATAGTAATAATATTGAAAATGATAACATAATAATGATAAAAAATAATTATAATAATAATTATAATAATAATGAGGATATTGATGATATTAAATGGTGATGGTAACCTAATAATAAAAATAAAAAGAAAATAATAATAATAATAATAATAATAATAAAATAGATATTGATAATGATGACAGTAACCAAATAATAATAATATTGATGATGATGATGATAACATAATAATAATAATAATAATAATAATTTTGATATTGATAACAGTAACCAGATAATAATTATAATAATTAATAATTATGATGAGGATATTGATGATGACAGTAAACAAGCAAGCAAGCAAGCAAACGAACATAAAAAAAAAAATAAAAAAATAAATAAATAAATACAAATGATAATATTGATGATGATATTCATGATGACGGTAACATAATAATAATGATAATAATAATGATAATAATAATAATAATAATAATAAGTATTATTGTTATTATTATGACGATGACAATAGCAGCATAATAAAATATATAATAATATTAGATTTACAACAATAACAACTATTATTATTATTATTATTATTATTATTATTATTAATGATGAAATTGATGACAGCAACATACAATAATAATAATAATAATAATAATAAGATTATTATTATTCTTATTATTATTATTATTAGTTATAATAGTATATAATTCAGATATTTTTAGATAATTTTAATATGTAATAAATATAAATAAAATAATTTATTGTTGATTCTTTCCCCCCAAAATTATCTTCAAATTCAAATAAATTTAATGCATTTGATAAATGAAAAAAACAAAAAAACAAACTTGAATTCACATTTATTTATTTATTTATTTATTTATTTATTTTGTATGAACATGATAAAGGGGGGAAAAAAAGAACGTGGCCTGTCCTAATGACATTTTGACCAGTGCCATAGACATGTTTTATGTTAGACAAATAGACTTATGTTCAAGATTAAGAATGAATGAATGAATGAATGAATGAATGAATGAATGAATGAATGAATCTGACATTGTTTATTTGTTTAAATATTTTATATATTTATAGTTTTTAGTTATTTATTTTTTTGTGTGCTCGTACACTAAAACCTTAGACTTTCCCACTGACTTTACCTCAGGAGAACTTGCGCTGACCTCTGACCAGTGAGACTCTGATCCTTCCTTTGTGGAGTGATTTATGTGTCTTCCTTAATATCGATCGTGTTCGGGTATGATCAAAGGTGCACCTAAAAGCCAGCACTGAGAGAGACCATTATTGTGGATTTGGCTTCGCTCATACATTATTTATCTCCTTGAGCCTGTTCTATATGCCATTATGGACATTATGAAAGAAGGGAGCCACTGCCTTACCGTTTACTTAGTGTAAGCACAGGATGCGCGCACGAGAGATCGGATACAGTCAGTGCGGAGGGTCATAAAAATGCCATAAAGAGGATATTGAGATGCTCTCCCGCCACAGAATGTGCAACATTCCCTATTGGAAATGCGCCCCTGATTTAGGGAACGGGAGATGGAGTTGTTTTTCATGGCGTGTGTGAGATATAGCGGAGGCTTTGGGCTGGGAAGTGTTCGGTGAGTTAGAGTGGGACGTGTGGGCTTTGGCTTTCAGTTTGTTAGCACTGTGATCGTGATGGATGCAGCTGCTGTAATATCTACTGCTTTCTCTTTTTCTGTTTCTCTTTCACTAGCGCAAAGCCCGTGTCGAAGCCATGACGCTGGATTTGGCTTCCTTGAGGAGCGTCCGAGAGTTTGCGGAGATCTTCAAAGCAATGAAACTGTGAGTGATGCACAATCAACACAACCGTAACACAAGGTTTTGTTGCGCACCTGGCTGATCGTCGTCAAAAGCTCTCTGCTCGCTCTGTCTTGAGACCCCCCCTCCATTAACGAACTATCGCATCAGAAGAGGGGCCAAAAGGTCTCCCCTCTTTCATCGTGACCCCTCATCCCTCTCTGTGGTCAATAAATAAGTAGCCGAACCTTAGCTATAATTCCATCAATCGCAAAGCCACAGATTGGTAAGTCCTTCACAGTCTCCTAGTTAAATCAATTACTGCTCCCAAGCTTTCGGGAAGTTGTAGCGCACAACATGCTGGGATAAAAGTGGAATTGACTTTAAAAACAGTCTAAACTTGTGTGATAGATAGATAGATAGATAGATAGATAGATAGATAGATAGATAGATAGATAGATAGATAGATAGAAAAAATAATAAACCATGTTATTTATTCATTTATTTATTTATTTTTATTTCACACCCACCTATACATGTTAAATAAATAAATAAATAAATGTAACAGTGTTTCATTTATTTATGTTACACCCATGCCAAATAAATAAATACATACACATAAATAAATAAACAAATAAATAAATGGAACCTTATTTATTTATTTATATTTCACACCCACATATACATGTTAAATAAATAAATTTATAAATAAAAATATTTATTTATTTATTTATTTATTTATTTCACACACCCATAAATGAGATAGAAAGAAAGAAAGAAAGAAAGAAAGAAAGAAATGAATAAACCATGTCATTTATTTATTTATTTATTTATTTATTTATTTATTTATTTATTATTTATTTCACACCCACCTATACATGTTAAATAAATAAATAAATAACTAAAATAAATAAATGAATGAATTGGAACCTCATTTACTTATAAGTAAATAAGCATTCATTCATTCATTCATTTATTTCACACACCCGTACATGATAGATAGATAGATAGATAGATAGATAGATAGATAGATAGAAATGAATTAACCATGTTATTTATTTATTTATTCATTCATTTATTCATTTATTTATTTATTTCACACCCACCAATACATGTTAAATAAATAAATAAATAAATAAATAAATGTAACAGTATTTCATTTATTTGTTACACCCATGCCAAATAAATAAATACATACAAATAAATAAATAAACAAATAAATAAATGGAAACATGGTGGAGAAAGAAACTAATAAGCCATGCTATTTATTTATTTATTTATTTATTATTTCACACCCACCTATACATGTATAAATGAATAAACAAATTAAAAAATAAATGTAACAGTATTTCATTTATTTACATTACACCCCTGCCAAATAAATAAATACATACAAATAATAAATAAACAAATAAATAAATGGAACCTTATTTATTTATTTATATTTCACACCCACATATACATGTTGAATGAATGAATGAATGAATGAATGAATAAATGGGACTTTTATTTATTTATTTATTTATTTATTTCACACACCCATACATGAGATAGAAAGAAAGAAAGAAAGAAAGAAAGAAAGAAAGAAAGAAAGAAAGAAAGAAAGAGAAACGAATAAACCATGCTATTTATTTATTTATTTATTCGTTCATTCATTCATTTTCACACCCACCTATGCATGTATAAATAAATGAACAAATTAATAAATAAATGTAACAGTATTTCATTTATTTACGGTACACCCATGCAAAATAAATAAATACGTACAAATAAATAAATAAACAAATAAATAAATGGAACCTTATTTATTTATTTATTTATATTTCACACCCACATATACATGTTAAATGAACGAATGAATGAATGAATAAATAGAACTTTATTTATTTATTTATTTATTTATTATTTCATACCCACCTATAGATGTATAAATAAACAAATTCATAAATACAAGTATTGTAACAGTATTTCATTTATTTACGTTACACCCATGCCGAATAAATAAATATGTACAAATAGTCCCACACTAAAATGTGCACTTTGTTTTCGCAATGCAAGCATGATAAGAAAGTAAGTCAATAAATTTAAGATGTTTATTTTAGGTCATGCTATACCTATATATTTTATTATTACATAAGATGTAAGAGGGGTCTGTATGTCCATTCTCTGCCCTTTGGCCTGAAAATGAGTTTTGAATTAAGAATGGCTTGAATTGTGGACTAATTAAAATTCTCATGAAAGAGCATTGATTATATAGTGTTCTCCATAATTTGTTGTCATCGTATTACAAAAGGTTATTTAATATTACGCCAAGATGAAGCGCTTAACAGTTTCGGCGTGTCTGCCTTGTATTATCATATCAATACAGCGTTGTGTTTTTTTTAATCTGTAAACATTCATTAGTTTCTTGATGGTGAGCTGCAGTGATCAGTAATTAGGCTAATGAGGCATAATTATGATTTAATATAGACGTGTCTAGAATGTTTCCTCGGCTCTGTGAGAACTGTGTCAGTTCAGATGTAGTGTCTTATACAGTTTTCTTCTGGAAAAAAACAGCCTGTTTTGATTTAAAGATATTTCTAATATAATTATGTGATTATTATTTAAATATTATTGTTCATTTCTGGTCTTTCATAGTCTGACATTGCTTTGTTTATAGTGAAATGTTCTGAATCAGGTTCCTTTTCTGCTCCACGTGTTCCTCGTTCATGGATCTTCCTCGTTCGTTTTACTGCAGCTCGGCTTCGACCTTCACAGCTCCATCAGCTCACCATCCATATTTAGTGAGTTGCAGTATTAGAGGTGACGTCCTGGCTGTGCGGGGCACGTGGAGATGCCGCCGGTGTCCCCAAGCCCTCGAGGGGCTGCAGGACTCATCTGGCCCCTGGCCGGCCCCGGGGCGACGGCAGCAGCTTGGTCAGCAGCCAGACCCCTGGAGGTGACCCCCACCCTGTCCCAGAGCCAAACCCTCCTCCACACGTCTTCAGTCAGTCTAACTTTCTTAAAGTGAATTTTCCCACACGCTGGAAGGTGTAAAATGGCTCCTGATTACAGATCTCTGAGCCATTGTTTTTCCAAAGTGACCCTGAGAAGGATGTGTGTTTTGGGATGTTTTCCAAAACCTGGTTAGCTGCCTTGCCTATAGCCTGCATGGGCCTCTGCTTTCTAAGGCACTATGTTAACAGAAACGGAGCCTTAAAAGTGACCGATTGCACCTGAATGAGTGTGTCACGTGCAACGTGATTTCATTGATTTGACTAGAGTTTGCTGTATGTTGTGAAGCTAACTATGCAATACGTATACAGGCATAAAAACAGCATTTGAATTTGTGTCTGTGTACTTTTTCCATTTTTTAAAACAGTACAAACCAGTTTGCCTCAGAAGTTGTTGTTTTGCTTTGCATTCAGTTTGCTTTCGTGTTTTGTTGGGTTTTGTTTTGCCCTGCTTTGTCTAGTTTTGATTTTGATTGTGCTTTATTTTGCATTCTGTTTGAATTTTTTACTTTTACTTGCTTTTTGTTCTGTTCTGTTCTGTTTTGTTTTGTTTTGTCTTGTTTTGCTTTTGCTTTTTGTGGTTTTTGCCTTGTGTTCTTTTTTGTTTTGTTTGCTTTTGCTCTTTGGTTTGCTTTGATTTGTTTTTGTGTTTTGTATAGAGTTTGCTTTTTGTTTTGCTTTTTGCTTTGTTGTTTTTTGTTGCTTTTGTTTTATTTTGCTATATTTTGCTTGTTTTGTTTTGCTTTGGTTGTTTTGTGTTTGGTCTAGTTTTGATTTTTGTTTGTTTGTTTTTCTGTTTTGTTTTTGTTTTGCTTTGCTTTAATTTGTGTTCTGTTTTATTTTTTATTTTTGTTTTATTCTGCTTTTTGTTATTTTTGTTTTTTGTTTGCTTCTGATTGTGTGTTTGTTTTTCTTTTGTTTTCATTTTTGCTTTATTTTTATTTATTTATTTATTTTTGCTTGTTTTGCTTGTTGTTTTTGTTTGGCTTTGCTGGTTTTGTGTTCTGTTTGCTTTTGTTTTATTCTGCTTTTTGTCATTTTTGTTCCGTTTTTGTTTTGTTCTGTCAAAAAAAACTTCAGTTTTTTTGTTTTCCTTTTTTGTTTTGTTTTTATTAGTTTTGTTTTGCTTGTTTTGTTTTTGTTTTGACTGTTTTGTTTTGACTTTTGTTGTTTGCTTTTTGTTTTATTCTGCTTTCTGTTGTTATTTTTCTGTTTTGTTTTGGTTGATTGTTTTTCTTTTTTGTTTCGCTTTGCTTGTTTTGCATTCTGTTTGCTGTTTTTTTTACTCTTTTTTTTTACTTTTTGTTCTGCTGTGCTTTTTGTGCTGCTGTTTTGTCTTGTATTGTTTTTTATTTTTGCTTTGCATTTTTTGTTTGCTTTATTTTGCTGTTTTGTTTTGCTGTCTTTGTTTTGATCTTAGTTGTATTTTTTTTGTTTGTTTTTTGCTTTGATTTTGCTTGTTTTGTTTTGCATTCAGTATGCCTTTTGTTCTTGTTTTGCTTTCTGCCCTTTCTTTTGTTTTTGCTATGCTTTGCTTATTTTGTGTTCAGTTTGCTGTTTGTTTTATTCTGTGGTTTGTTGTTTTTGTTCTGTTTTGTCTGATTTGCTTGTTTTGTTTTGGTTTGCTTTTTTGCATTCTGTTTTTTTTTTTTTCCTTTTTCCTTTTTGTTCTGTGTTGTTTTGTCTTGTTTTGCTTTTGTTTTGATTCGATTTTTTTGTTTTTGTTTGTTTGTTTTTTGTTTGTTTTTGTTTTGCATTCTCTGTTTATCTTGTTTTGCTTCGTTTTGTTTTGATGTTTGTTTGGTGCTGTTTTGTTTGGTTGGCCTAGCTAGGAGTATAAAGTGCATAATTTAGGCCTTGTACACACAATATTACGTTTTCGTTTGGAAACGCATCTTTTTCTTTCCATTTTGGCCTTCCATCCAACACTGAGACCTTTTTTTGTTAAGGTAAATGAGTGTGAGTAATAATAGTGAGTGTGACCTGGACGTCAGAGAATGGTGGGATATTTACTTAAATCATATGATCCTGCCAAAGGAATTGTTCTTTTTATGAGGTTTTACCCATGCACAGTAAGGCAAATTTATTATTTTCTTAACTTTTTAAAGTGTGTTTTGAAATGAAAACACCATTTTTTAAATGTATATGGATTAATGTAGATGTAGCCTTGCTTAATGGCATATCTGGCACGACACTGGATCTGTGTTTGTTCATTTTTGGACACAAGCAGCATTGGTATGTGTGTGTGAGTGTGAATGCATCTACTGTATGTTTTCCTTGTCTGTCATGGCTTGTTGGTTAAAGTGACATTTCAGGCTTGTGCAAATCTTTCCCGTGTCTGTGCCTCAGCCTTCCAAACACATCTGGGCTGGTCAGTTCATAATGGAAGCTGTTAGCCTTTAATAAGAGGGAGAGATTAACCTATTAGTTCGGGACCTAAAGCAGTTATTTGGCCCATTGACCCATAGTTAGTGTGGGGATCACTTCAAACACTGGTCTAGATCCAAGGGCTTTCTCCCTGGTGCTTTGAACTGTTCTTCAAACTGGAGTTTTTGGAAATTTCCATGGACTTATATTTTCCCCTGTCTGTCCTTGTGATCGTCGTAAGTGTTTGGGACACCAAATATAATT
The DNA here is from genome assembly GCA_012976165.1 of Labeo catla. Taxonomy (NCBI): domain Eukaryota; kingdom Metazoa; phylum Chordata; class Actinopteri; order Cypriniformes; family Cyprinidae; genus Labeo; species Labeo catla. The sequence continues at coordinate 453,685 of VONZ01000604.1, forward strand.
GCGATACCTTTGATTTCAGAATGTAATTTTCCTGCTTCTCTAAAGTAATTGGTTGTACTGTTGTATTTGTTCTCTTTTGCTTTGTTTAGCTTGTTTAGTCACATGACTTTCAACTCTCAGTTGATTGGCTCAAACAAATCTAAGGTTTTGGGGTTTATTTGAATGCGACAGATGTTTTCGAAGCAGGATTTGACCCTTTCAGTGACCTCTGATGACCTCATCTGCTGTCTAGTAGTGTTGCACGATATACTGGTACTTAAAGAGTATTGTGACACCCTGCTTTTAAAAACGGTACGATTCCGCATTTTACTAGTATTGGTACTTTAAGAATGCATTTTAATAAGAGCCATATTTCTGTGTGTCTGTGTTAGTAAATGGCGCAGACGTGCTGTTTTGTTTACTACACACTTACGTGTGACGCTCGTGGTGTTTTCAGCCTCTGCCGCCTCAATATATGAGTACATGAACACATGAACATCATCTCTTGAATTGCTCTGAGAGTCACTTCATGAGCATTTTACCGTTTCTTCTGCAAACTATTGTCATATAATGAAGACCCTAAAGGTCTTCACAGCAACCCGTCAAAATAAAAGTTTGGTTTAACTTGACAGTCAGAAATATAATGATATTTTACTTAATGTAAAGATAGTACTACTACTACTAATACAAATATTATTAAAACAATGTTTAAGGAATATTTACCAGAAAAAAATATTTGGAATATTTGTATATTTATAATAATTGTAAATACACAGCACAGTATTTCCAAAAAAGAAATAAATAGCCTCTTATAAATTAATTCTTTATCAAATCTACTTATCCTTTATAACTTCATTTGACATGATTATTAAAATGTAGTGAAACGATTAAAATAGAATCCAGAAAATTAATGGAAAGAGATTCACAAACAAAACTGAATTTGAGAAAAATAATAAAATGTATTTCATAGGGCCTTAAAAACATGTACTTTTTGTTAAACTTTTAATAAATTGCTGTTAAATTCTGCAAGTTTCATGATTTCAATTAATTATACATGCTTTTTGATAAATATATATCTTTTTTTATGTAACCATTAAAACAGAGTCTAATCTACCCTATAATGATAAAAATCTATGCAGTGGTTTTTAATTAATCTGTAAAAATAATATCCCCTTTTTCAAATCGAGCCGTTCTCAGACGCCTGTCGTTGTTGCGTCGCACCCACAGAGGACACTGTTGATTGACATGAGCGTCTTTCCTCAGGTCAGTTGTAACAGTCAGACCTCAATGTTTTGATGCCGGAGCAGGGATGTAAATTAGACAAGAATTGAGTGATTGAGGTGTTGTGTTGCTGGATGTAATAATGAACATAGTGGTCGTCATTTACTCCCGACATCTGAGCCGCTGAAGATGCAGTGGATTACGTTTGTTTGTGAAGGGAATGCACCTCCTGATCTACATATTTCTATCTATGTTCACGCAAATCATTCGTGATCCAGCTTCAAGTGAGTATAAGGGGTTTTTTTTATGAATCTTTGCGATCGCCTTTCCTAATAACGTGCTAGTTAGCAAATTTAGTGGCTAAACACGGCTAAATGCGGCTAAAGTAAACAGGCTCGTCACTCCACAGAGAGAAGATAGGGGCGGGGCGAGCAGAGCTCATTTGCATTTAAAGCAGCCTCGACCAGAATGGGATGATTTTTGCAGAGCTGATTTTGGCAAGGTAAAAAGGGTGTTGTTTTACACAACCATTGAGAATTTTTAACCAAAGTATATTACAGACTTTTCAATAAGACCCTAAAGAATCATATCAACTTGTGGAAAATAGGCATCCGATGACCCCTTTAATAAAAAAGATGAAATAACAAAAACTGACAATGTCATATATAAATTGTTGTGAAATAAAATTACTATATCATGAAATAAGATTTGGCTTTATCCTTTAAGCGAACTTACCAATATAGCAAAGATCTCTACATATCTGTAAGCTCAGTAGTTGTTCACCATAATTCTGTCTAATGGCACTGGCATGTGATTATTATTTTTTTTATTATTTAAAGGGGAGATGAAATGCTTTATTTTAATAGATAAAATAACTATGATCTCTATTTGGATCATCTATTATTCAATCACTTTTCCTGTTGTTCTATGTTTTTTTTCGTAGTATCGGTTCAGTAGTAGTGTCGTGATATTTTAGTCAGGTATCGTATCAAAGTCAAAATTTTGATGTCGTGATCTGGTCCTCTTTCATACACACCTCAACTGGACCACCGTGATCAAACCCGAGTGAGTGAGTGAATGAATGAATGAATATCCTCTCTTTCCCTTGCCAAGGTTGTATTTCTTCATTAGCTATTCCCAGGCTGTGTGTGTGTGAGCGTGAGTCCCAGAGGAGGTGGAGTAGATTAATTCTCATCAGAATGGAGAGGTGCTCAGGTGTGAATGGCAGCAGGCAGCTGGTGAGTCCACGCCACGCCTCCCTGTTTCTGTTTCCGTCGAGATGTCTGCAGGCGCCGCTAGCACGAGCACGCACACATTAACAATTACTGCCATTGGAGCTTAATTCAATCACAGCTGCTTTTGCCACTTTTCTGTAGCCTGTCTTTTCTTTTGTAGCCGTTTGTAAACCCCCACCTTAGCTCGCCCGCTCCCTCATTTATTTTCTTTCTCCTCTCACTCGTGTTCTCTTTGTTCTTCGCCCTCAGTATGTTCAGGTAGGCACAGGAAACATATTTCCATGTACTTATCATTCCTTTGTTCTCATCAGGTTTTTGTAGTGTTTAATTAACTCAGTCACACGACATATGCTGTGAAGTGAAGTTGATCGCCTATGATGTTTAATTTCGCCGAGCGTTCGCTGTGTATTGATTGCTTGTGGACAAATTCCTGACTCAAGGTATTCAAACCAAGAGCAATGCAATAAAGTGACACAGATATGCTACAAAAATATGCCAGCAAATATTCACGCCAAAACTAGTTATAGCTTTTTTCAGTCAGTCTCTGAGAAAAGTATGCAAGTTCCCTATGGTAAAACACATACTTTATTGCAGTAACAATGTATTTGCAAGTTGACTGTGCAGTACTCCCGTAGCCCATTTCACACAGAAATACCAACGAATTGCTGTAAAATTAGGAGAACGAATGGTAAATACAAAAATCCGCTATTCACACAGGCAACGGCGTTCCGTCTTTTACCAGTAAAGCACCATTCACACTTCAGTTTCAAAATACCGGTCAATTCTGTGACATCATTTGTTTTCACTTTTGTCAAATGTGCACATTCGTGCAGCTGCTTCTGGTAAAGGGATATTGTACTAGATGACTTCAAACTGAATTATGCTGCGTGGAGTAAATGCGTCATCTGCGTCCAAATGTCACGATTGGCCCAAAGTAGACGTCTTTCATCAGCGCTTTCTGAACTTGTACGTGCTCATAGGTACAAACATGTTCTGTGTTTACACAGATCACATTACTGGTAATTAACTTGAAAAATTACATCTTCTCATACCTGTAAATTGCCAGAATGTACTTACTGGTATTTTTGAAAAGGTCCTGTTCACAATTGATCTCTTAAAGGAGAAATCAACTTCCAGAACAACAATTTACAAATTATCTACTCGCTCCCTTGTCATCCAAGATGTTCATGTTCATAGATAAGACCCTTCTTCCTCGGCTGGGATCGTTTAGAGCCCTTTGAAGCTGCATTTAAACTACATTTTGGAAGTTCAAAATCGGGGCACCAATGAAGTCCATTACATAGAGAAAAATCCTGAAATGTTTTCCTTAAAAACCATAAATTCTTTACGACTGAAGGCAGAAAGACATGAACATCTTTGTTGACAAGGGGGTGAGTACATTATTTGTAAATTGTCGTTCTGAAAGTGGACTTCTCCTTTAACGGTAATTAACCGGTAATTAACCAGTAAAGACTGTATGTGTGAAAGAGACGTATAGGCTTATCTATCTATACACAATTAATATTTTGCGGATAGAGCAATGGCATAAACAAAACAAAGAACTCAATTCTTTTTCTTCATTCTGTTGGTGGTTGCCTCGTGGAGTGCATTAAAATCATTTAATGCACAGCTAAGTGTGCATTATCCTGCTTATACCATGGCCGTATGCCAGAACTGACAAGTTAAAGTTGTCAATGATGTTTGCAGCACAATATTTGACAGGAAGGGTAAAAAATAGCAGTTAATTTAATCAGTTATGACTTGTTATATCTGTTGCATTCTGGAAAATATAAAATAAATAAATAAATAAATCTTTTGGGTCTTTTTTGAATGCATTTAGTGTGATTTTTGCTTTGCTTTTTGTTCTGTTGTTTCTTTGATTTATTGTGTTTTTTTTTGTTTTTTTTGTTTTTTTTGTTTTGCATTGATAGTTTTGCATTCTGATTGGATTGTTTTATTCTGCTTTCTGTATGCTTTTTGTGTTTTGTTGTTTTTTCCTTGCTGATTGTGTTGTTTTGTTTTGCTTTTTGTTTTGTACAAATAAATCTTTTGGGTGTATTTTAATGCAACATGCATGATATGTTATGATTAAAGAGTAATGTAAGAACTCACAAATCACCACAAGCCTACAAAACATAGGTTACTTTGGGAAGGAATCAGCTATAATTTTATTACATTTTAGTGTTTTTAGAAACATTTGAAACTGAATTTATATGATTAGATAATCTTAAAGTAATGTTTATATGTATATACCAAAAAGTGTTTTTTAAAGCCCTGAAAACAGTAAGTTTAATACCGCTTGTGAACTAGAATGTGAACTGTTTTTTTTTTTCTGAGCAAAAAATAATGACTATCATTAATATTTATCCTTGATTTACCGAAAAATGTCACTGTAGGATCAGTTCAGTCCTCAAAATACAAATTAATTGTCATTTTAAATCTTTATCAATCTTTGCTACTGTCCTTCAAACCACTATGTTTTACCTATTTGTCAGTTAAAAGTTATTCATTATTAAAGTTTTCATTAATTCAAAATACATTAAAATTAGTTTGAATCAATATACTAAAATTATTTATATATTATTATTATACTAATAATATATAATACTTACAGTACTAATAGTAGATGGAGAGAGTACAATAAGTGCTGTACTTGAGTATGGCTAAAAAACTGCTGCCTGGAGGCTCTGCCAAGATGGCCGTCAAGTGCGCAGACTTTCCTTAAAGGGACTCTGATTTATGTCACTTCAAACACTTTCTCTTGCCAGCCAGCAACTGCTTTACATATATCCTACATATATCCTATTTATATTTTCCAATTTTTTGTAAAGCCGCCACTTTTAAATGACTTGCAGACGACTGATATCAACATACCTAATGAAGCTTTTATCAGAAACCCAATGCAGCAAGGGGAAAAAAGGAAAACAGAGGTCCATTGGTGTGCTGCGTTTATTTGTAACATCTCATTGCCTATAAAATTTTTCCTCTACAGACACGTGGCTTTAGTAATGACCGCATGCTTATGGGTGCCGCCTGCGTAAACTCGCACCGCGTAGCGCTGTTTATGTGTGTCTGTCTATTTTAAAGCATCTCTCTGTTAGCCCCACATTTTCTCGGCGGCCCATAAACGCGGCCCCTTAATGACGGCCGGTCGGAGTGAAGGGAGACAAAAGCAATCATTCTTTTATGGGCAGAGATTATTCGAGGGTCAAAGGTCGTGCCCTGGGGGTTCTTTAAAGTAAGTATGGAGCGTTATTCCTCCCCGTCCGGTCGTTACCGCCCCCGCTCGCCCCGACACGTAAATTGCACATTTGCGGAAGACCCCCCTGATCGCATTAATAAGTTTAAAGGGAGTTTTTACATTATGTGGGCTAAGCTATTAAAACCATTTGTTAGCTTTTTGCTTATGAAGACACGGCTGGCGGGGGGCGGCTCGGAGCGAGCGCTGCGAGCTGCAGTTGTTAAATCATACGACACAACAGTAGGATTAGCATGCAAACAACAACAACGCTCCTGCCCACTGAGACCCGTTTCCAAATCGACCAGAGAAATTAAATTTTAGGTGAGAGAGATTTTGTTTTACAAAGAAATAGTCCCTGTTTTTTTTGCTGCAGGTGGTGTACAGTATCTTAAAATACCTCCGTTGCGTCATCAGCTTTATGTATTTTCTGAAAACGTGAGTGGTGATTGTGGTCTCTGCAGAACTTCACAACCGTCACAGTGCTAATATGTGTCCTAATATGTAGTTTCTAGGCTTTTTTCTGTGGTTATTATGAGATTTATGGGTAAATGACCCTTGGCTTACTAGTGCAGTAGTCATTAAGCTTTCTTTCTTTCTTTCTTTCTTAAATAAAATGCATTTTCATAGTTTTGGTGGCGTAAAGATGCATGTCAGGGTGGTGCAACTTTCTTTATCATAATCAGTAAAATATTACAGGATGTTATGAGATTTTTTTTATGGCATGTCAAGGTCAGTGCAGGACAGTGTTATTTTAGTACTAATTATATACAATAATAGTTTTATGAGTTTTATGAATTTTCATTGTAATTTTAGTTTATTTAAAGTGGTCCCATTATGCTCTTTTTGTTTTGGGGGTGTACTAGAACATGCTTTCATGCTTGATGGTTTGAAAAACGCATTATTTTTCACATAATTTACATTATTATAATACATTTCGCCCAGCCTGGTACAAATGGCTCAATTAGTTCAGGGTTTAATGAAGGCCTGCCTTCCAAAAAACGAAATGTGTTGTGATTGGTTAGCTGTCACACTGCGTTGCGACTGGCGAACAGCTTAGACGGTGTTTCAGTACTGCCACGCCCCTTGTCAAAGAAGCAAGTTCTGTGTACAACTGTTAACGCAAGCTAGATTAAAGTGATCTTACGTTTTAAATATGGATTTTTTTACAAAAATGGATTGATTCCTTACAGGGGGCCTTTATTCACCCCCTGGAGTCATGTGAGGCACTTTTTATTATGGATGGATGCACTTTATTGGACTTGTTTTGAACTGATGAGGAGAAACACCCGTCTATGCTGTTCTAAAGCTTGGGCGTACCAGGGTAAATTTTAGTATAACTCCGATTGCATTCGTCTAAAGGAAATAAATCAGGATGCATGGAGGGTGAGTAAATAATATGCTACAGTAGTGTTTTGTTCTATCCTCAGCCTGCCAGATCGCCAATGCATGATATTGTTTACATACTTAGATTCATTGCTTGCCCTAACATTATTAAAGAACATCATCACTGATTAGCCTAGCCTATTCTAATGCAAGTTTATGCATTTTAAAAAACACTCGCATTATAAGTGAAAGTTTTTACACTGTATGATAAATAAATCTCTTACCACACACTGCACACGTCTGCGGTGTGTTACGGCTCAGACGCGGCCACTCTAGTCAATGCTTGTGCTTATACCTGCCGCGCTGCGGCTCGTTGAAGGGTCTTACAGAAGCTGCTCTCTGCGCTGCATCGCTAAAGTTAGGCTAGGTTAGACCTTTTTTTGTGCAAACATACACACCACACACTGACTAAAATTCAGAAAGTGAAAAAGCATAATAAGCTATATATAGTTATAATAATATAACCTTTAAGTTATATTTTTGTGCTCTTGTTTAAATAGTTTAACTGTTAGCAGTAGGTTTCAATAATTTTTGTTTCAGTTTTTTTTTTTTTTTTTAAATTTCCAATTAATATTTTTAGTATGGAAGCCTGTATAATACAAACTCACAATTCTGACTCTTTTTCTCTGCCTTGCATGATATAAACATACAGTTACGAGAAATAAAATCAGAATTGTGAGATCAAAATTTGCAATTCTGACTTTCTTGCAAATGTGAGTCAGTATCTCACAATTCTTTTTATTTTTTCACAACTTCAAGTTTGTATTCTATGATGGCGTTTTAGTGCCACGTTTAAAAAAAAATGATTGCGAGATTAAAGTTGTAATATTTCAGGAATAAAGTTGAAATTACAAGAATAAAGTCAAAATATTATGAGAATAAAGTCAGAATACTACTAGAAAAAAGTTTAAATATTATGAGAATAAAGTCGAACTTTATTCTCAAAATATTTTAACTATATTCTCGAAATATTTCAATTTCATTCTCAAAATATTGCGCCTATTTTCTAAATATTTTGACTTTATTCTTGAAACATTGATATTATTCTCAACATTTTTGACTTCATTCAATAAAGTTGAAGTATTTCAAGAATAAAGTTGAAATATATAGAGAATAAAGTCGCAATATTTTAATTTTATTCTTGAAATATTTCGAGTTTATTCATTTTGACTTTATTGACTTTATTCTAAATGTTTCTTTACTGCATACTTTGACATTATTCTTGAAATATTTTGACTTTATTCTCAAAATATATTGTTTTTTTAATTTTTTATTTTTTATTTTATTTATTTATTTTTTTTTAACATGGTACTAAAACATCATTGTAGTGTTCCGCATGTCTTTTTTTCTTGCAAATGTGAGTTTGTATCTCACAATTTTTTCCAGAATTGTGAAATATAAACTTACAATTGCGAGTTATAAGGTCCAGTTCTGAGGGGAAAAAACGCCAATATGTTCTCAGAATTGCAAGTTTATATCTCGCAATTCTGAGTATTTTTTCTTGCAATTGCAAGTTTATATCATGCAATTCTGCCTTTATAATTTGCAGTCGCAAAAAATTACTTTTTGAATTTTTTTTTTTTTTTATTCAGTGCTGGAAATGGGCTTCCAGATTTTAGTGCTTAAACATATTTCAGTTAGTTGCCAAATGTTTATATAAATTTATACACACACACACACACATTAGTATTTAGTATTTATCTTGCCACATGCTTTTTAAGTAGATTTTTCTATATCTTGGCTTCTTTTTTGTTGATCCCCCAAATAAAGGATCGCGCCCACAAATGTCTGATATTCTGATCCTTGTATGGTCTAGATCCTTCCTGGGATTTTATTGTATTTTTAATTTGTCTCTTTTTATTGTTTACCAGGTGAAATGTAACTCTGATTGCACAATTTGACGTATCATTTATGTCTGTTGAGCCAGTGGTTCTGGTGAGTTGTGTTGCGAAATGTTAAACAGTGTTAAATGCAAATAATAAAAGCAACTAATTATTGAATCCATCACAGTTTGAACAGCACAGCACAGTAATTTGGTTTATCAAAGCGAATGTTGAACGTGATGTTGAGGAGGAGTGTAGGGTGTTCCCGGTTTTCGGGGTGATATCAGAGTCTTCCTGTCTTACGGATCGCCCATGGGATGCGTTATCTGCCGCTCACCAGCGATCACAGACATGTTCCTCTTCCATTACACGGTTTCAAACACAAGCGTGAAAGTCATAAAGTTTAATGGTGTTCTCTCGCAGGTACAATCACTCCCTCTTTTTGAGTCCACGCTTCATTAAGTCCCAGAGAGATCTGTGTGTGTGTGTGATTGTGTGTGTGTGTGATTGTGTGTGTGCACACCAGGCTCTGTGCCCGTGACTGTGAGGTTGTCAGTCAGAGGTGGAGAGTAGATCTGTTTCCTCCGCAGATGTTTCCAGAGAGTCGTGTTCTCCAGCGGGAGGTGAACTGCTCTCTTGGGTCCCGCGGCATCTTGGTGCCCTTTGGGCGTCTGAGCTGAGCTGAGCGCTCGCGTGTGTTTTATTGAGAGAGATGAAGTTTGCTTGCGTCGGATCGGGCACTTGAGTGATTTTCTTTGCATTTGGTCCATTTGCAGTTGAACCTGTTATTGGATCGGCCCAGCTTCAGGACCTTTTCGTTTAGATGATTTCAACCATTTCTCACATAATTTTAAGTCTTTCGCCTCAGTCTTGCCATAGAAAGACATTAAAAAGACCAAAAAAAAAAAAAAATAAACAAAAGAATACTTTAAACAGACTTGAATAAAAAATGGTAACATTTAAAAAAGAACACAAAACAATTAATAGATTTAAATATATTAAATATTAAATTGTATGTATTTTATAGTATATTTATAGTATTGTATTATATTATATTATAATGTTATATTATGTTATAACATTTTTAGTTAAATTAAAATGCTTTAATTTACTAAACAAAATAATACTTAAAAATATTGAAACAAACTTGAAAATATTTTGTAGTATTTAGGGGAAAAAACACTGAATAGCTTTAAATATATTAAATATTATTAAAAACACATTACATTATTGCTTTACATTACATTACATAATATAAAAAACCTGAACAAATATTAAAATATATTGAATAGCTTTAAATATGAAATATGATTAAATATACATCATTTTTTTAAATTCTTGTTTTACTATTTATATCCATATTATATTATATTGTTATATAAAACACCTAATACTAAAAAAGCTAAAATATTTTAAAATATTAAAATGCATTACTTAGCTTTAAATATATCAAATATTCTATTCTATTCCATTCCATTCTATGCTATGCTATGCTATGCTATTTTATTCTATTCTATTCTATTCTATTATTATATTATATTATATTATATTATATTATATTATGTTATATTATAAAACACCTAATACTAAAAAAATCTAAAGTATATTTTAAAATATTAAAATGCATTAATTAGCTTTAAATATATCAAATATTCTATTCTGTTCCATTCCATTCTATGCTATGCTATGCTATTCTATTCTATGCCATTCTATGCCATTCTATTCTATTATTCTATTCTATTCTATTATTATGTTATGTTATGTTATGTTATATTATATTATGTTATATTATGTTATATTATAAAACACCTAATACTAAAAAATCTAAAGTATATTTTAAAATATTAAAATGCATTAATTAGCTTTAAATATATCAAATATTCTATTCTATTCTATTCCATTCTGTGCTATGCTATGCTATGCTATTCTATTCTGTTCTGTTCTGTTCTATTCTATTCCATTCCATTCCATTCTATTCTATTCTATTCTATTCTATTATGTTATATTATAAAACACCTAATACTAAAAAATCTAAAGTATATTTTAAAATATTAAAATGCATTAATTAGCTTTAAATATATCAAATATTCTATTCTGTTCCATTCCATTCTATGCTATGCTATGCTATTCTATTCTATGCCATTCTATGCCATTCTATTCTATTATTCTATTCTATTCTAT
>VONZ01000605.1:0-275000 GCA_012976165.1 Labeo catla
ATCATGTATGGTATGAGACTTTCTAAGATAAAAAGGGCACTCAAAAAATGTATTTACCCCTGGAACCACATAAACCCATATGACAATGATGTGTAAGACTATTATTCATTACCATCTATAGGGTAGAAGAATACACAGAATAATCAATGTTTTTTTTTGTTGTGTGTTTTTTTTTTTTTTTCCAGTAAATCTAAAGTAAATCTGCAAATGTGCACAAAAGCAAAATTATTATTAGGAATATGTGTTAAATGACTGATGATTACATGATGTAGAAATATTATGTTTAATGTCTCTTAAAGGGCATTTTCTTTTTTTTTTTATTAGTGTAATAGTGCTTTTGCATTATCTTCCTGTACTTCTCTGAATTTAATAAAAATAAATAGGGTACTATTAACAAAAATGTATTTTTAGTTTTAAATGTTTCACTAAAGTTTCTTACTTTGTTCAATCTGAAAGCAAAAAACACAGAACAAATTTCTTTCATTAAATTCAGTGTGATAAAAAAAAAAATGCTGTTTGTCTCATTTGTTTAACTTTATTATGGTGAATAAGTAGTTCAAGATCTGTCTTCCTCCCTGGCCATTTAAAATCTTGGTCAAAGCAGGTATCATCCCTCAAGGCTCCAATGTTGACCACTCAGCCTGCAGAATCATCCTTGGTGAGCACATTTTATGTCAGGGGTGGGGAACGTTGATCCTGGAGGGCCGGTGTAAAGTTTAGCTCAAACCCTAATCAAACACTCCTGAACAATCTAATCAAGGTCTTCAGGACACAGGATGGTATTTTTATTTTTGTTTTTTGTTTTGTTTTATTTTACTTTATTTTTTCTTCAGGGTTGGAGCTAAACTCTGTAGGAACACTGGCCTTCCAGGATCAACGTTTCCTTCCCATGGTTTATGTGGTGGCAAGTCAGGCTGGCAAATGTCTGCATACAATGGGCATCTCGAAAGCATACCAGGCTGACCTGCTTAGGAACTGATGAAGGGATGAAGGTGAGCGGGTAGGGTCCAACACAGTTTTTGGGCCAAAAAGATGGCCTGTGCTGTTGGCTGCTTCATGGCAGCATTGATGGCAATGGAGACATCTCCGATTGAACATCTTGGACATTAACTCTCTGGGGTCAGATGGGATTTTTGGGCCCTTGAAAAGTTTTGACATGCCCTGACATTTGTACTTTTTTCTGTTTCTTATAAACATTAATGGCAAATCTGATAACACTGTATTCAACACAAACTGGCCTACAATAATATGTGAGCAGCATGTATGTACAAATTTGTACATTTGAGAAAACAACATTTATTCGTGGTTAGTAAAAAACTAACATTTTTAAGTCACTAAAATAAGGCCATAAAACACATACAGAACATTTGTCCACAAAACCTTTGAGAACTGGATGTGGAAGACTAGAGTTTTTTGCTATAAAATGGTGTGAAAATCATCCTGCTCAAAAAAAAACATCATACAACTTTGGTCTAACTTTTAAGACATGTTTTGTCTTAGAAAAGCTGATGCAAGGGAGTGACAATGGTCATGGATATTTAGTGATTTACACCTGAAAGACAAACGGCTCCTCCCTTAATGGCCCATCAGTGTGACTGTGAACCAGCTAAGAAAGAATGTGAGGGGTAAGGTCTTCACGGGTCCAAAACTCTTTGTACACGAACCCGAAAAGAGACCCATAAATGTGCCGCATTGGCAGAACCAACCCGACCTGTATTTGGACCTACCACTATTCGAAGTTGGACCCTAAACCCGGTAGAACCGACTGCACCTGATCAGAACATATTGCACAGCAAACTGTTTGATAACAAGTCAATAAACAAGTTGTGGGAGAAAAAAAAAAAAAAAAAAACTGTTAGTAGCCTTCTCCCTTGTATCTAAAATGATCTTATATATGGTAAGAAATAGACAAGTTACCTTTCAAATATACATATCTTAAAAAAAAAGTCCAACATTTTACATTAATTCATTTTGGCTTGTTAGTTTTGATTAAAACTTTTAAAGTCTTTTTGAAGTTTTAATTTTAAACTTCCAAAATGCAGTTTAAATGCAGCTTCAAACGATCCCAAATGTGCTTGTAAATGATTCCAGCTGAGAAAGAAGGGTCTTATCTAGTGAAACGATAGATTATTTTCATTAAAAAAGTATATTTTAAATACTTTTTATTCTCAAACGCTCATCTTGCCTTGCTCTCATTGAACTCTGTGTATTCTGGCTCAAGACAGTTAGGGTATGTCGAAAAACTCCAATCGGATTTTCTGTCATAAACTGAGTAAGACAAGACAAGCGTTTGACATTGAAAAGTATATAAATTGTATTATTTATATTAAAATAACCAATAGTTAACCAAAGACCCTTCTTTCTCGACTGGGATTGTTTACAACCGCATTTGGGATCATTTGAAGCCACATTTAAACTGCATTTTGGAAGTTCAAAATCGAGGCACTATATCAGTACATTATATGGAGAAAAATGCTAACAATATTTCCTCAAAAAACATAATTTCTTTACGACTGAAGAAAGAAAGACATGAACATCTTGGATGACAAGGGGTGAGTGCATTATATGTGACAGCATTGCCCTTCTGCTGACTGCCAAAACAGACGAGCAAGAGCTGCTTGGAGCATCTGAAGCTCTGGGTGCATTCCACGTAAGTGTGCAAAGTGTGAATGGGACACAGCAAATCCAAGGCCGGATCTGCCTCCTCCGAGGGCAGTGCTTGCAGGTTTACCACCTGCTCTCGAAAAGGAGTGGGGGGAACCTTGGCCACATAACCGGGCCGGGATCTCAGGCATGATTCCCTCTCAATAGAAGTGAGCTTGATCAGGAGCAAAGTCTTAAGAGACAGATATTTCAGCTTAACTGAGTAAAGTGGTGCTTCCCTAGAGATGAACCATCCACTGCATCATGGTGGGCCATGATGGCAGCGACATACACCTTTAAAGTAGAGTGGGACAGCCTCCACTACAAATTTTCTTGCAGGAAGGAGAGCACCACACTGACTGAGCATCTCTGAGGGTCCTCTCGGTGAGAGGAACACCATTCAACGAACAACCCCACTTCAGAGCATGGGCCTGCGTCGTAGAGGGGGCCCTAGCCTGAGTGATAGTATCTACCGCGGCCTGGAGAAGACCAGAGAGGTATACCACATCCCGTTCAGAAGCCAAATGTGGAGGTTCCGCAGATTGGGGCCCAGGTGCCAGATGGTGCTCCTCCCCTGAGAAAGATGATCCTTCCTCAACCAAAATGGCGTAACCAACAGGACCTGCTCCTCATCCTCCCTGATCTTGCACAGGGTCTGTGCAAGGAGGCTCTCTGGGGGAAAGGCATTCTTGAGTATGCCCCAGGGCCAACTGTGTGCCAGCGCATTCATGCCGAGGGGAGCCTCGATCAGGGAGTAAAAAGCTGTCAGTGGGAGGATTCCTGGAAGGCAAACAGGTCTACCTGAACCTCCCCGAATCGACTCCAGATCAGCTGGACCACCTGGGGATGGAATCTTCATTCTCTGGGAAGAGTGAGCTGTCGTGAGAGCTGAATAGGTGGCAACAATCCAGGGTAATGGCGACCCGGAAAGTACCACGGCCCCATGCCCATTTTGGGATCCGGCCCATGCAGCCAGTGCTGAAGTAGTCTCACACGTAGCAAGCCGAGCAGCGTGACTGTGGCTTCTATATGCCCCAGGAGCCTCAGAAAAGTTTTTGAGGAACCGCTGTCTTGCCTCTGAATGGCAGTTCAGCACTGACTGTGCGCACTCATTTGTGAGACATTCTGTCATGTTGAACGAATCCAACTGCACACCGAGAAAAGAGATGTTCTGCACGGGGAGAGCTTGCTCTTCTCCCAGTTGACCCGAAGCCAGTTGGCTGAGGTGCTAAAGCACCAGATCCCTGTACTCGCACAACAGATCTCACAAAAAAATCTAAGTTAATCTAATGTTAAAAATCTAATTAAGTGAGATAGTTGAGGATCCGGATGCCCATTTCTCAAAGTGGGGACAGGACACCCTCCGTTAGCTTGGTAAAGACGCGGGGAGACAGGGATAGCCCAAAGGGGAGGACTTTGTACCAATACTCTCGACCGTCGAAAGCAAAACGAAGAAACAGTCAAGGTAAAATTGAGACATAAAAGTATGTGTTCTTCAGGTTGATGGCTGTGAACCAATCCTGGTGCTGAATGCAAGAAAGTAGATGTTTCTGCATCAGCAGCTTGAAAGGTAGCCTGTGAAGGGACCAATTCAGGACTCGAAGATCCAGGATTGGCCGTAACCCATCGTTCTTCTTGGGTATGCTCCACCTGGCAAACGACGACGTACCCCCTAGCTGCCCTACCATCGAGAGCAGTGAGGAAGGAAGAGCTCAAATGTGAACGGGCTTTTGTAGGGTGCCTTCCACATTTTGGTGAGCTAATCATGAACTTCCTGGAAGAAAGGCACTGGGGTGGAGAGTGGCTGAGAACCACGTCTGGAGCCCAGATAGCAGCTATCCAGCCTTGAGCGTTCGGGGGACGGTGGAGAATTCACTTCCGGAAGAGCACGGCCGTCAGCTCAGACTCTGACTGAGCAGCCGCAGTGGAGGTGGGCTGTTCAGCATCCTCTTCGGCTACAGAAGACGATAGCCCCTCCTCTGATGCAGCAATAGACATTTTGTCCTCTTCGGGAGCCCCAAAAGAGATGCTGGGTCCGTTGCAGGACGAACCGGCACCATCTTTCGGGGGCTCCATGGGACTGCACTGGGATGGGTTGAACATTCGTGGGGGCTGGCCTGAACATTCCTAACCATAATCCTTAGGCCACCCTTACTTGTAACCAGCCCAGAGTCTTTTTGACCTGACAAACTGGGCAGGGTAGCGGGTGAGGGGAGCCTCATTATAAATGAGAGCCGCGACCTTTGCGTAGCCATAGCACTTACAGTGTCTCAGCGTGTTTATGGCCTAGGCAGGTGAGAGAGCGATCGTGACAGTTGTCAGAGATCAAAAAGCTACCGCACCCAAAAACACATGGTCGGAAAGACTTCTTGTTAGACACTCTCAACGACCGTGTAAGCTGTAGGAAATTGCTCTTTTAGTCAGTGTCCCCAGGGGAGGACCACAGCACTTATCTGTGCAAGCAGGGTGATCTCTTTGCTGAAGTGCACAAGATGGAAAAGGAGACTCAACTGAGAACTCCTGCAGCGTTGGTGTGTTAAAGAGTTTTCTTCTTTTCTCAAAGCTGCGCTCACAAAGCAATCAGCTCTGAAGCAAAAATCTGGTGGTTGCACGCCGCCATCTGATATACCTGTTTTTAAGGGGGAGAGGCACGGCATGCAAATTCCACTTGCAAATTTTCATTGGCCTTTTCTTCTTTAGCTCAGAGGTGACTGGGCTCCCGAGTGAGACCCCATGATGTCAGTCGACGTAATGCTGAACGTGACTGACTGAGAGGGAACTACTAATTGACTGTGGCTTTGGTATTCTAACAATAGTTTAAACATGGTATTTGTAGTGAAACTGTGGTCTTACAAACAGCAATCAATATACCAAAAAACATGGTTACTACACTTTTACTATAATAAAACCATGGTTAATATTTGTAAGGGAATATATGTACAATTTACACTTGAATAGACAAAGTGAAATGTTGCAACTAACCCTACAACAGGGGACAGTTGCAACATTCATTAAAGTGTAATTAAATCATTCTTAAAACGTGTTAAACTTTAACATTTGTTTCCTGTGTTTTTGGGGCACTTAAAATGCTTAGAATTTCATGAAACTCAACACACCCATCAGTATTAATGATAGACACTGGCAAAAGCTCATAAATGGGCGTGGAGGAGGCGCTCTATAGTGCCACCTTTTGTCAAAAGTGGGGGGTTAGTTTCCTGTGGTTGACGGTGGCGCCGGCGACACCAATTGCATCTTGTAATGACAGGAGCAAAAAGAACCTTAAATGCTCTGTCATTTGTGATCGTACACATAAGAGTAATACGGGATAGCATACATCTTTATTTTGCGATAACAACTGGTTGGATGTACATTATCTCACTTATTGCACAGCTGCTTGATAGATTATTTAGATGTTTCATGTCAAAATAATTAGACACGATACACTGATCTGAGCTGAAATATTTGAACGCGAAGCTTCCATGAGCTTCAAACAATAGAGTGAGTCCACGATACCAGGATGACAGAATTAAGAAATTGTCCACATAATATTGAATTAAGCTTTAATATTTTATTAGTTAACCAAATGCAAAGCTTCTGCCAAGAAATACTATCAAGAATATAGTACTGACTTAAGTTGCCCTGAATGAGTCTGAGTTATTAGCTTTTACCAGTTGTTATCGGGCACTGCCACACAAATTCAGACTTTTTTTTGGGCGCTTTTTATGCCTTTTATTGTGATATGACAGTAGAGAGATGACAGGAAAGAGCTGGGAGGAGAGAGGGGAGCAAGATCGGCAAATGGGCCTTTTGCCAGGAATCAAACTCGGGTCGCCGTGAGCGCAGTTGCACTATATGTCAGAGCGCTAACCACGAGGTTATTGGCACCAACGCCACAAATTTAGACTTAACAGCTCTTATTTACTTATTGCGAGGTTAAATACAGATTTGAAATCATAACAAGAAATAGTTTAATAGCTATGATACTGGGTTTGAAATCAAATGTTTGCATAGTTATGACAGAAAACACTAGCATCTAACAATGCCCTGGAAAAAACAATTTTAAAAAATAAAGTTATGCATAAACCCAAATAGGAAATAAAACAGTTATCGAATAAGCATGTGTCCTATTCTGTGTCCTAAACTCCTGAAACATTGGTGTCTCATTTTAGAGCAGTCAGTGCAATTTATGAAAGAAGTCAATTAAATCTGTAAGTGGGGGTGGGTGTGTGAAAAAATTCAGATGTAATCCCCTTTGTAATCACTGGCATTTTTCAAAAGTAACTGTAATTTAATTACACATTTTTTCTCAGTAACTGTAACTAATTACATTTACATTTATTTATAATTGTAATTAAATTATGTAATTCTGTTACATGTAACTAGTTACTCCCCAACACTGTTTGTAAGTCTGGCAACTTGAGCATACTCGTTCCCCTAGCGTTTTGATGCAGCTCGAGTTCCTGAAATGGAACGTCCTGGGTAAAGTATGTAACCTTGGTTCCGTGAGGGAACGAGATGCTGCATCTCACTGCCATATTTCCTGCATCCTTGCAGCACATGCTTCATTCTCAAAGCTAACGCTGCTCTCGCCACACATGCTTTTAAGCTTCCTTGTCACTATGTCACCCCACCCGTGACGTCTCGAACTTCCATTGGACTGATTCCACACATGATTCAGAGCATGGTTACGATGAAAGCGTTCCCTTAGCTTTTCGAAACAGCGTTAACAACATAATATTACTTTATGACGATATTTACATGCTGTGTGCCTCTAATTGAGCCTAAACGTTTCTCACAGATTTGAATTGCTATGCAGTGCAGATGCAGAGGTCGCTTTTAACAGGGAAACACGTGCCTAAACGTTTCTCACAGATGCATTTGAATTGATATGCAATGCAGACACGGAGGTTACTTTTAACATGGAAACACCAGAAGTGTTTCAAGTTATTAACACAAATTTAAATGGCAATATCAGCCATAGGTTCTTGTGTGTCTTGTGACCAAATTTAATTTTCATGATGTTGATGTGTCACTGTATTGGATTTGATTGCTGTTTTCATTAAATTAATTTTGAAAAAAACTTGCCCAAGCAATGCACACAAGTTTTGTTCACTGAGTTGAATCTTCTTCAATGACTCCAGACTAGTACTCTGGTTGTCATGACAGTGAAAATGACAGTTGACAGATGAATGTGATAACTTGCTATTGTGACATGCGTAGTTACCTCAGAGAAAAAACATTTTATGTTTGTTGAAAATTTGAAACTGTTTTGTGTGACATTTTTATTAAACTGGATTTCTTACATCTGCAAAACACTTGGAACAAAAAAATATATATTTTGTTTTTGTGTTACTCGGAAGACAGAAGTTCCTACGGGTGTGGAACCACATGAGTATAAATAAATGATGACAGAATTTTTAGTTCCCTTTCGAGGAACTCGAACTGCGTCCTCTAGAGATCGCTATGGGGAACGCCTGCATGATCCGTGTCTGAAGCTATATACAAAAACTACACGGTACTGGCCGGTGACAGCCTATGACGTCACTGCCGGCACGACTCGTCGCTGCTGGCGCGTCATACCAGTGTGGAAAATACCAGGAAAGAGGGACAGCCATCTGCTCCCCGTGGTTCGGGACCTGCTGCTGAGGCGTGGAGGAAACTAAGCTTGTGGGGATCGCAGGTGGATCTCGCCGATAAGCTAGATAAGGAGCTTTCCCTGTCTCGCTCGTCGGCTGGGGACGAGAGTGAGCTGTTGGAGGATGACGATGTGATTTCTCTCACATCGTCTGATCCAGCAGCCAGTGCTCTGCTGGGTTCTACCCAGGAAGAACAGGAGTTGTTAGATGAAGAAATGCAACCTGAATCTTCTTAAACCTCCTGCCCCGCGTATGATGAGCTGTTGGAGGTTATAGAACGCACCACGGCAAGGTTGGATCTGCCGTGGAAGCGGGTTAAAAAGGTGGTGCCGCGGGGTCGTCTTGACGAGTGTTTCCTTTCTGACCATAACCCCCTGGCTCAAGTGAGCCTTCCATTCCTTCCCGATTTCCATTCAGAGGTCGTGAAGGCATGGGATAAGCCATTTTCTTCACGTATTCATAGATTTCAGCATACTAGTTATGGTAATATTGAGGGAATGCGCGAAAGTGGCTATGAGAGGATGCCTCCTATTGAAGAGACGCTTGCTAGCTATCTCTCCTTAGGTGAAGCATCATCTCTTAAGGCTCCCTCCCTGCCATTCGAGCCCCTTCAGAGAACATCTTGTTTGAATGGCAGGGCATACGCGGCAGCAGGTCAGGCTGTGGCCTCTTTGCACACGATGGCGGTGCTTCACACTTATCAGGCTGACCTGCTGAAAGACCTGGATAAGGGCCAGGGGCTTTCCCCTGATGAGGTAGCAGAGCTGCCTAGAGAGGGAAGTTTAGGGAGGCGAAGGCGCGCTCTAAAGCTTTCAGAACCTTCATTCCTCGAAGGACCAGGTCTGAGCCCGAACATCAAAGGCGTCCTGGCCCGTCCCGGTCTGAGGATCGGAGACAGGCTCAGAAGGCTAGTGTTGTGGCACGTGCCCCTCCTCCACCTGCAGGTGGTTCCAGGAGATGGTGCGGGCCGAGGGGAGGTCATCAAGATCTGAGGGAGGTGGTCCAGGCGAGGCGTTCCCAACGATCTCATCCGGACCAGAGTAAAAAATAACATCTACTCGCCTTCCTCTAGGGGTGATAACATCGGCCCTCACCTCCCTTCTTTAATTTCCCTGCTGCGCTAAAACTGCAGCCTCTTACTGCTGGACCACATGATGTGTTGGGTTTTGTTCTATTTTATATGCATAACAGCCTTACTGATGGTCCAGACTTTTCTAAGTCCCTGTATGACAGTTTTGATGAACCATGCTTGAAGACCATGGTGGGTGAGTATGATCCTTTTTCTTCTTGTCAAGTTGTACTGATATCTGTTGTTAAGCCTCTTGGCTTGTGTTGCAGTATGTACGGTTGGGCTTTTGTGTTCTTCCTATGTTTCAGGGTAGGACGCTCCCCTGCGGACGGGACCCCTGGATGCTGTTGATTTCTCCATCCTGGATCAGGCTTGGAGGACTTGCCTCTTTTTCTGCAGCCGAACCACTAGGTGCTACGAGGTAGTTCTTGTACGTTGGGTCCCTGCTACATTACTGCAACCCCAGGGCTTGTTGACCTCCACTCAGGTAACCTTCAGTTTTACATGCTTACTGCTCACCTTTATTTTCTCTAGGACTTATTCTGTCCTTCCTCTAGGTAAGCTCTCAGAAGTTTTTCTTCACGAGATGCCCCTGACATCTCCGGCTGAATGCATCGCACTCTTCTCATGCCTCGCCCTGAGGGGCTTCCTGTTGCTGAGCTATTCACCCATTTCTCATGCTTTAAGGTGTTTCTGCAGAAACCCCTTTTTTAGTGCTGGCTCTAAGGAGTGGCAGCCTGTCAAAAGGCATAATTAGGCCCATTCTGTTCATGCACACCTGAGGGCAGGCTAGAACAGGGCCTACGCTTTCTTTTCTTTGGCAGGGCATGACGATGCCTCTTCTAGCCATTGCTGGTTGCCTGGGTAGGCTCCCCTCCGTGGAGGGCTAGCCTTGGTGCTCACCTCAGCTACGGCCTGAAGGTTCCAGAGCACTTTATCTAATGTGGGTTGATTTCAACTAATTTCTCTAAGAACGACTCGACTCCCCCTCGATGCTGGATCTCGTTCTATATCCCCTTCTGGATTCTCATCTCAGGATAGGGTAGTGCTCACCTCATAGGTACGAGGTGTTCTAGAGCACACTATCCTTCGGTAGAGTGGGAAGGTTCTCCCCCTTTTGAGGGGTCAGGTACCTTCCCTAAGGCCGCTGATGCTCCATGATGACCTCATCAGATATATCGGCCGCTTGCTGCTGCCCGATGTGTTTTTTCCTCCCATTACATTATGTGTGTATGGAAGATGTACCACCCTGTTTGGGTATTTGAGGCCTTTGCCTCCTGGAGCTTCATAGAATCAGCAACCTAGGTCTTTAGATCTCTTCTCTACCTTTATGATGTCTTTTCTGACATGAGATGAGCAGGCTGTGCTTCCCCTGCTAATGCAGGGTCATTTAGGCAAGCCGTTTTTGGGCAAAGGGGATAGGTCCTTCTCTCTATAGTAAGTTAGGTACTGTTGCGAATTTAACTCAAAGGGAAATGTATATAAATAATTACAATTAATTATGATTAATTACATTTACTTATATCAGCTGCCAGTAGTAACTGTAGCAGAATCAATTTTCCATCAACTAATCTGTTCGCTCAGCGAACATTCAGTATAATCTTTATATCAACTATAAGAAGTGATATTTTCTTAGCCACAGAAAATAACTTTCTTAAAGTACCATTGCATTAGAGCATGTAGCTCGAATCGGAATCGTAAAGGGACATTAATTTGCAAAGCAGAATCAGAATCAACACTCATGTAATTTGTGCACAAGAGTTTTATTAACGAAGGACTAACACATAACTAATCTAAACAACAAACATAACAGCACTCATACATAGGAGAAGGGTCAGTGAGAAGCAGTTAGAGAGAGAGAAGGAACATGAAGCTATGAAAAGAGTCAGTTAACCACCTGCTGTGAAACCATCAGTGCTGTCTACAGCTTATACTAAACCTCTGTATGTTTAGTTAAGTGTACGATACTTGCATTGCCTTGGTCGTCGAACAAGTGTCCAAATGCAGTCTCTGAAATTCTTGGTGGTTTGAAGCAGTGGTGGTTTTGGAATTGCAATCACGTTCTTCCGGGTCTGAAGAGTGATGAATTCCAAAGATGTCCTGACTCGTTGGTGACTGGGAGTTTCTTCCCATGTGAAAAGTGAAGAAGAACCAAGAGCTGAGAGGGACCCAGCTGAAGTCCTGTGATCTTTGGGGAATGGAAAGACAAGGCCGCAAGGCCTGGCGCACGCTTAGGGAAGTCCTGAAGAGTTCTAG
Source organism: Labeo catla (assembly GCA_012976165.1). Lineage (NCBI taxonomy): Eukaryota > Metazoa > Chordata > Actinopteri > Cypriniformes > Cyprinidae > Labeo > Labeo catla. Next base: position 11,605 of record VONZ01000605.1, read on the forward strand.
CTCATCTTCTTAGGTTCTCCAAGAACCACTGACTGACTGAGGCGAGTCATGAAGCTGAATTCCAGGGTTAAGTCGAACTGTCTGGCTCTTTATGGTCGAGAGCCACAGCTCTGTATGTTGGGCCTGTCGGGCCCGCCGGGCACGCCCTGTGCCGGCTCCGGCTCCCCGTGGGTTCCTCCACACGGGCAGCAATCGGAAGATGTTGCAGACGAGTGAAAAGTGAAGAGAGAGAGAAGAGAGAGGGGTCGATGCCTTTAAACTCTCTGGAGGCTGTGCCTCCAGGAGGTCCATGAACCAATGGTAACTTTCACCTTTGGAGAGAAAGTTTACGACTCTTTGTCTGTGAGCATGGTAATTTGCATATGTAATTCGATTGGGTGTTGATGCAAAAACTACTAAGGTTTCTTAAAACACTAACATGTTGCAAAGGTATCAACATCTAATTTACACCATCTTTTAGATCATTAAAATACGAACTCAAAGAGTCCAAGCATGACATAGGTGGGTTATACTACTAGTCATCTATCATAATACATGCATAAAACAGTAGAAAGACGAATACAAATACAACAGACAAAATTAAAATACAATGCAGTAATACTGTACACAATGACCTGGGCTATGTGTGATAGGAAGGTCAAAGAAAGGTTTGTCTGTGAATGAATAGGAAAGAGTCTATAGGCATTGTGTCTTTCCTATGGCAAATGTAGCATGGGCAGATGTGCATTCCTTGAAGCAATAAAACCTGTGGTATCAGATCGTTGTCCTGGCAACTGAGCCCTTTTGGGGTGTTAGTTGTTTTGGGGGGTTTGTCTCCAGAGCTCCAGCATGTAGCTGGCCTGTTGTGTTTAAAGACTAAATGTATTGTGTTTAAATGTAACAATTAATGTATGTCTGATTGGTCCAGACGCTACAGTACCTACCCTACAGCTGCTGTGCGTCCCATTGTTGTCACATTGGATAAGTCGGCCACTTGCTGCTGCCCCATGTGTCCCTGCTTCTGTCACATTACTGTGTACGGAAGCTGTACTACCCCTTTTTGGGTATCCAAGGCTTTCTGGAGCTTTATGATATCAGCAGTACAGGTCACTAGACCTTGTTTCTGCCCTTATATCCCTCCTGTTAAGAGATGAGCATGGAACAGTGCTTCCCTTTCTAATAGGGCCATTTAAGCACACCATTCCTAGTAGAACGTACAGGTCCTCCCCTCTGTTGGCGAGGTATCTACCCTGTGGCTGCTAAGCGCTTGCCTTGGTTACTAAGATTGAGCTTTCGTTATAATCTCATCGGATAAATCTGCCGCTTGCTGCCGCCTGATGTGTTTTGCCTTTCGCCACTTGTGTGTGTGGAAACTGCTCTGACCCATTAGGGCCTTCTAGAAGCTCCGTAAACAGCAGTTTTCTTCCTGCCCCAGCGATGTCTCTCCTGATGTTGCATGAGCCTGACAAATGCTCCCCTCACTGAGGGTCTTCTGTGAGCATGTCACTCTCAATTGGAGCTCATAAGTTCCTCTCTATGCCGAGAGAAGGACCTCCGCTCCCTATGGCTCTGGATTTTCCAGGTGGTAGCCCCAGGTGGAATGATGTAATTCAGCTTTCTTTGCTCCTCTCAAAGATGAGGGTCTTCTGTGAGCATGCTGTACCCTGTTGAGCAACCAGGTTTCTCTTCTCCTGAGAATTTTATCTCCTCTGCTCCGGGGCATCCCATTCAGGCCACCCATACAGAGCTTTGTAGTGCTCCCCTTTCTGCAGAAGGGTTGCTTTGAGCATGATTCTGCTCCCTGAGGACTCAGAACTTCTCTTTTAGGATTTGTATTTTCTGCTTCCCAGAGCCTCTTCTTGAACGGTATTTCAGTGTCCAGGCTTGCCGGACACATTCTAAAATCCACGTTGTGGTAAGAACGCACACTACCTTCTTGTGTTCTTTCTGAAATCCTGTATGATGGGGATCATGCGTTTATCTTCGTACCCTTTCTTGAGATGTTTGGCCCCGGAACCCTGGGCCACACTCGACTTATGTATCACTTCGATACTTCTACAGGGTGCTGATGACCTACTGCCAGCCCTTCGAGCAAGGTCACACAAGCAGTAGGTAAACCCCCCGTTGACAAGCCAAGGTCTAGACTACTGTCCTAGACTATAGACTATATCCCTTAAAGGAATCTCTTTCTGGTTCCAAGTCTGAGCCCTATCCTACGGCCAGGCATCGTTGGCCCGGTCCTTACAGGTAAGTTCTTGGGTATGCAGCTCAGGCCTTTGGCCGAAAGGATTAAGTCACTAACAGCCGCCTGGACGTCTTTGGGGCAGCTCCCTTTATTTGATGGAGCTGGTACTTAGGTGCTCGCCTTTTGTGTCTGGCTTGCACTCCCCTCAGCATGGCAGCATGGGTATAACGGCTCCCCATAGCAACCTCTAGAGGACGCAGTTCGAGTTCCTCGAAAGGGAACGTCTCAGGTTACGTATGTAACAATGGTTTCCTGAGAAGGGAACGAGACACTGCGTCCTCTAGACTCGTGGCCATGCTTCAGACACAAGCTTCAGACGAAGAAGCGGATGTTGTGTTCAACCAGCGCCCTTTTATACAATGCGGTCACGCCGGCAGTGACGTCATAGGCTGTCGCCGGCCAGTACCATGTAGTTTTTGTATATAGCTTCAGACACGGGTCACGTAGGAGACTCGTTCCCTTCTCAGGGAACCATGGTTACATACGTAACCTGAGACGTTTTGGGTTAAATATTTAGGGCCTGAACACTGGTGGTAGGTGTGGCAAAATGGCTTGATAGCGGCACCTATAAAATTTCAATGAAGTGCCTTTCAGTTATATTTTACATATATGTACGAAATTCAGTTGAAAGTCCAACAAAGTGGACAAAGTCCAAAACCCAACAGGAAGTCTGTGAAGCCTCCTCGAGAGGCTGGTTTCTTTAATAGACTTTCTGGCAGCGTAGGTACTTCTGCCAAATGTCTCACAACAGGTCCTGCAGACTGTAGAAAGAGGTTACAGAATCCAGATTCTTGTCCGCCTCGTTTTAACGGGGTCATTCCCACACTAGTGGGCCCCAAACAGGCTCTGGTAATGGAACAAGAAGTAAACTCTTTCTTGAGGTCATAGGCCGTAAAACGTGTCCTTCCTCTCGAGAGTCAGAGTTCTACAGCCAATACTTAATTGTTCCAAAGAAGGATGGGAGGGTTGTGTCCAATCATAGAGAGGATTTGCTTGAGGTTTGCTTTCAGGGGGCAAGGCATACCAGTACTGGGTTCTTCCCTTAGGTCTGTCACTCTCACACACATCGGTGGTCTCCTACATTAACCCTTAAGTCTTATCGAAAACAAATATCATGTGTTAAAGTAATCTGTATGAAACCAACCCCATGTCCAGTCTTTCTCGTCAGACCTAATTATTTTTAATTTGTTCACGCCCACGAGCTGCTTTCGGTTTGTTATTATAATCAGCCACGTGGAGGCGCGCGCGGCGAGCCGCCCACATCAACGTAAACAAAGCGGGAGACTTCACTTCATTGTTCATCTCGGCTACTTGCATCTTGTTACTGGAAGAAGACGCGCTGTGAGGAGAAGGATTTATATTTACCTCAGAGGAAGAGCGCAGTACGACGCACGGCAGTTAGTTGTTGTGTTACTGTGATATAACTTGTAGACATTATAGTAGTTAGATTTTTTTCCAAACTATAATTCCTGACTACGTGTAATCAAGTGAAACGTTATGAAGTATGTTTCATTTCATTACATCGAAATGTTTCACGACGCCAGGCTGTTTTTAATGTTCTATAAAATAAAAACGATGCGATATAAAAGTAATAGTGTTTACACTGTAACACTGAATGATAGAGTCTAAGATTGTTTAGACAAAACTACTGTCATATACTCTGTTCACGAATGGATGTTTATGATGTGCTTAACAATAGTAAATTAGTTTCCCAGACATGAAATGGTTTTGTATTGTATAATACATACAAAGCATGCTTGTGTTTATGACTATAAAATCATATTTATTTATTGTATAACTGTAGGATATAAAAGTAATATTCGTTTATTTTTAATACTCTGTTTGTGAGTAGGTGCCCACACGGAAATAACCTATATAAACATATATGTTTTAATATAAGTTTTGATATAGGTTTTTAATATATGTGACATATATAAAATTGGCCGTTTTCCTATATTACATATAATATAGGAAAACAGCCAATTTTATATATGTCACATATATTAAAAACCTATATCAAAACCTATATTAAAACATATATGTTTATATAGGTTATTTCCGTGTGGGTAAATTCCATAACATGCCAATTACATGTGATACCAATTTCACGTGTTCGCACATAAGTTTTTTGCATTTTTTTTTTTTTTTAGTTAGTTCTTAGTTATTGCCTTGATAATAGAAAATATGAGCTAGGCATCATGTATGACAGTTGCCAAAGTGAGATATGAGCTAAAATGACCAGATCCTGCCATGAGCTATATAGGAGACATATCTTGTATGTACATATAGGGCTTTTTTGTGGATATAAAGAAGCAATACAGGAGACCTATATGGCCTGTATATGCACATATATGCACCTCAATTTTGCCTATATGTGGCATATATACGCATATATGCAGCATATATATTATCATATATGTGCATATATACTGCATATAGGTTTCATATATGCGCATATATCCTCATATAGGTTCTTTCCATGTGGGAAACGCATTCGATTAATCGTGCAGCCCTAGCCATTTCCCTGTGCGCCTCAGCACCAGTGGGAGCATTTCCTAAAAGAGCACACACGGTCTGATGCTGCGTCCTTTTAAGGATGACATTCAGACCATGTGATACTGGATGCGGTTGCTACCTGGACCCCAGTGATGGTCATGATTACTGCCTCACATGTTTCGGCATGCTGAGGTAGCACTCATGGATGGTTCATGTTTTCACTGCGGAAACATGATCATCTCAGTGTTAAGGTTGAGACTGCAGTATCTGGAGAGGTCTGGAGCCCCTGCATATATTCCACGGGCCAGCTCAGAAGAAGCCTACTTCGGTTAATAACCCAGGTGACCTGAGGGTTACAGTGAGGAACACCCCGCCGAGTCAACCTCCTCGGGCTCCTTGGCAGGCAAGGCTTACACAGCTTGTGGAGAAGCCACCTCCGCCCTGCATGCCATGGCGCTCCTGCAGGTCCACCAGGCCAAAGCGCTCAAGGAACTGCACAAGGGTAGTTCCGACCCGGGGGTTATGCAGGAACTGCGGGCAGCGCAGCAACTGCACACTCCCTGGGTCGGGCGATGTCCACCTTAGTGGTCCAGGAACGCCACCTGTGGCTGAACCTGGCAGATATGCGTGAGCCTGACAAAGTTCGGTTCCTTAACGCCCCTGTCTGTCAGGCTGGCCTCTTCAGCGACGCCATTGGAAACTTCGCCCAGCACCCTGGGTACGTCAGTGGTACCGTTAGTTCCGCTTGCACGGCATCTGGGACCCTGGCTAGCGCTCCCCAGGCTGTCTCGCTGGCTCATCCGTACCATCAGATTCGGCTATGCGATTCAGTTCGCCCGGCGTCCTCCCAAGTTCAGGGGCATTCACTTCACCTCTGTGCGGAGCAGCGATGCCCCTGTCTTGCGAACAGAGATTGGCGTCCTGCTGGCGAAGGACACGATCGAGCCGGTCCCTCCAGCCGATATGAAGACGGGGTTCTACAGCCCCTACTTCATTGTGCCCAAGAAGGGCGGTGAACAGGTGAACCTTGAATCGGGCCCTGCACAAGCTCCCATTCAAGATGTTAATGCTAAAACGCATTGTTGAGTGTGTCCGTCCCGGATATTGGTTTGCAGCGATCGACCTGAAGGACGCATACTTTTATGTTTCGATTCTCCCTTGACACAGGCTGTTCCTACGGTTTGCATTCGAGGGTTGGGCATATCAGTACAAGGTCCTACCATTTGGGCTGTCCCTGTCGCCTTGTGTCTTTATGAAGGTCGCAGAGGCAGCCATTGTGTTCCACTCAGAGAACACGGCGTTCGCATTCTCAACTATCTTGACGACTGGCTGATACTGGCGCAGTCTCGGACCAGTTGTGCGAACACAGGGACATGGTGCTCCGACACCTCAGCCTGCTGGGACTTCGGGTCAACTGGGAAAAGAGCAAACTCTCCCCAGTGCAGAGGATCTCTTTTCTCGGTGTGGAGTTGGATTCGGCCAATCGGACAGCGCGACTCACAGAGGAATGTGTCCAGTCAGTGTTGACCTGTTTGAATTAGTTCAGAGGCAGGACAGCGGCCCCACTGAAACTTTTTCAGAGGCTCCTGGGGCATATGGCCTCCGCAGCCACAGTAACGCCACTCGCATTGCTTCATATGAGGACACTCTAGCACTGGCTTCACAGCCGAGTCCCAAGATGGGCGTGGCAGAGCAGCATCACCCCATACTGTCACCAAACCTTCGGGCCATGGTCGGACCCTTCTTTTTCTACGGGCAGGAGTCCCTCTAGATCAGGTGTCCAGGCATGCTGTGGTGTTCACGGATGCCTCGGCCAAGGGTTGGGGGGCCACATACAACGGGCATGCAACCTCGGGTCTGTGGACACGACCTCAACTGCAGTGGCACATCAACTGCCTCAAGTTGCTAGCAGTGCGTCTTGCGTTAGGCCGCCTCAAGAGGCTACTACATGGCAAGAACGTGCTGGTCCGTATGGACAACACTGTGACTGTTGCGTACATCAACCATCAGGGTGGTCTACGCTCCTGTCACATGTGGCAACTCGCCCACCATCTCCTCCTCTGGAGTCAGAAGCATCATATTGCTTCGGGCCATTCATATCCAATTGTGCAGCCGACGAGCTCTCATGACAGCCTGTGCTTCCGGGAGAATGGCGGCTCCATCCTCAGGTGGTCCAGCTGATTTGGGACTTCTTCTGAGCCGCACAGGTAGACCTGTTTGCCTCTTCAGACTCAGTTGATGGTAAGTCCCTGGGTAAGCACGACCTGGTCGTCAGGTTCCTTAGAGGGGCGAGGAGGTTGAATCCTCCTTATCCTGCCTCGATACCCTCTTGGGACCTGTCTCTGGTGCTTATGGCACTGCAGAGACCTCCCTTTGAACCACTGCAGTCAGCTGAGTTGAAAATCCTGTCACTAAAGACAGTTCTCCTGACTGCATTGGCTTCCATAAAGAGGGTAGGGGACCTGCAAGCATTTTCGGTTGACGAATCGTGCCTAGAATTTGGGCCGGCCAACTCTCACATTGCCCTGAGACCCCAGCCTGGATATGTGCCCAAGGTTCCTACCACTCCCTTCTGGGACCAGGTAGTGAGCCTGCAAGCCCTGCCCTTGGAGGAGGCAGACCCAGCCCTAGCTTTTCTCTGTCCCATCCGCGCTCTGCGGTTGTACGTGGACAGAACCCAAAGCTTTAGGACCTCAGACCAGCTCTTCGTCTGTTACGGAGGCCAGCAGAAGGGGAAGGCTGTCTCCAAGCAGAGGTTAGCCCACTGGATAGTGGATGCTATTGTCTTGGCATATCAGTCCCAAGACGTGCCTTGCCCATTCGCGTTGCGAGCACACTCAACTAGAAGTGTTGCTTCGTCCTGGGCACTGGCTCAAGGCACCTCGCTGACAGATATTTGTAGAGCTGCGGGCTGGGCAACACCAAACACATTTGCTAGATTTTTTAGTCTACGTGTAGAGCCGGTATCTTCCCGTGTACTCGCCCCCAGTGGCCAGTAGCACGGAGAGCCTGTTCCAGGTGTCAGCTTGCAACGCCACTCCCGCCCCTTGGGCTGGATATGTGCATCTATTGTTCCAGTAGAGTTCCCCAGAAATGGCTAACCCTGTGAGCTCCTCCCTCACCCCCCCGGCAGTCAGACGTGGTGGAGCGTCTGACGCCAGGCCTACTCTTGTATGCATTGTGTAACCTGTGTTAGGCTGGGTGTCCATATGTAGTGATCCCTACAGCGATCCCATGTGTGTATTCTTCACGGTAAGACTACCCAGTCCGGTTAGCTCATTTTTTCCCGGACAGAGCCCAGACACGTTTCCGCGGAAAAGCAAATATGCGACGCACCTGCTGCTCGTACCGACCGAGACGATCGGTAGCCAATGAGCTCACTGCTCAACATTTAAATATACAAGTAGTGCTTGCTGTAGCAGTTTTGCAGCTTGCTTTAGAAACAGCTGAAATCAACATCAAAAGATAAGTGAATGCTCCTCTAATTCATATCGCAGTGTATATTGAGTGGTCTGATTTCAAAAATAGGCAAACAGAAACAAGTTTAAACTAAGTGACATGTTAGCAGTTTGCATTGTATGCAGCATTTAGCATCTGTGTTTATACAGCTGTAGCAAAACGCAGTTTAGAGCATGCAATTGATCTGAGGACACGCTGATAGTAACGGACCTGAAAACAGGTTAAATTAAATTAGCACTATTGTGTATGTGTTCGAACTGGGGTTCGACATAGAATAGGCATATCTCAATGTTCACGTTCGTTATTTCTAAGGTCAATATGTTTTCATTGTGATGACTGTGTGGTTGATTTCAGCTGCACGTGCTTATCGCAGTCATATCAATATGTGTGTTCAACTTAACACAGAGCTGCGCAGCTCGATCAGATTCTGACTTGAAGCAGTGCATGGCAGTAAGAAAATGTGTCCAACCTGAGGCGGTGCCGGCGCCACATGACTGTCACATGTGGAATCAAAGTACCACAATAGAGGATAAGTAAAAGCTTTTTTTTTTACTGTAGTCACAATATGTTGAGTCACGTTTATCATAAAACACTTTATTAGTATTTAAATAGCAAATATTTATGTTGAAATTTATTCTTGTTCAGATGCCGCTGTATTAAGCAGTATATGAAAAGTGTTTCGTTGCTCATGAAAACACTTCTGAAACGTCTGTGTATTTGACAAATATTGCATTTAATTCACTTTATCTGTGATAGAGCATGCAAACACCGCAAGAGTGTTACTAGCGAGAGCAGAAAGTGTCCGACTTGCTGGCACTGTGCAGCTCAGTCAAATTCTGGGATGGGTCGTAACCACCGCTTTTCTTGGGTACGACTGAATAGAGACTGTAAAATCCCGATTTCATCTCAGCTGGAGGGACCGACTCGATTGCGTCTTTCGCCAAGAGAACCGCAATCTCCGCACGCAGGACAGAGGCATCTGTGTACGAGTGGACAGATGTGAAAAGGACGCCTCTGAACCTGGGCGGATGCCTCGCAAACTGAATTGCGTGGCCGAGTCGGACTGTCTGGATCAACCAGCTACACACAAGCGAGATCAATGGAGCGGTCACTAACTTACCCGTGGCGGGGCAGCCTAGAGAGGGAAGGTGACTCATCCCAGAAAGCAGAGCATCCTGGTGTAAAGTCGAGCTGCTCGGGGCAGCCCTTAGCCTTTCGTTTCCGCGGTGGTGACAAAGTCATACTCCGAGTCCGAATCTGAGGAAGCAAGGCACCGCTCACAAACTGAACTTGGAGGGGGGGGAACCCAGAGATTGAGGAAATTGCTTTTTTGTGAGAAGGTGGGTATCACCGACCCGGAGGTCGGCGGTGGCAGTGAAGGCACCATCCCCTGGCCCTCCCCCGGGGGTGGGGGCGCAGATGTTCAAGTCCCCCGAAGAGCAATCTTCTCCATTTCCGGGTAGCCCGTGTCAGGGCCGCTTCGCAGCTCAAACATGAGTAAGCTGTGTAGGGGGCCCGCTACCAGCACACAGAAACCAATCATCAAGCCATGAAAGCTCGGGAGAAGGCGGTTTAGACACATCCAACCCAATGTTCTTGGCTGCCTGGAGGAGCATGGCTGCCAGTTCTGCCTCAGACACCACACACACACACACACACACACACCCAGAGCAGTGGGCAGCCATTTTTGCTGTGGGACCTGAGGAGCAGATGAGGGTTCGGTGCCCTGCTCAAGGGTCTCACCTCAGTCATGGTTCTTCTTAAATCTTTTTTTAAATGTATTACATTTGTGATTACTTTTAATTGTTGGTCACAAAAAAATCCTAGAACTTTTTGAAACAGAAACCACAGTCCTGTGATACAACAAAAAGGAGATGAGCTCTGTTTGTCTATGTGAGTTACACACAGACTCATGGGAACACAAAACCGTATTTAGAGACCAAGATAAATGTCAAGCTTTCAATTCACTGTTCAGCAATGTAATGGGGGAAGTTAATGTGGGTTGATTTAATACTTCTTTACTCAGTTATATACCAATTTTATGCTTTTCATGTACAAAGCTATTCATTGTACTTCTGAATTGCAGAAGTGTTAGTGAAGTGTGGGTTTTCTTATACAAATTCATATCACAGTACAACAATCCAAAAAAAAAGGTAAAGTTCTGTGAATTATTATTAGTATTATTAGTATTATTATTAGTAGTAGTAGTAGTAGTAGTATTGACATCTGCAGAGCAGAGAATTAGTTAACTTTTACACTACAGTGATTACATTTGTTGGTACTGTATCTTTTATATGACTGCAGTGAACCAATTAGCTGTTGTATAATTTCTCTTTTCAGTTTCATCAGGTTCATTTGGTGAACAAGTACTCTGTGTACAAAAGGGTTTTTCAACATGAAGGATTTTTCTGCACAAAATATCTCATTCACCGAGTTCAAATTAAATGGTTTCTACAGCCTAGGAGAATGGAGGCCTTTTTTATTTATCCCTTTCTTTCTGATGTTTTTATTGGCTATCACAGCAAATTCTATTCTTATATATTTGATCAAAACTCAAAAGTCTCTGCACTCTCCCATGTATGTTCTAATAGCTGTTATGGCAGGTGTAGACTTGATTATGCCTATATTTTTTGTACCTAATATGCTTCTTAGCTTTTTATTTAACTGGAGTGGAATATCTCTAACAGGTTGTTTGATACAAATGTTTGGCATTCATTTTGCTGGACCACTTCAAATTACTTTGCTTTTTTGGATGGCACTGGATCGTTACTTTGCAATATGCAGACCTCTTTACTATAACAAATACATGGAAATCTCTAACTTTGTGAAGTTTGTTGTTGCACCAGTAATCAGAAATGTACTCCTGATTGTCACCATGGTTTCTCTGGCTGGAAGACTGTCATTTTGTGCAACAAATGTCATTGATCACTGTTTTTGTGAGCACATGGCATTGGTTCAGTTAGCATGTGGAGATATATCCATTAATAATATTGTAGGACTTCTGGCTGCTTTCTTTATAGCAGCAGCAGATTTTCTTCTCATTACTGTGTCTTATGGTGCAATATTAATCTCTGTGTTGAAATCTGGAAAAGTTCACACGAAGACCTTACACACCTGCATTACTCACTTAATTGTATTATCAATTACTTTGACAACTGCATTGACTTCATTTTTGTCATACAGAATAAGGAATAATATTTCTTCCAATAACCGTATATTTATAAGCATCATCTATTTATGTTTACCAAGCTGTCTACATCCACTAATCTATGGATGGAGAATAAAAGAAATAAGACAAACATTTCTGAAGTTCATAAACAATTCAAAGGCCTTTCCTTTAATAAAATGAATGCCTGTTACAAATGGATGGAGACTACATAATATGATAATACTTTGAACATGTGACTAATACAGGCTGATTGTTTTGATAGAAGTATTATTTTGATGATGAATTTGTATGATTTCTTGTAAGTCATTTGTTTTAATAAATGCAAATGCAAATCTACTCTTTTGTACTTTTTTTTTCTACTTTTTTTTTTTTTTTACTCATGTGTACCTTGACAGGAACTAAAGCACTGCATATTATCAACATTCCATGAAATAATAATAATAAAGTAGGCAAGTTTGCATCTGGCGTATTGTTAAATTTTGTGGTACACTGTCAGAAAAAAGGTACACACTATCATAAGGAATCACCCTTAACAGATGAAAGGATAGTATGAGCCTATCGGACATTCAATCCAACCTGAAGAATAAATGCTGGATCACATGCAGGTAATCCAGTGGTTCTCAATCCTGGTCCTGGGGGCCCCCTGCTCTGCACATTTTGCATGTCTCCCTTATTTCACACACCTGATTGAGATCATCAGCTCATTAGGAGAGAGATCCATGAACTGAACTAATGAGCTGATGATCTCAATCAGGTGTGTTAAATAAGGGAGACATGCAAAATGTGCAGAGCAGGGGGCCCCCAGGACCAGGATTGAGAACCACTGAGGTAATCACACTTGCTGAGTCCATCTCTCTAATACTCCACTATATATAATACTCTGCTTTTACTACAGTAATACAATTAGCTTTTAATGAAGCACCTTAACGTTTCTTCATAAATAGTTCTAAAGTGACATTTTCAAATTAGTAACAGAGGCTTAATCTCAGCTGTTAAACTGACAACTTTAAATTGAATCCTTGGTGGAAGGAAGTAGTTCTCCACAAAAAAAGGCTTTCAAAGACACTTCATTGTTGTTTCTTATGTTTCTTATTTACACACTTGTGCCATCAAACTGTTGTATAACTGCAATATCACACTCATAGATGTGAGATATGGCTGTTTTGCCATATGTAAAGCACATGCCAACCTTAACCTTGTTGCTCTTATTTATTTCAAACATGTAAAATGAATATGGTAAATGCCAAAACATTTGATATAACAAACTGTCCATGACACTAGTGTACAGTAAATGGATGATGCAATTTGTTGTATATAGTTGTGATATCACTTGTGACCATTTTAGAACAAGGTCTAAATAACATGGACATAAGATAATTGGGCCCTTGGTGATACCGACTGTGTCTCTCAGACCATTCTGATCTTATGACTGTGCCCTTGAGTGCAATTTGGCATGTATATTGTTAAGATAAGTCTGACCATTGTTATAGCAACAAAAACCTTATGACCTTTGAGGTGTCTTGTCAAATAAACAAAGTTTAATAATGAACACTGGGTTAAAGCTTTTTTTTTCCAATATGGATACCTTTTGCATTGTTCTTTTGTATGTTCAACAGAATTTACTGACCATTCACAATGTTCAACACACCCCCACCCTTTGTATTTTTGTTTATTAGATGTTAGCCAATTAAACAATGCTTTCTGATATCAATTGGAGTGGCCATTGTGATCCATTTTTCTGTAGAATTTAGCTCAAACCGTGGTCAAACACAACTCAACAAGCTACTCAAGGTCTTCAGGATTATTGGAAAGCTACAGAAAAGTGAGTTTGATCGGGGTTGGAGCTAAACTCCGTAGGGCCAGAATTAATCCTAGGTCCAGAGTTACCCTGAATAAGAGTGTATACTTTTTTAGGTCTGTTTAACTTATTCACTACATTTTCTCTTAAAATAATTTTCTCAAAATGTTGATATACAGTGCAGTAAACCAGTCAGTATCTGGTGTGACCACCATTTGCCTCATGCAGTGCAACACATCTCCTTCACATAGAGTTAATCGGGTTGTTGATTGTGGCCTTGGAATGTTGGTCCACTCCTCCTCAATGGCTGTGAGAAGTTGCTGGATATTGGCAGGAACTGGAACACGCTGTCGTATACGCTGATCCACAGCATCCCAAACATGCTCAATGGGTGACATGTCCAGTGAGTATGCTGGCCATGCAATAACTGCGATGTTTTCAGCTTCCAGGAATTGTGTACAGATCCTTGCAACATGGGGCCATGTATTATCATGCTGCAACATGAGGCGATGGTCGTGGATGAATGGCACAACAGTGGGCCTCAGGATCTCATCACGGTATCTCTGTGCATTCAAAATGCCATCAATAAAATGCACCTGTATTCGTTGTCCATAGCACATGCCTGTCCATACCATAACCCCACCACCACCGAAGAGAACACCTCTCCAAAGTGCCAGACGCCATCGAATGTGAGCATTTGCCCACTCAAGTCGGTTACGACGACGAACTGCATTCAGGTCGAGACCTCGATGAGAACGATGAACTACCCAGAGACGGTTTCTGACAGTTTGTGCAGAAATTCTTTGGTTATGCAAACTGATTGTTGCAGCAGCTGTCCTGGTGGCTGGTCTCAGACGATCTTGGAGGTGAAGATGCCGGATGTGGAGGTCCTGGGCTTGTGTGGTTACACGTGGTCTGCGGTTGTGAGGCTGGTAGGATGTACTGCCAAATTCTCTGAAACACCTTTGGAGATGGCTTATGGTAGAGAAATTAACATTCAATTCATGGACAACAGCTCTGGTGGACCTTCCTGCAGTCAGCATGCCAACTGCACGCTCCCTCAAAACCTGCGACATCTGTGGCATTGTGCTGTGTGATAAAACAGCACCACAGTTGATTGTCACCAGCCTTACGGTGTGTTTCCACTACAGCGTAGCGAGTGGAGTGGAGCGGAGCATTTTCCATTCATTCCTATGGAAGCTGAGCTTAAAAGCTCTTGAGGTGCATTATGGGATTGAAAGCAACACAGAGAAAGTGTTGAGAGCGGCTGAGAGCGTCAAAAAGGATGGGCATTCCCCAACATTATGCAAATCTCAAGCACAAAAAACGCCGGCCGTCAACCAATCACTGTGAAAAGTAGATTTTGAGTGTTTGCGGAACTGGTGGATTACTAAGATGAAATCACATATAATTGAAAAAGTCATGCAAAAGTAAATGCACTTTGCATGCCTATATTATATGCTGGTGCTTAGTTTGCGAACTGCCGTTAAAAGAAGATGAAACGCAAACAGGGTGTAAACAGAGGCGTGCTCTGCCCATATTTTTACACACCCCAAAGCAGTGGCGTTATAGCGTTGCCAGCGGCACTGAGCGCAAATCTAATGCTGTAGCAGAAACACACCGTAAGGCACACCTGTACAATCATCATGCTGTCTAATCAGCATCTTGATATGCCACACCTGTAAGGTGGATGGATTGTCTCAGCAAAGGAGAAGTGCTCACTAACACAGATTAAGACAGATTTGTGAACAATATTTGAAAGAAATAGGCCTTTTGTGTACATAGAAAAAGTCTTAGATCTTTGAGTTCAGCTCATGAAAAATAGGGGCAATAACAAAAGTGTTGCGTTTATAATTTTGGTCAGTGTGTGTGTGTGAATATATATGTATATGAAGAGTTCAGATGCAAAAGCCTCTAAATCCATCTGATGTTTTTCTTTAAAATAAGCATTTCTTTCTGGCTACTTTGTATAGGTTTTTATGTAAGTACTGGTACTTTTTATTGGGCTGAGGCTGGAATTTAGCGAGTTTGAAGTAAAAGTATTTGATAACGTATACTATGTGTCAGAAGCATTCACTCAGTATCATTATCTTATTTTTGACCGAGATGGTTTTAGCTGGTTTTGCATCTGAATTCTTCATATAGTTGTATGATATGTAAAGTATAATGTACTAATATAAGTAAAATATAATGTAATATTATATTATTGTAATATGGCTATTATATTTATTCTATTAGCATATATAATAGTTGTCTGTATAAATTCTTTTTCTGTATTCTGTATCTGTATATATTTCATTATATATGTTTAAAAGATTCACATCATGAATCTGCATTTTCTATAATGTATTTTATAATAAAATACATATCTGAAATGACTTATATAATTAGCATTAAACAAACAAAATAAATCTTATTCTCAAGGATTAAAGATTAAATGGAAAAAAAGATTGCACATCCACTAATTAGGTGGTGATATTCACTAAGTATGTAAATGACCTTTTGAACGATAGAAGAAGAAAGAACCAGTATGGCACACTTTATTTTAGTGTCTGTTTTCATAGTGACTTGTTGATTAGTTGCTCTGTTGAGAATGTATTGCGTGTTAACCAGGAACATACTCTGAGTTGAATGAACTTACTTCCGGACACGTTTTTGGAACTAGCATACCTCGAGTAAGCAAGGTTTGGGTTAATCTACCGAGAGTTCAGGGTTAAGCAGATGGTAAGTTAACCTTGCATTCTGGAATACACCCCTGATTGGAGTGCTTTAAGACATTTAAGCACATATAAAAAAAGATAGATTTGTTCTTTTTTTTTTAATATTTGATAATATTGACCTAAAGAGTCCAGAGAACTGTACTGCAGTGTTTTTTTTCTTTTTTTTTCCAGATATCTAGGAAGAAAAACATGTAACAAACAGTTTGATTGACAGCAGTGTTTCTAGAGGCAAAGTTACACAGAATGAGGAGGTTTATCGTATGATACAAATATCATGGTGCATATGTGTAAAAAACCACACAATGTACAATTGTTTATGGTGTGAAAAATGCTCAGTGGCTGAATTCCTTCAAATTTCTCACAGACCTTTAGGGTCGTGAGTCAAACCTGTCAAGTTTCGTTCCAATCGAGTAGACATCACAGTAACGTTACTTGCAGATGCGCACGCATAGTGGTTGCAGAAGAACTCTGGGAACAAGTAGAGGTAAACAGGTAAAATCCAAGGAATAAGAGAAAATTTTTTTTGTGCCTATTGATGTCAAAATTGGAATGCAAATAATTTTTATAGAACACTGTAGTCAATGACGCCATTTGAAGCTAAAAGCACATGTTTAAACGGACATACTATGGATGAAAACTGCTATGATTACTCTACTTTTAAACCATAAATTTGATTTAAACAATAGGTCTACATAATATTCACATATGCTGTTCATAGGGGATGTATTTGTAACAAGGAGAGGGAGACGAGAGGCGAGGGGATCCATATGCGAGCTTTTATTTATGGGACGAGACAAATACATGGTCAGACAGGCAGGGTCAGAACAATAGCAAACAGGTATAGCGGAGGGAGGCACAAGAGAAGTCCGTGAGGCTGGCGTGGGTCGATCAACGGCGAACATAATCCATAACGAGAGCCAGAAGAGTAATCCTTAAAACGAGCGAGAGTCCAGAAAGGCAGGCGGCGAGACAGACGAAACGAGATGGCCAGGCGGGAATACTAAACTCAGGAAACCAGGAAATCAGAATACAAGGAAACTAGGAACTCAGGATACAAAGGGAACACAGGAAACTAGGAACTCGGAACTAGGAAACTTAGAAAACTAGGAAACAGTGCTAGCACTCGGAGAGCGCTAAACGCGACTGATCATCTCCACAATACTCGGTGCTTGCCGAGTGAAAGTCCGGGGCTTTTATAGGGTTGCTGATTGGCCACAGGTGTATGGCGCAATCAGCGTGGTGGATAGTGGGAGATGCAGTCCGGGGTGTAGTGCAACAGTCTGTGTGTAATAATGGAGCGAGAGCGACATCTGGTGGTGAGCGGTCCGCAGAACACCGACCAGATTCGTGACAGTATTGTATTAGCCCTACAGTTACAGCATGAAATATTATTTAAACCTATTACAATGAACATTTGTACATTTTTTTTACTTTTTTTATTTTTTATTTTATCTCACTATTCTGAAATTTTTTTCCTCACAAATGCAATCCTAATTCGGACTTTATAACTCAATTTAACAAAACTAGTGAGACTGTTAATTCTGAAGGGAAATAAGCCAGAAGTTTTTTTCACCGGGTTTTCTGCAACCATGCTGTGCGCGCATCCTGAATGTTTACAAACAGATAATTAGTCTATAGGTGCTCAAATTTCATCTGCCTATGTCGGCCATGTTTTACGCAAATGTCTTACAGCCACTTGTAGCGGTTTGGACCAAGAGCGTGCGCACAGATTTTCCCATCAATAGGACAAACGGTTGCGTAGCTATGGCCATTTTTATGGGGTTTTATGCTTGTAGCATCTTATATGCGCTGTGAGTTTGGAGAAGATATCTCATTCCGTTCAAAAGTTATAGCCATTTTAGATATTTTAGTTCATAAATATCTTCATGGAACATGATCTTTACTTAAAAACCGTAATGAATTTTGGCATAAAAGAAAAACACAAATTTTGTCCCAGGGGCAATTCTAGGATTTTCATTTTAGGGGGGCTCAGCCCCCAATGAGGGTACAAACAAATAAATTAATTAATTAATAAAATGTTTGACTTAGAGGGGTGGTATACTAAACTTATTGCAGTATTCCACTATATTGCATAGATAGGTATAACATTTAAGTCCTGAATTAGCCAAATACAAGTCTTCATGATCTCTCTCACACACATACACACATACACACCTGTTTACTGTACAAATACAACGTTTTACTGTTTGCATTCTAGTACAACCCTCTTTCTTTAGTTCAAGTATGCAAACCTCTTGCCATATGCACTGGAAAATGTATTATATGGAAAGTTAAATTTTCAAATGAAAATGGCAACATGATCGTTTTATAGTATGCACTTATAATTATATATTACTTATTATCTGGTCCACTGCGTTGTGTACAGCGACCGACAAGTTGGTCTCCACTCCCGTCGTATGTCGCAACTCGCCCCCCACCTCCTCATCCGGAGTCACAAGCATCTGAGGTCGCCTTCATGCCATTCACATTCCGGGCTTGCACAACCATGCAGCCAACGAGCTGTCACGAGCTGTGCTCCCTGGAGAATGGAAACTCCACCCCCAGATGGTCCAGCTGATCTGGAGCTGTTTCAGAGAGGCTCAGGTAGACCTGTTTGCCTCTCCAGAGACCTCTCACTGCCAGTTGTTTTACTCCCTGCCCGGGGAAGCACTCGGCACAGACACACTGGCACACAGCTGGCTGCAGGGCCTGTGCAAGTAGATGTTTACCTCAGTGAGCTTTCTCACACAGACGCTGTGCAAGATCAGGGAGGACGAGGAGCAGGTCCTGCTTGTGGCGCCCTACTGGCCACTTGGACCTGGTTCCTGGCACTAACGCTTCTCGTGACACCCACTCCCTGGCAGATTTGCTTTGTCCCGTCTGAGCCTTAAGATGGTACGTAGCGGACACAAAGCTTCAGGACCTCTTCTAGATGTGTTGCACCCTCACGGTACTGGCTCGTGGTGCCTCGCTGACAGATATTTGTAGAGCTGCAGGCTTAAGATGGTATGTAGCGGACACAAAGCTTCAGAACCTCAGATCAGCTCTTTATCTGTTACGAAGGCCAGCAGATAGGGAATGCCATCTCCAAGCAGAGGATGACCCACTGGATAGTGAATGTCATCACCCTGGCTTATCAGGCACAGGGTGTGCCCTGCCCACTCAGGTTGCGAGCTCACTCTGCTAGAAGTGTTGCATCCTCTTGGGTGCTGACTCGTGGCGCCTCGCTGACAGATATTTGTAGAGCTGTGGGCTGGGCGACCCCTAACACATTCGCTAGATTCGCTAGAATAGCCTTTGTGTGGAACCGGTATCCTCCTGTGTTCTCACCTCAAACGGGTAGAAGCACTAAGAGGCCCCAGCTTAGGATCGGTTTGCTAAAACCGCTCCTGAGTGTCTGTACTGTACACCCTGTTGAGCTCCTCCATCCCCACGGCAGCCAGACATGGCGGAGCATCCAGCACCAGACCCTCACTTGTGTTTCCCAGGCAGACCTTCTGCCATTTCAAAGAGGGTTACAATCACCTCTAATCTTTCATATGCACCTAAACGGTCATCATGTGTGTAAGTGCTTCCAAAACTTCCTGCAGGAAGGATGGGGCTTCCTCAACGTTCTGGTTCCAAGTGGAACGATTGCTTTTACCCAGTGTTATCCAGTCTCACTGAGCAGGTAGTTCAATGACAATCAGTGACTGGTCTTCTTGTGGCGAGCCCCGGCCTATGTGAAAAGGGGGCGCAGAAGGCTCGCACAGGACATTGGAAGGGGCAGCATCTGTGGTGCTTTGGTAGGGATCCCAATTAGTCAGTCATACTGATGTGATGTCGAGAGTAACTGAAAGGAAACAAATGTAACCCTCGTTCCCCGATGGAGGAAACAGAGATGTCATGTCCCGTCGCCAACGTTGCTCCTCAGCAAAAACCTGAGTATACGTTGCACCTGCTGCCTAATTATACTCGCGCTGCGATTAGTGGCAGCTGGATGCAGTCATCGCATGGCAATGTGCATTGGCTCATTTAGTTTACACTCGAAGTGGATTGGTCTCTCTAAGCAAGATCCCAATCAGTCAGTCATACCAACATGACATATCTGTTCCATCCTGCAGGGAACGAGGATTACATACGTAACTGAGACATTTCCACTGACACAGAAACTGCACTGCTATGACACAGGCAGATGGGAGTAGCATAAAGACTCATGGGAACATAACACAGTGTATATAGACCTCATATTTGTCAAACGTTCATAATACTCAAACAAGAAAAAATATAACACATCTTATGTGTAAAACTATAAAAGGTATCTATTCAGGAATGTAATGGGGAGAGCATAGATTAATGAGTATGGGTAGATTTAATATTATAATATTATGCTGTCATATGATGAGTCCTTTATTCATTATACTTCTTACTTGTTAAAGCCATTATATTTGCATTAGAAGAACAGAAACAATGTTTTAGTTGTACACTACAACAATATTTATTTAGCTTCACACTACAGAGATTACATTTTAATTTATATTCCTGTAGGTGAAATTTGATCAGCTGCTATATAATTTCAGTTTATCAGTTTCATCAGCTTCATGTGTTTTTCAGCATGAATGTATTTCCTGTACAAAACATCTCATTCAAAGACTTTAAATTAATTGGGTTCTACAGTCTAGGAGAATGGAGGCCATTTTTGTTTCTCCCTTTCTTTCTGATGTTTTTATTGGCTATCACAGCAAATTCTATTCTTCTATATCTTATCAAATCTCAAAAGTCTCTGCATTCTCCTATGTATGTACTAATAGGTGTTATGGCTGTGTTAGACTTGATAATGCCTATGTTTTTTGTACCTAACATGCTTCTTAGCCTTTTATTCAGTTTGAGTGAGATATCTCTGACAGGTTGCTTGATACAAATGTTTGGTCTTCATTTTATTGGAACATTTCAATCTACTTTGCTTTTTTGGATGGCACTGGATCGTTATTTTGCAATATGCAGACCCCTTCATTATCATAAATGCATGGAAATCCCGAACTTTCTGAAGTTTGTTGTTGTGCCAGTAATCAGAAATGGACTCCTTATCATCACCATGGTCTCTCTGGCTGGAAGACTGTCATTTTGTGTAACAAATGTTATTGATCACTCTTTTTGTGAACACATGGCATTGGTTCAGTTAGCATGTGGTGATATTTCAGTTAATAACATTGTAGGACTTTTGGCTGCTTTCCTTATAACAACAACAGATTTTATTCTCATTACTATTTCTTATGTTGTGATTTTTTCCTCTGTGTTTAGGTCTGGTAAAGCTCATTTAAAGGCCATCAATACCTGTATTACTCATATCATTATTATGACATTTACTTTGATTTCTGCTTTGATCGCATTTTTGTCATACAGAATAAGGAATAATATTTCTTCTAGTAACCGCATATTTATAAGCATCTTATACTTACTTTTTCCAAGTTGTCTCCACCCATTAATCTATGGATGGAGAACAAAAGAAATAAGACAAACATTTATGAAGTTTATAAACAGTGCAAAGTTCTTCCCTATTGAAAAAAACTAATGGCTTATAAATGGATATTATAATGTGATAATATTTTTGAACACATAAGCTTAATACAAGGAGGTATTTTTACTGAAGCTGTATGATACTTATGTACATAAATCCATAATAAATATAAAGAAAAATGTGTATGCATCTACAACATCTAATAGAAATTGTAACCTATACACAAAAGTGTAATTTGTACATTGATGTACATTGCATTTTCATATGCAGTCACAGTATATGTGCATGTGCAGTTTAGTACTACTATTAAATTCTGCTGCTCTAAAAAGAGGACAATAGTAAACAGTACATTTCCCAGTTCACCACTGATTCAGTGATGTTATTGTCCAGCTCTGGTGACTTTACTGCTGTGGTCATCTCTAGGCACCATCTGATCTTTAATCTAGATTTAAACTGTGTGTCTGCCGCCTGAACAATATTAGGAAGACTGCTCCAAAGGTTGGGCGCTAAATAGGAAATTATTTTCTGCCTGCAGTTGAATTTGATATTCTATGTGTTATTAAGTAGCCAGACTTTTGAGATTGCACCACCCGTGTGGTCAGATTCAACAGATGAGCTACTGTAGCTCAATTGCTCAAGAAGTTAATGCTGGTTCTAAAGGTGTCAGAATACAGAGTGCATTGCAGTTTTTCCTTTGCGTATGGAGCTGCATAGCCATAGACCAGTCAGACCCATGCTAGACCCATGCTGACCCCTGTCCACCACTGAAAGCGCCAACAGTGGGCATATGAGAATCAGAACTGGACCACAGAACAATAGAACAAAGTGGCCTGGTCTGATGAATCATGTTTTCTTGGCTGGGTACGTATGCATTGCTTACCTGTGAAACACATGGCACCAGGATGCGCTATGGGAAGAAGGCAAGCCAGCTGAGCCAGTGTGATGCTTTGGACAATGTTCTACTGGTAAACCTTGGGTCCTGCCATCCATGTGGATGTTACTTCGACATGTACCACCTACCTAAGCATTGTTGCAGACCATGTACATCCTTTCATGAAAACGGTATTCCCTGGTAGCTGTGGCCTCTTTCAGCAGAATAATATGCCCTGCCACAAAGCAAAAATAGTTCAGGAATAGTTTGAGGAGCACAGCAACGGGTTTGAGGTGTTGACTTGGCCTCCAAATTCCCCAGATCTTAATCCATTCGAGCATCTGTGGGATGTGCTGAACAAACAAGTCCCCACCTGGCAACTTACAGGACTTAAAGGATCTGCTGTTAACATCTTGATGCCAGATGCCACAGCACACCTTCAGAGGTCTAGTGGAGTCCATGCCTCTACAGTTCATAATGTTTCTTTAAACATATTCCAGTCTGTGCAACCATAACACTCCTGTAATCAGAACACAGAATCTTCAGAACAAACTTTTACATCTTTTGTTTGTTCTTTCTCTCCTCAAAACAGCCTCATATGTGGGCAAAAGAAACACACAATTGTGATCAACCGAGCCCAATGGAGATAATAGAAGTCACGGTTCGATATGATTTCAGTACAGCAGAAAAAAAAAAAAAACTATGCTAGATTTCTTTTCATTTCTTTTAAACAGACAGTAGTACACATTATTACACATAAAATTTCACCTACATGTGAAAATACTAAATATTATATCAAATGAATGCCATATATAGGCTATAAAATCTGCAGTACATATATACATACAAGGAATAAATACTTGAAATATATTTAATTTAGTTGACTGATAGACAAGGGAAAAAACGTAGTCTATATTTGCTGAGTTTCTGTTCAGTTTTGTGACAGAAAGTAAACTCAAACGGAAGTTTTTTGTTTAATTGATTTTGCTGGTATGAGGAAAGTTGAAGTAATCGCGCCGGCGCACACAAACACAAAACACATGAGTTCCAGGTTTTTAGGATTGCTGACTTGACAGCGCAGTTGGTACTTTATCAAAATAAAACACAGTGAGCTAAACATCAGTCGCATTCTAACGGTGACACAGAGGCGGGCGCGCTTAAGTACAAAGTCTATAATTTACATAATAATAGTTTAGCATTTGGATGCATCACAAATATGGAAATATTCAGTGTTGGGGAAAGTTACTCTTAAAAGTAATGCATTACAATATTGAGTTACTCCCTAAAAAGGTAAGTAATTATGTTAATTGGTTACTTTTTATGGAAAGTAATGCGTTACTTTATTTTTGCGTTACTTTTTAAATTTGGGCAGGGCTTGCTTGTTTTTAATATAAAAAGTTCTATTTTTGGCAAATGTAAAAGCCCAAACTCGGTCCTGGTCCTTGGTTTAGCTCCAGCTTACCTCAACACACCTGCCAGGGGGTTTCTAGTATGCCTAGTAAGAGCTTGGTTAGCTGGTTCAAGAGTGTGTAATTGGGGCTGGAGCTAAACCGGCCCTCCATGACCGAGTTTGGGCACCCCGGGTTAAAACAATGTTAAGATACTGACAAACAGTAGTGTTTCCTTGGACTCGGACTCACTTAGTTAAAGACTCAGACTTGACTCGGACTCGACTTAGGTGGACTTGAACCCAACACTACTGCTAATAGTGTGTAAGCACTTTTTCATTGACACATGATTAAAGTCACCCAATATAAAACTCAGTGCCTCAGGTGAAATTGACTGTAATTTTGTATCACCTCAAAAATGGTGTAGCAGCAGAAATGACATCTGCCTTCGGATTGATATGCACTACAGTCATAAAAATTTGCGAAAACTCTCAAGGCAAATAAAACGGATGTAATGATACTTTTAAAAGTTTAACATCCGACATGCAAATCTATTCTCAAACAGTCACAGCTCTGCTATATCATTCACTGACATGCAAACCATCTTGTTTTTTTTTTGTTTGTTTGTTTTTTTTTTCCGTCACCTCAGCATTTCGGTCAACAAAAAAATGGTGTTTGAAATCCATCAATGCACAGGTCTGAATCTAGGTCCTGCTCATTCAGCCATGTCTCATTAAAAGCCAGGACACCATGTGTGTATTCACCATATTCTCTGATTCTGTGTCACTGACAAATTTTAACCACTGAACTTTCTGCAGGCCATTTCTTTATTTGTGCAACTCATCAACCTTTTGACATGTATTCTTAAGTATTTCGCATAGTGACGGATGACTTTAGGAATGTGGCCTGTTTGTCACCACGCATTTAGACCGAACTTAAAACATAGACATAAAACATAAACACAGTATAAGTGGGAATGTACTTTAGTCAGGTTTTTACTCATTGGAATTTGTATGGGTGCCAGTCATTTTTAATATATATATTGCCCATAACAGCCCCAACCAAAAAAAAAAAAAAGAGAGAGGGAGATATTGACTGCATTAAGAGATATGCTCTGCAATGGGATATTAGGTGATACGCATTGCATCTGTGATGAATTTTCATTGTTAGGCATAAAATACTGGGAAAACTTAAAGAAAAGCAAGTGCAACTAACACTTTTAACTGCAGTCCTAGGATACAGCAAAAGGAGATGAGCTCCATCCCTCTATGGCAGTCATACACAGACTCTTGGGAAAGCGACACTGTGTATTTAGAGACCCTGATATGTGTCAAGCTTTCATTTTCTCCAGGAAAATATATGAAAGATCTCTGCTTATCATTGTAATGGGGAGAGCACTGATTAATGAATGATTTTAGTAGACAGGATAAGACAATAAGCATATAATCATTACATTTTACATTTTCCTAATTTCCTTAATTTTCCTGGCTCATTTACTTTTTTACTTTATTTACTTTTCATTTGAATGGCATTAGTGGTATGATTTTGCCTCACACTGCAGATATATATATTTGTTGCTATGATATAGAACTTTTTTTTGATTATAGAGTTTTTAAAAGGGAAAGTTGATCAACTCTGTTATTTTTATTGTTATTTTATTTTAGGCAATGTCGGTCCTGGAGTGTCGCTGTCAAACACACATTCAGAATTACTAGGGCCAAAGCCACTAGATGGCAAGCCTGCAGCCATTAGCCAAAAAAAAATGTAACGCTTCTGGTCCGGCAGTATGTGGGAAAGGAGACCAGAGGCCGTTTTCTTTGAATGGATGTCAATGGAAGAGAGGCTTCACTACGCTAAATAAACAGCTTTTTAAAAGAAACAGCTTATCATTTAATGAATCAACAGCCTATCTGCTAATCTTCAGCATGTTTTACACTAAACAATACTTTTGGATTTAACTATTTTTAAAGTTTACCATGAAAAATATGCAGTTTTATAAGAGAAGTCACTGACTTTTTGCGACAGGTGGGATTCAGCTTACGGCACTTTTCATTCATTCCTATGAAATCTGTAAACACTGATTGAGTGTCGCACAACTCTCGTGTGCTTCTGTGTGAGCACAACTGAAATTCAATGATGTCAAGGCAGTAATGTGATTGGTTATAAAGGGACACATGATCCAAGTTAGCCATTATGCTTTCTCCAATAGTAAGTAATACAGACCCTCTCATATCCCAATAGTAAGAAAATCTCTGTTAAGGCTACACCATAGTTCTTAAGTCATTTTCCTGGGTACCCACTTTTCTGCTGATTTTTGTGTGTCCTGAAGCAGGTTAGAATGAAACTTTGCAGGACAGTGGGTCCCCAGGAGCATGGTTGAAGACCTATGCACTCCACTATGTACATTGTTTTGTGACAGTGCTAGCAATAAAAACGTGTGCTTACTGTCTGAAGTGCATGGTTTACCACATCCAAAGTGCCTTTAATAGAAAGTCTGTTCACCCGGCAGCCATATTTGCAATGCTTTAGGGCAGCTATTTTGGGCATCCAAGACCAAGTCCTGTCTAAATGCATGGGTGAATCCTGAAATCTCAAAAACTGCTTGCTGAACTCACAATTAAATTATGTTATTTCAAATCAGGAAAAAAAAAACAAAACTGCAATTAGCTGCCCCAAAAATGTTGCTCCTTATGATCAAATACATCAAAATACAAAAAAGGCTTTATTTTTCAGGTTAGTCAATGTGCATGAGCAATCATAAGCATGAGTTTCAGGTTTCGATGGGAACTAGAACTTCTAACCGCAGTGACGCAATGACTTTACCCATCAGCAATTGGCTCTTTCACTCAGCATATTCTTGGCATATTCCGCCATATTGCAGTTTCTTTCATTCATAATTAAAAGGAGTGAACCAACTTTGAATATCTATAGTCTTTGCCACAGCTCTGGTTCCCTTCAAATAGAAACTTGCACTGCTTCTTCTAGTAGACACTATGGGTAATGCCTTCAGCATAACCAGTGTCTGTATCCACAGCAATGACAATAGGTGCGTTTCCATTACAGATATTTTATACGTCGATAAAAAAGTATTGCGCAATTACAACATTTCCATTAACCAACGTCATGTGACTAAAACGTCATTTGTTCCTCTCGCGATAAGTCATGGCAACGGATTTTGGTGGGATTTGGATGAAGCTAAAAACATTTTTGCGATATATGGGAGTTCTTGCGAAATTGATGCATTTCAATTAGGCGTATTTTCAATTCACAATTTAAATTTGCGCATCTTGAAGGGTAATGGAAATGCAGCTAATGACACACCTGTTGAAAAATCCAGCATAAACCAGCATGGATTCCAAAGTTTGGATTTCTGGTTTATTTTATATGTAACATACACAAGTTTTGTTGTGGCCATCCCATGCTGGGGATCAGCAAACCAGCAACCAGCATCCCATTCTGCGGACCAGCAAACCAGCAACCAGCATCCCATGCTGGGAACCAACAACCAGCATCCCATGCTGTGGACCAGCAAACCAGAAACCAGCATCCCATGAAGGGGACCAGCAAACCAGCAACTAGCATTCCATGCTAGGGATCAGAAAACCAGCAACCAGCATGCAAAACATACCTTATGCTGGTGACCAGCAATGCTGGATTTTTCAGCAGGGACTGGCTGATGACAGCTAGTGATGTAATACAAACACAACTGGCTTGTCTTTATGAAGCTATTTGTTTGAAGCATGTTTCTAAAAAGCGGTTGTTCCTTTTCAGTCTGTCACTTTCAATGTCATGTCGATACAGACAAATTGGGAATTGCTAGAGAGATCAATCTACTTAGAGTGTAAACTTGACGAGCCAGTGCACATTGACGTGATAACTGCATCCCAATTGCATCCAAGGCACAAGCATAAATAGGCAGCAGGAGTTGAGTGGTTTCTTAAACATTGTGATTGGCCATAGTATTCACACACTCAACCGATATGACTGTAATTGGCTACAATGATCAGTGCTTCACACTCTTCACCGAGCACTCACACAGAAGCACATGGGAGCATTTGAAAGCTGCATCTATCAGCAGATCCGTCAATGAGCAGATATATTAGGGGATCCACTGATAGACGCGACTTTTCAAACACTTCCCTTGGTGAAGAGCGTGAAGCACTGATCACTGTAATCAATCACAGACATATTTGTTGAGATAAGCAAAGATGAGCAAAGTTACTTACTGTTAGTAGAATGTCTAAAGTGGACTATCAAAATGAAGTGTTACCGAAGTTTTGTCAATGGTCGATAAATCGTGCCTAGAGTTTGGGCCAGCTGACTGCTAGGTAACCTTGAGGCACCAGCCTCAGTAACAGATATTGGGTTAAAATAAAAGCAGTGAAATAAAGTAAAAAAAAAATAAATTGTGATGATTTTAATTGCTGGTCATTAAAATCCTAAGCTTGTAAAACTGTCACCACTGCCACAGAAACTGTTACAGAAAAAGTCCTATGATACAGCAAAAAGGAGATTAACTCTGTTGTTTAACCCTTAAAGGAGAAGTCCACTTCCAGAACGAAAAATTACAGATAATTTACTCACCCCCTTTGTCATCCAAGATGTTCATGTCTTTCTTTCTTCAGTCGATAAGAAATTACGTTTCTTGAGGAAAACATTCCCAAATTTTTCTCCATATAGTGGACTTCAATTGTGCCCCCAAGTTTGAACTTCCAAAATGTAGTTTAAATGCAGCTTCAAATGGCTCTAAATGATTCCAGCCGAGGAGGAAGGGTCTTATCTAGCAAAACAATCAGTCATTTTCGAGTTTTTTTCCGATTCAATAAGGTCAACACAGTTAGGGTATGTCGAAAAACTCCCATCTCATTTTCTTTCCTAACTTCAAAATTGTCCTACATCGCTGCAGAAGTACCAACCCAGTGTTTACAAAGATACTAAGAAAGCTGATGTCAAACTTAAAAAAATCAAGGAGGGAGAGGTTAGTAAATGACTTTCCGGGTCGCTAAAGACCTGAGGTATGCATTTAAGGGTTAATTTGAGTAGCATGCAGACTCATGGGAACACAACAGTGTATTTAGATACCATGATATGTGTCAAGCTTTCATTACACTCTAATAATATGAGACCTTTAAAGGTTCCTATTCAGCAATGTAATGGGGAGAGCACAGACTAATGAGTGATGTGGGTAGATTTAATATAACATTATATCTGTTATCCAATTATGTATGCATTTTATGCTTGTCATACAAAGAGTCAATCCATTGTCAGAGGTAGATTTATTTTGTTGTTCAGATTTGCATAACAGTATAATTAGGCAAAGGAACTTAAGAAATAAGGTAAAGTAATTCTATAGTACTGTTTTAACTATATGTATACTAAGTGAGACATGTTTTTGATGTGTTTTGGTTTGGTTTGTTTTTGTTTTTTGTTTTTTAAATACATTTTCAGATGAAGAAAAATATTACATGGAAAGGACCTTAAATACTGAGCAGTTTTATTATTTATATTTATATTTATTCACAATGTCATGGCTGATAGACAGGTGTATCTTTGTGTTGTTGAAAGAGACTTAACTATTATTTCTTTTCTCATTTTCTATGATGAAATTTCTTTGAACAGAAGACTGTGTGTGTGAAAGGAGTTTTCAGCATGAAGAATTTTTCTGCACAAAATATCTCTTTCACAGACTTCAAATTCAATGGCTTTTACAGCCTAGGACAATGGAGGCCTTTTTTATTTATCCCTTTCTTTCTAATGTTTTTATTAGCTATTACAGCAAATTCCATTCTTATATATTTAATCATAAGTCAAAGGTCTCTGCATTCTCCTATGTATGTACTAATAGGTTTAATGGGTGTTGTAGACTTGCTCTTGCCTATATTTTTTGTACCTAACATGCTTCTTAGCCTTTTGTTTAACTGGAGTGGGATTTCTCTAACTGGTTGTTTGATACAAATGTTTTGCCTCCATTTTGTTGGAACATTTCAAACTACTTTGCTTTTTTGGATGGCACTGGATCGTTATTTTGCAATATGCAAACCTCTGTACTATCATAAATACAAGGAGATTTGTAACTTTCTAAAGTTTGTTTATGCACCACTAATCAGAAATGGACTCCTGATTGTTGCCATTGTCTCTCTGGCTGGAAGACTGTCATTTTGTGCAACAAATGTCATTGATCACTGTTTTTGTGAGCACATGGCACTGGTTCAGTTAGCCTGTGGAGATATATCTATTAATAACATTGTAGGACTTTTGGCTGTTTTCCTTGTGCCAACTGCAGATTTTATTCTCATTACTGTTTCCTATGTTGTGATTTTTACCTCTGTTTTCAAATCTGGCAAAGCACACATGAAAGCTTTAAACACCTGCATTACCCACTTAATTGTCCTGTCAGTTGCTTTGATTTCTGCCTTGATTGCATTTCTATCATACAGAATAAGAAACAACATTTCTTCCAACAACCGTATAGTTATAAGTGTCATGTACTTATGTTTTCCAAGTTGTTTTAACCCAATAATCTATGGATGGAGAACAAAAGAAATAAGACATGTGTTTCTAAAATGTATAAGCCAAAAGGTCTTTCATAAATAAATCAGTATAAAGTAACGATACACCCCTGTTGAAAAATCCAGCATGTGCTGGTTAGGTATGTTTTGATGCATGGCTGCTGGTTAAGCTAGTCCTTAGCTGGTCATGAGCTGGTTTAAGCTGCTCATGTGCTGGCCATGAGCTGGTCCTGACCAGGAGCTAGTTGCTTAGGACCAACTTAAACCAGTTCAAACCAGCTGCCATGCTTCAAAACGTACCTACACTGTAAATAAAAAACACAATTTGTTGAGTCAGCTTAAAATAATTTGTTACCCCGCTGCCTTAAAATTTTAAGTTCAGTCAACTAAAATAAGTTTAGTCAACTTGAAATGTTAAGTTGTACTAAGTAACAGCTTAGATATTTGTGTTTGCTAAATTTAACAGATGGGTACGTAACCCAGCTGCCTTAAAATTTTAAGTTGATTTAACTCAAATATCTAAGTTGTCGCTTAGTATAATTTAACATTTCAATTTGAATACACTTTTTTTGAGTTGACTGAACTTAAAATTAAAAAAAAAAGGCAGCCAGGTTACAAATTATTTTAAGTTGACGCAAAAAATTGTTTTTTACAGTGTAACCAGTTTATGCTGTTTTTTTTTTTCAACAGGGATATAAATTGTGACCTTAATGTGATAGATGTTGTTGTTCAGGGAGGAAAGCTACCTATAAAATATATATTTTAAATGTATAAATGCACATTAAAGACAATATGTATATTAAAATGTGTAGTGTACAATTATTGTCTTTACACGGACACAAACAGGTTTTTGTGGTGACTTACATATATAATTATTTCAATAATAATATGCCCATGTTCCATGTCCCTGTTACCTATTTAAATAGTAATCTAACTGTCCCAGTTAGAGAAACTCATCCACAAACTACCTATCAAATAGGTGACATCTATAAACCAGGGGTCAAAAGATCACAGGATCTTGAAATTTAGGATTCTGGCAGCCATTGTAAAAAGGCCCTAAACTTTGGAGGCTCTAGGTGCTCCAGATGTGTGTTTTTTTCTCTCTCTCTCTTACATTCCCTTACGTCCTTCACTTATCAATAAGGCTATATCTGGCTGTACGAGGAAGAGGCCTGTTTGAGAGATTTGTGTGAAAAACTCCAGAAACTTGTCCAACTACCACTACCAGTACGTAAAGAAACATATTTATAGCATGAAAAAATATGACATTTAAGTCAGTTTGACAGGGCAAATATTCCCCCTTTAATAAAAGTAAAAAAAAAAAAAAATTAAAAAAAAGAAAAGAAATTGAATTTCTGACTATGCCAGAGGTATATGTCACTGGCTGAAGAGAAGACAAAACCTCACACTGAATTAAGAATGATCAGCAATTATAGGCATAGTATCAGAACTCTTGCAACCTTTTTAATATTTAATACAATCAGTGTGGTACTAACACATTTTCGGTAAATTAGACAAATATCCATAAACTGGGTCATGATGCAAGGTTAGTCACAATGTCATTAACAAGGTCCTGCTGTGCCCTTAGATTTTCCAGAACCTGACCACTGTTGCTATTAATTAATTCCTCCATGAACATTATGGCAATAAACAATAGGGATGCAACAACACAGTTAGTCCACAGTTCAATACGTACCTTGGTTTTTTAACCACGGTTTTTGGTTCCGTTTGGTTCTGATAGCTTGCCACATCAGTGTGTTTTTATTATTTATTTTTTTGCATCTAATTGTCTCTGTACACTGGAAAAAGCTGTACACTGGAAAAAAGGATTATTATGTCTGCTAAATATTTCTTTTGAGAGAGGTATTATTTTTCAGATTTTTACACAAAATAGCATGGGTTTCATTCATACTGGATGCCAGAGGGCGCCCTTGTGCAGAGAAATTCAAAATATGCATCAAAGAGATTAATGAAACACTGATGAAATCTCTAGGAAAATCTCTAATATGGATAAAGGTATCGCTATTGCTGTAACTGAATAAAATCAAGATATAACGTTAAACGTTATGAATGATGAAATGTAAGGACAATAAACACTCGTCTGCAATAATATATGGTTTATCTGTGTTCTTCAAGCCATCTTGGGTATTTTCATAATGATTACGTTTATTTGTAAGCCATTGCTAATCGACATACAGTATAGAATATATTGTCTGCCTCATTCTATGATAAAAAGCCACAAAAGGAAGTTATTTCAAACACTCAACTGATGCTGTGAAGTAAAAATAAGCTATAATGTTCTCTTTTGTTGGACAACAAGTTTAGAAAGGCTAATCACTGCATTTCATTAGAAGGGAAGATGCTCTGCAAGTGTTGCTTTTTTAAATATAAACGGGGAGGCGTTTCCTCATCTCAGCACATGAAATCACGGGCACACACAGCAAATTTCAAGAGAAATAAAACTAAAGAGAAATAAAATTATTTAAATGCAAAACCGAAAAACTGCAACTCATAAGCACGTATTGAACGGTTCAATATTATATTGAGTATAGTGACATCCCTAGTAAACAAAGACAAAAACCTTTACGGTAACACCATCCAAAGAAACAGACTAATTAACTTGTGTAATATAATTGGGCCCTTGGTGATGTCACATGTCTCTCTTGGTCAACTCAGACCTTAGGCCTGTGTCCCTTGAGTGCTATTTGGTGTGTTTTTTACTGAGATGAAAGTAAGTTTGACCCTGACTATAGTTATAGCAACAGAAACATAGAGAGCCCTTGAGATTAATCTAGCCAAGTAAACAGTCCAGTAATAAGGAATGATTTACAGCTATCCCCCCACATGGAAACCGAATGCCCATCTTTCTGCTGTTCTCCACAGAGTTCCTAAGGCCTACTCATGATTAGGCCTGCAAATACTCTGCCTACCATAAGACAAGCTAGGGAGATGTATTATTGGAGGTAGTTGATAGATACATATTGTCATAATGCCAAATACATGAAAATAATTATAATACAGCAAAACATCTCCATGTTTTATAATTCATTGCAGTGACTTGATTGGTGGTCATAAAAATCAAAGAAAACAGTAAAACTAATGGCCACTAAAACAAAGCCAAACACCACAAAAAGGAAATGAGATCTATTGCTCTATGGGAATAGCTCACAGACACATGGGAACACAAGACAGTATAATTAGAGCTCATGATATATGTTAGAGTGTAATGAAAGCTTCAAACATAAGTCAACACATCTTATCTGACTAATAGTTCATTTGTTTTATCCTTCGATTGCTACAGAAACAATTATTTTGCATCACAACACATGGTTACTGTATATTTGTCACCATGGTGTAAATATGTATTTGATTTCAGGGTATCCTTATGTTGTTAAAAGGAAAACATGATCAACTATAATTTCTCAGTTTAAGCAACATAACTTGAAACACAACACGGTGTGTGTAAAAAGGGGTTTATTCAGCATGAATGATCTTGCTGCAAAAAATATTTCATTCACAGACTTCAGACTGAATGGTTTCTACAGCCTGGGAGAATGGAGGCCTCTTTTATTTATCCCTTTCTTTCTGATGTTTTCACTGGCATTAACAGCAAATTCTATTCTCATATATCTAATCAAATCTCAAAAGTCTTTGCATTCTCCTATGTATGTACTAATAGGTGTTATGGCAGTTTTAGACTTGATCTTGCCAGTATTTTTTGCACCTAGCATGCTTCTAAGCTTTTTATTTAATTGGAGTGGGATATCTCTGACTGCATGTTTGATACAAATGTTTGGCATTCATTTTGTTGGAGCACTTCAATCTACTTTACTTTTGTGGATGGCACTGGATCGCTACTTTGCGATATGCAAACCTCTTCATTATCATAAATACATGGAAATTTCTAACTTTTCCAAATTTGTTTTTCTGCCATTATTCAGAAATGGATTTCTGATGGTCACCATGGTCTCTTTAGCAGGAAAGCTTTCATTTTGTAGCAATATTATTGATCACTGCTTATGTGAGCACATGGCATTGGTTCAGTTAGCATGTGGTGATACATCAATTAATAACATTGTTGGACTTCTGACTGCTTTCATTATCCCAACTACTGATTTTGTTCTCGTTACTATTTCTTATGTTGTGATTTTTTCCTCTGTGTTTAGATCTGGTAAGGCTCATTTAAAGGCCATAAATACCTGCATTACTCACCTCATTGTTATGACACTTAGTTTGACTTCTGCCTTGATTGCATTTATGTCCTACAGAATAAGGAGTAATGTTTCATCTAGCAACCGTATATTTATGAGCATAATATATGTTCTGTTTCCAAGTTGTTTTAACCCAATAATCTATGGATGGAGAACAAAAGAAATAAGACAAACTTTTCATATATTTAAAAAAAATGGAAAAATTTTGCCTTTTTTAAATAAGTGAACGTTTATTATAAATTAATTGATGTTAGAAAATACCTTAAATGTGATATTAATATATGTAAAGCACAGTCTATTTTAGATTGAATAGCTAAAAGTGGAAAAATTGTATTGTATGAATTGCTTTTGGCTGGCCTTCAATAACTATATATTATGTGTATTCTGTTCGGCTGTATTCTGAGAACTCTTAGTTTGTATTTAGTTTACTTGTATCGGTTTTCACAGTCGTTCGGAGTCATTTCACAGTTGAATTTACAGGCAGCGTTTGTGTACCAAGGTACCTCATGAAATAGACAGGCTTCTAAGGTCACACAGTCTTATTATGCAGTGGTATTCAATCCTTTTCCTGAAGCCCTCACAACACTGCACAGTTTCATCTCTCCTTTGTCTGAAATACAAATTTTAGGCCTTGGAGCCTCTGCTATCAAGTTAATGACTTAATCGGGTGCTTTGATGATAAATAAAAAAATATATAAAAATCACTACAATACTTATCACTAGAAATGAAACTTAAATTTGAAAAAATGGTCAAAATCATACATAACAAATACAAAAAAAATGACTGCCATGTTTAACTTTCAGACGCCATTTTATTCTTCAGCTCAACTGTTGCAGAGCTGCACACACAGAATAAGTGTTACTGATGGTACTCATATGTTGTTAGTTTAGATTTTCATTTTCTCTGTGTATTAAGTTGCTAAATTCAAATGTTCACCCTAAAATGTGAATGATTACTCTCTGTATTCAATAAAAAAAATAAAATAAATAAATAATAGTAATAATAATAAAAGACAAGACAAGAATTATTGCCTTACTAGAAAAGTAAGTATTGTGTTTGTCTGTAATTGTGAGGTAAAATAAGGTCAGACAACATTTTCCAAAAGTGGCGGGGCTCTAAAATAAAATAAAATAATTGTCACAAATTTAACCTCTGTGTTTCCTCCTGCTCACCACCAGAGGTCTCCATCACCTGAGTACTGACAAGTGTACATTGTTGGTTGGTTTGGAAAAGTTGTAGCTTAGCCACATAAGGAGAAGTTTATTTATAGCATTGTTTGCCAATAAGAAGGCGTTTTCTATTATGTTTATTGCTTTTCCTGTGCACTGTTATCTCCCTTTTGTTTGTCTGTGTTTGACCCCGAACTTCATTCTCGCGTGATCCCGTTTGCGCTCCGTCGTCACGTGACGTTGCGTCATCTAAGCGGGAAGTATGTGTAGTATTTTCCTTATATGGAACCGGCTTACCGGCGTTCGGGAGCGGCGGCGTCGCTCAAAGGCTTCGTGTTTTTGGCGATCAATCCAGTGGATTATATCTTTTTCTGCTGCATAATTTTTCATGGACAGCGTCTTCTTGTGGAGTGTATATATAGATATATATATATATTTTTTTTTTTGGATACTTACCTTGAAGGACATTTAAAACAGCCGGAGCCGTGTGGATTTGCGCTCCCGGGGAATAAAAAGACTGCCGGTGAGACCGATCTGAAATCTTGTATATAGTGTACTGTTTGGAGGTTGAGAGACAAAACACACGCACATACACTCACCCACATATACATACATATATTTTTGTTGTATTCTACTTTTTCAGATTTCTTTGGCACTTTGTTATCTTTATATGTATAATACATTTGGTTGGCTACAGTGGCTGTCTGTGTACATTCGTTCATTCATTTATACATACACGTATCTTCCCTTTTAATATGTGTAAGTTCCACGCTCTGCGCGGAATTGTTACAAAGTCATTATGGATACAGAGGCAAGCTACGACATGATTCATGAAAGTTTGTGAGAAAAGCTCTCCCCACAAGGCAATTTTCATCCTTGGTCTCTTGGTCCACTGGTTATAGACACAATTTCACGTTCCCAAAAAAACTTTTACATTACCTGTTGCTGTCCCTTCCCCCATGGTGCTCACCTATGCTGCAGTTTAGGGATTGTATTTAATCTTCAGTGGTTGACAAATAAATAAATAAATAAACAACAGAAAATACACTTGTACTCAAGTGCAAAGATTCTTAAACAAAGTATTTTGCTGTAATGTTCTATTCCTTCACCCCAACCTACACACACATATTTACCTCCTGTCAGCACAGTGAAATACACTTAACTCATGATGAAAAACAGACTGAGGAAAATCTTAGGCCTTGGGCCCATCACACACTACAAGATATTATTAAGATTATCATGATGAAGGGAGCGCCTCACGTGATCTTTCCTTGCTCCATGCAGTTGTGGTATGTTTTCGACATATTATACAGTGTTACTATAAAAACATAAGTAGCAGTTTCCTTCATCTCCACTATCCAATGGACCGTACAGCAGCTGTTTTGCAGTCGCACATTGGCTGTTGTGAAAGTACTGACGTAATCTTAGCCGTGATACATGTTTGATATGATTGGGGCGGCCCCGATTTGTGTGAGAGCAGATCGGGAGGTGCAAGATTCGATCTGTGAACGTCTCACATTACCAGATAATCCGTGCCGAACATCGGGACCGATCGAGGTGCTCAACAAGATTTTTCAACAGCACACGCAGAGCATCTTCTATTCTAATGACATTTAATGATAAGCCTTTCTAAACCTGTTGTCCAACAAAAGAGTTATAAAAACAAAAGTTATAAAAAACATTATACCTTGCTTTTAATTCACAACATCTGTCGAGTGTTTGAAATAACTTCCTTATGTGATCCGATGTGGTTTCTCATCACAGAATGAGGCAGACGATAAATTCTATACTCATATTCTATGTATGTCGATTAGCATTGGCTTATGAAAATTAACGATGGCTTGAAGAACACAGATAAACCATATATTATTGCAGACGCGTGTTTATTGTCCTTACATTTCATCATTCAAAACGTTTAACATTATATTTTGGTTTTAATCAGTTACAGCAATAGCGATGCTTTTATCCATATTAGAGAAGCTGGAACGGAACGTCATCAGCGCTACTACTTTGACGCATATGTGGATTTTACGCACAAGGGCGCCCTCTGGCGTCCAGTATGAATAAAACCTATTCTATTTTGCGTAAAATATGAAAAAATAATACCTCTCTCAAAAGAAAAAATAAGCAGACATATACTACACCACGCCTTTTCCAGAGTGCATAGGTTTACGGCAGTATTTTGTTAATTTGTCGCAAAAAAAGGCAAGATATCAGAACCGAACCGAAAACCGTGGATAAAAACCAAAATATAATGTTAAACGTTTTGAATGATGAAATGTAAGGACAATAAACACGCGTCTGCAATAATATATGGTTTATCTGTGTTCTTCAAGCCATCGTGTATTTTCATAAGCCAATGCTAATCGACATACATAGAATATGAGTATAGAATTTATCGTCTGCCTCATTCTGTTAATGAGAAACCACATCGGATCACATAAGGAAGTTATTTCAAACACTCGACAGATGTTGTGAATTAAAAACAAGGTATAATGTTTTTTATAACTTTTGTTTTTATAACTCTTTTGTTGGACAACAGGTTTAGAAAGGCTTATCATTAAATGTCATTAGAATAGAAGATGCTCTGCGTGTGCTGTTTTTTTTAAATACAAGCGGGGAAGCGTTTCCTCATCTCAGCACGTGAAATCGCGGGCACACATACAGCAAATTCGGAGAGAAATAAAACAAGGAAATTAATTAAATGCAAGACCGAAAAACCGCAATTCACAAGCCCGTATTGAACCGTGGATGTCGTACCGAACGGTTCGATATTATATTGAGTATTGTGACATCCCTAATAAAAACCGAGGTACGCATTGAACCGTGGACTAACTGTATTGTTGCATCCCTAGTTTTTTTTACATGATTCCCAATTTTTTATATTCACCATGTCTAGTATTTGTACAGGCTTTGCATTTTTATTTCAATGTAATAATTAGCAAATCATTTAATTTTATCTTTGAAACAAATTTGTTACGTGACATCATTAATTAAAGTTTCTTAAGGGCCAAGATCTCACGTTATCTGCATCTCATGTGCTCCATAAAGCCACTGCCATAATAGCTGTAATCACTCAAATTAATGCACAACTCTACATCATCTGTATAGCATGTGTGATTCTAATACATTTATAAAGTAATTATTTTATAACGAATAAAACTTTTTAATGAGTAAACCTGGCTGTGTGTATTATAGACTACACAACATTATTATATTATTTTCATTTTTTTTTTTTTTTACTTTAAAAATTCTTATTTTATTTGTCCCTGGATCAGTAGTACTCTTGTAATAAAGCAGTAGTGGTTGGGACAGATTTTAAGTATCAATTCTGCTTCAATGCAGTCTGCTTAGATGCAATCTAATCCTGTTTACATGAAATAAGCCTGCTCCTGAGCAGGTTTAAGCCTAAAGAAGAACTTCCAGAACAACAATGCACAAATAATTTACTCATTCCCTTGTCATCCAAGATGTTCATGTCTTTCTGTCTTCAGTTGTGAAGAAATTATGGTTTTTGAGGAAAGCCAGAGCCTGTGCTACATGAGCTTTTGTGCTTAAAAAGTATACTTTTTTTTTTTTTTTTAAATGACAGATCGTTTCGCTAAATAAGACCCTTCTTCCTCAGCTGGGATCGTTCAGAGCCCTTTGAAGCTGCATTAAACATTTTGGAAGTTCAAAATCGGGGCACCAATGAAGTCCATTATATGGAGAAAAATCCTGAAATGCTTTCCAAATGCACCACACAAAATTCAGATGTAGGAGGGTAATTTCTAAATCACATGAGGTCCCCAGATTAGGGGTGTCGCAATATACCCAGTACCTGGCTGACATCCCAGGTAGCAGTATTGCGCCTTAATTCTGACACCTGTCAAACAAGAAGACGACGCAGTGCCTGCAGCTACTCGGAGAAGAGTCATGTTGTCCGAGCGGGAGAGTTCATATATTTAAATCAGGGGTGGCGTTTCCGTATGGCAGAGTAAGGCAGTCGCCATACCCTAGCACAGTCAGGTGTTTCGTTATTATTTAAATCAGTGCTACTGGTCTTCATTATGTCTGTTTGAGGGTTTCATAAATGTATAATCAATGAAAAGCATTTAAAAGAGCTTGTGACTGAACCTAGTAACGTTGTTGGATCCACAAACTGTAAGCAAAACCTCCTGACTTCACCCCGCCTCTATTCAGAATGAAGCGCTGCACAGCATGCACAGCCTGGAGCACAGCTGTGCAAGGGTAAATAAATAATCGATGTTTAAATGAGTACAGTGTTTTGTTTACTCAAACACGCCTGAAGAGCGGAGAAGAGTCTTAGCTTTTGCCGTCTAGTTGTAGCCAATATACTTTTGTATGCTATGTTTGAAATATGCTGTGAATATAGTGCATCATCATTTCGTGACTCATTGTGTATAGAGCTTGGGAATCTACGTCACTGCGCATTGCATTCTGGGTAGTCGCCGCCATGTTTTAGGACAAGCTACACACAAGCTACATCACTAGAGGAAAAAACGACTGTATTTGCATTAATGTTTTTAAGAGCTGCTTGCACTTGCTTAGAATAATTGTACTAATATTGGAATCCACTGCGTTTATTCGAGCACTGAGTCGGCCAGAACATGACACATACACACTCACAGAAATCATACCGCCGCCTTCTACTGTACCACACACAGGACCGAATTAATTTCTTTTTTGCAGTTTTTAATAACTAGGTGGCACTGATATATCTGCCAGATAAAATAACACACCATAGCTTTATCTCAGCCAGTTGATCATGTAAGTGAACCACCGCCCTGCACATTTTGTGTGTATCTCAGATGTCTGTTCTATTAATAAAAAGTAAGTGTCCTGCGAACTTGAAATATTCCGCCCTGATTCCAGTTTGAAGATAGCATATAGTTTCCATTCAATGAGCATGAAAGTGTGCGACATGAAGACAGGAATTTAAACTACATTTATTTACAGAGGTATATTATGTCGCACTTCTCTAGTAAGTTTAGTCTGTGTGTAAAGACGATGCAGGTGGTTGCGTAGCGCAAATCTGTGGATGAATATTCCTAAGTAAAGTAAGCACTGATGTATTTAATCATATATCATATCACCCTAATTTCATTAAGGGATGAAGTGCTATAAGTTTTACTGGACCTAAATTGAACAAATACACGATTTCTTACAAAGAGCTGCTGAACAGTAAATCTGATGAGTTGCTTTATGAACAATGACAGTGATCGCAACGAGTCACATCACAGATTAAATTATATTTCCAAATGTGTTATTCATAGCGTGAGCACTTATAAATTCATGTGGATCGGAAATTATGAATCTGTAATTAATAATAAATAGTGTAGTGTCTGTGTCCAAAAGTCCCAGAAGGCCGTGCGTTGCTGACGTAACATTCCCATACTCTATTAAACAACAAGAAAAACTAAGCACCCTTATAGCTGCAATAAAAGTTATAACCTGTACGTTGATGAAAACGCATAATGCAATGCACTTGCATCTTACAGCCGTTCTTATGACAGACAAAACACAGATGTCCGTCATTTGCTGGCCAAATTACATTTCCATTTGATTTTCATTTTCATTAAATGTTAAGTGTAGTCTGATAAAGCCACAATACCAACTCATGGCCAATACAGCCTGTGCATAGCATTTGATTATCTGTGTTTAATTATATATAAACGCCTTTTCCTTTTCAATCTTTTTTTCCTATATTTCAGTGCTTGGTGTGCCTTGGTATTTTTATGTACCAAAACTGTACTCCGCGATTTACGCCACTGCCATACCCTATGGTTTTGTGAAATGCCGCCACTGATTTAAATAAAGGGTGATTCTTTTAATTAAGTGCCATGTTTTCTTTACTCATCTTATTTTTGTATTTGTATTTGCAATCAAGTCATGGCCAATACAGCCTGTGCATAGCACTTGATTTCTTCAAATTACACGATTAAAATGATCTAGAAAACCAAGCGACTACATTGCTACATTAAACTTTGTAAAATGTTAAGTTGGTTGCAGTGCCATGCACTTAATGCCTTATCTGGGGCCGTTCTAGGTGCACATTAAAACTGAATTAGCAACGCCTTTACTGAATGACTTCATTGGCGTCGGCACAACCATAAGTTAAAGAGCTTAAAAAAGGGGTACTCAAGTTAACAGGTTAAGGTATCAGTTTTGATGTTAATATTTATGCATCATACTGTTGAACTTGACAGTATTTTCTTTCTTGTTATTTCTTGGGGAGCTTCAAAGAAGACCAAGAAAGCCAGAGTCAAACACAGGGCACTATGTTTATACATCATCCTACATCATTGCAGAAGTTCCGACCCAGTCTTTGCAAAGTGAACATGCAAAGAAAATCAAACACCCTTAACAAAAAAGGTAAAACAGCGATTATAGGACGATTTTGAAGTTGAGGGAGAACATGAGATGGGAGTTTTTCAACATACCCTAACTGTCATGAACAGGAACAAAAACAGTCCAGGCAGAGTGAGACATGACGAGCGTTTGGCATTAAAAAGTATATATATTGTATTATTTTTATTAAAATAACAGATCGTTATGCTAGATAAGACCCTTCTTTCTCGGCTGGGATCGTTTACAACCGCATTTGGGATTATTTGAAGCCGCATCTAAACTGCAATTTGAAAGTTCAAAATTGGGGCACCATACCAGTCCATTATATGGGGAAAAATGCTGAAAAGTTTTCCTCAAAAAATATAATTTCTTTACGACTGAAAAAAGAAAGACATGATCATCGTGGATGAAAAGGGGGTGAGTAAATTATTTTTAAATTGTTGTTCTGGCGGTGGAGTTCTCCTTTAATAACATATAGGAAAGATGAGGGAGAAAGTTATTGCCTATGTAAGCCAAATCCTAAACAAAGCTGAAACCAATTACTCTGCTACTGAGAAAGAGTGTCTTGCACTCATGTGGGCACTTGAAATTGGCAGCATTATGTTTACCTTGAAATGTCAAATTCTCCAGAGTAAAAATTGGAATTGGATGAAGCACAGCATAACACAATACTATCTCATAAATATCCGTATGCATTTTGCATAAAGTGTGTTTCTACCACATGTACCCTACGTTCATCTACATTTGCATACACACCAAAATGTACAATACTGATATATTGAAACCATCTTAAAGTGTCACAAATCCGGTCTGTGGCTTTCAGTCCACTCGCCACCAGAGGTCGCCTTGCCATTTCACATTACACAGACTTTTGCACCACACCCCGGACTACCTTTCCCATCATTCATTGCGCTGATGACACACACTGCTGTAACCAATCAAGCACACTATATAAGCCTTGTACTTCCTCTTCCTAGTGCCGAGTATTGTACGTTGCATTTAGCACTCTTCAAGTGTTAGCAATTATTACTGAGCCATTTCCTAGTTTCCACTGTTTTGTCTGGTTTTCTGAGTTTTGTATTCTCGCCTAGTTATCTCGTCTAGTCTGTTTTGCTGCCTGCCCTGGATCTCTCGCATGTCTATTTGGATTGTCCGTTTGCCTCATCCCTTGGATTACGTTCACCGCTGATTGACCCCCGCCTGTCTTACGGATTGCTCTTGTGTCTTGCCCGAATATACCTGTTTGCTGATGTTTGACCCTGCCTGTCTTTGTTCAATAAAGCTTTGCATATGGATCCACCTGCTTCCCATCTCCCTCGCTCTGTAACATAAAGATTAATCCTTTACATATTTATAACTTTACAGACACAAAAAATAGTGTTCTCATAGTGTCAGCACCATGGCATAGCACCATATTTCCTTCAAAAAGCATCCATATAATTGAATTGCATGAGCAAAAGAACCAAATTAAAATGTTTTTTCGACAATTCTCATCTCCAGTAGCAAACTGTCAAAAAGTGTCTGTAAAAAAAATAAATTAAAAATAAAAATTCAAAGTTCAAACGATTAGGGCGGGGATGTCAAACCTTGCTTCCGGACAATTACCAGCAAGTACCAAATATCAAATAATCCTGAACTAATTGATTTTTTTTTTTGTAATAAAAGCAGAAGCAAATGGAAAAATATATTTAATGCCCTCTGAAAAAGATGGTAAGTGATAAAATAAAACATCTACAATATTTTTACATTTGTAATTTGTGATTTGTACAGTATTCCTTGCAAGTTGCTGATGCAGCCCCAAATTTGGGTGATCCAGGAACCGGAGTCATTAAATTCATAATTCTGCTTCAACACAGTTGTGATGAAGCAGAAGTTTCAGGGGGCTGTTCAAGCAGTGAAAACAGTAAATGAGTCCAGGGAATATCAGGGATCCCTTAAGTTAGAAAGGTATCCAAAGAGAAGGCCACTTTTAATCTGTCTAAAGCTAATTAAATCACCAGCTTCTAGACACATCTGGTCATAATTAGTCACTTATGACAAGAGTTGCTGAGACACAAAGTGATAATGAAAAGAAATTAATTGGTCTGACTGATTCCAGTAAATAATTTCTACCTGAGAAGCATGGGGCCCCATGTGTGTTCATGTCTTCCTGTTTACACACAGACACACAGAACAGTAAGTACTCTCGTTGTTTTGATCATTAGCATTTTAATGTGATGAGAATGTACTGTCCTTGCTCTGGTCCCAAGCGACAAAAAAAACAAACAACAAAAAAAAAGCAGCCATCCATTTGACTATTTAAAATAATAATCAAGTAAATTTCATGAAAAAACAATATACAA
Organism: Labeo catla; assembly: GCA_012976165.1. Classification (NCBI taxonomy): domain Eukaryota; kingdom Metazoa; phylum Chordata; class Actinopteri; order Cypriniformes; family Cyprinidae; genus Labeo; species Labeo catla. Next base: position 55,810 of record VONZ01000605.1, read on the forward strand.
ATTTATAATATCAGTATGATAAACACCAATAAACTTTTTTTTTTTTTTCATTTAAACACTATTTAATTCATCACTATGTTTTTTTTAATGTTTGTTTTTGTTGTACAAGATCACATATTGATGGGTTGTCTTGAATGTGTAATTATCTGCTTTAGCTATCTTCAAATTTTCAATGGGATATTTAAATCATGGACATTTAAGAAACTATTGATATTCTTTCAATTTTGATTATTAAAGTAGACTCCTAAAACATTCTAAAGATTCCTCAAGTTTAACTAGTCAGCAGTGTTATTGTGTTATTTTTTTTATACAGTGTTTTATAAAGGTTTTGTTAATATTTTGAATCTTATTTTTATATTTTATTAGTTGTTTCATTAGTTTATGTTGCAACTATATACTATGTTTATTTGCAACTAGCTGAAATATATATATACAAATAGTTCATTTTGTTTCAGGTGATTTATTTAGCTGTGCAATCAAAAATACAAAAAGTATATTTCCAACAATTACATGGTGTGCATCAGCTGAAGTTGCCAATAAATTATAAATTAGTTACTTTGAGACATACATATATATAAAACGAGAAAGTTTTACAAGAAGTTACAGGCCTCATGTAGATGGAACTTTTTAATTTGAACTTACTTATTAACAACCTCATTTTACCTGAAACAATAAGGCCTCAAGATTTATAGATCCAATTTTGTCTTTCCAAAAGTGAACACTGCCTCAAGCCATACCCATTTAGGAAAACAACAACAACAAACCCCAGTAATAATGATGTCAAGTCATTGTCCTAGCAGTGTATCAGGGGAGGGGAGCAAAGAATATTTAAGAGAGGTAGCATGTCCTAAACCAGAAGAAAGGGGAGCAGAGTCGAAATAGAGCCAGATATAAGAAAAAGATGTGAACATTTTTGCACAGGCTGTTATAGAGCTGCATTTTACAGACATGAAAAACAAAAAGAGACATAGATTTGCCAAAGTAATAATAATTAACTGATCAAATCTCTTAGGTATAGTTGATGCAGGTCTGAGCATTAAAGGACACTATTGTTGTTTAAATGTAAGCATATTTCTATACTTCTAATCTCCAGATCATATCGTTAACATGTTTTCTCTGCATTAACTTAATATGTTTTGTCTTTATAGCGAACTTGGATTAAAGGAATGGATGACAGGACATTCAACTTTTCTCATAAAGAACTCTACTTGATTGGATTCACAGATCTGCAGGAGTATCGTCAATATCTGTTCATTCCTTTTTTGGTCATCTTTGCTTTCACATTGTCTGCAAACTCAATTATAATGCTGGTGATTGTCAAAGAAAGCAAGTTACATGCACCCATGTTCATTCTGATCGGGTTTACCGCAGCTATTGGGTTTATACAGCCAATTTTTCTAGTTCCGAGAATGTTAATCAGTTTTCTGTTTGGCAAAAATATGATTTACAAGGATGAATGTCTTGTTCAAATGTTTTGTCTGCATATGGCAGGTTGTTTCCAGTCGACTGTTTTGGTTGGGATGGCAGTCGACAGATTATTTGCCATTATTTTTCCCTTACAGTACCACGACTATGTAAACTTAAAATCTTCATTAATATTCTGTTTGTCCCTTTGCTTCCGTAATTTGCTTTGTGTTGTTGCAATGGTTGGCTTGATCGGGCCGCTCTATTTTTGTAAAACAAATGTGATTTATCATTGTGTTTGTGAGCATACATCCGTTGTTAATATAGCCTGTGGTAATCTGAGTAAGAACTACATTGCTGGGACAATCGCTTTTGGCTTATCATCAAGTGACTGTGTATTTATAGTCTGCTCTTACATTGTCATTTTTGTGATTATAGCTCGCTCTCCTGCGGGTGAGTCGTGCCAAAAAGCCATCTACACATGTTGCACGCATTTAATGGTCTTAACGGTGGCGTTTCTCTGTGTTGTAATAGCATTTGTTGGCTACAGGGTTACTACCATACCTAAAGATTTGCGTGTGTTATGTACCTTGTCATATCATCTTATTCCGAACTGCTTTAACCCAGTAATCTATGGAATACGAACGAAAGAAATCAGAGTTCAAGTTGTTAAATATTTATCCTCTAAAAGGGTTGATTCATATTAACTCATTTGACTTTGTTGCCCTTTTTCCATAATTCCAATTCATTGTACATGAAGGAAAATGTTTGTTATTACTTATGTGTAAAACATGTACCTATGGAATTGTGTTTGTTGGTTTTAAATCTTAAATTGTTGAACAGGCATGCAGAATATTTTAAAATGTTATGTGGACATTGAAAATGAAGTATATTACTGATTTGTATTTTGATTTCAGCAGTGTTTAGTTTAACTGACACTATTCTTTTCCAATGACAGATTTCAGAAGTTTTTTTTTGTTGTTGTTTTTTTTTTGCAGCTATATATGAAAACATTTGCTGTAATAACCATTTTAAATACTATGTAAATGCATGTTTCATTCTAAAATGTCATGTTCAATGAAATTCATTTACTTCTACAGCTTGACAAAAATTGGGTTTCAATAAATAAAATGTAATCTTAAAAAGGTCAGGCTGTTTTTCAGTGTTTTGTTTGTCTTTTTGTGAAGAGCTTTCCCCTACTCTGAACCTGTTTTGTATCTTATATTTCTCTGCAGCAGAGTTCGTATAAATCAAATAAACCTTAACCAGCTTATCAGGGTGTTCAAGGTTACCCAGTAATTACAGGTAGGTGTGTTGGAGCGGGGTTGTAACTGAAGTCTGCAGGACGGTAGCTCTCCAGGAGCTGGGTTGAAGATCCCATGCTCAGTTTTCCACAACAATTCAAAGACTGGTGAATTAGAGGCACCACAGTTGCCTGTATATCGGAATGTGTGTATGTCTATGTTTGTTAATCTATCCACCTGTTCACGATATTGCCTCCTCACAACCCTATAATCAACTACTACTACAGCTATTCAGTGTTTCCCCTACCATTATATTTGGGGGGCGGCCCGCCCCCCCAACGGCAGCCGCCGCCCCCCTTTAAGGTCATCTAAACTTTATTTTCTATATAGCGCCAGATCACAACAGACGTCATTTAAGTTTACCTTTCCTATAGAACAGGTCTATACCTTGTTCTTTTATTTAAAAAACGAAATATCCTTATGTTATTTATCTTATTTACACAACGGCATGTCATTTCTGTCTCTAACGTTACGTGGTCACGCGTCTACAATTTCTCCTCCGCTAAAACGCGGACGGGATCGCGGAGTCCATTCATAAAAACAGAATTTACTCTATAGCGCGGGATGCCGCAGAATTCGTCAATTTTTGGTTTAATAATTCAAAAGTAGGTCTCTCACTTAATTCGAATCGCGATATAGACTAGTGTCTGTGAATATTAAAACGCAACAAGACGGTTTAAATATGATTCCTCCATGTTCCGCTTGGCTCTGTATGAATGAATGGCGGAGACGCGGCTTTGTTTACTACACAAATAATGAAGCACACGTGACTCGCGGTTATTTTCGGCCTCTGCCTCTCATTATATGACGACATAAACGCATGAACTTAATCTCCAGAACTGCTGTGAGAGTCACTTCATGTAAATTTTACCGTTTCATTTGAGAAAATTAGCATCATACCGTAGTATATACACAAAAACTAACCGGCAAACTGTCAAAATAAAAGTACGGTTTAACATGTAACAGAAATGTTTTAGTCTTGTATTACTTTTGTACAGTATAATGTAGGTGTTTAAATATTCCTATTTCTGGCAAATTTAATTAAACCGTTAAATGCAGAAATTATAATAATAACAGAAATAACAGAAAAACTCTTGTTTGGCAACAAATAAAAAGGTTTAATTTAATTAATTTAATTTCATTAAAAATAAATATTTAATGCCTGTATTTGATTATCAGAAAATTAAAACACAAGAATTTCTGAAAAAAAAAAAAAAGAAAAAGATTGTAGGGCCCTATTGTTCAAAATGTTGAAATTGAGATTTTTTTGCTTATTTTTTCACTGAAATAAATGTTTTTGTTATTACACAGAGAGTAATGTACCGTACCGTTTGTAAACCCCAAACCTGGAATCCTAGGGGAATCACTGCTATTACTGCTACTAATGCATCTTAATTAAATGAGACCTTACAACCAACTAAAACACACAAAACAAAATCACAAAAAAACAGTTTGACTTAAAAACACAAGACCGACAGTGTTAAAACACATTAAAACCAATAAAACCAAATATACACAGTCACCAGAAGAAGTGTGCCTAAAAAGTGTGTCTTGAGATAAGATTTTAAAAAATGGGAAGACTGTCACTACTGCGAATGCCCTGTGGAAGCAGGTTTCACAAATAAGGGGCAGCGTAGCTAGATGCTTAAGACACAGAAAACTAATATGTAATTAAAATATCTCCTTTCTATTTTCTCTGACACATAAATAGTCATTACTTTTCCAAGTGCTTTGCAGTAAGCTTTATGCATACATTCGAGTGTGTAATAGGCTATAAAGATTCATTATGCTTTATTTCTTGCCCAACTTGTACACTAAAGGAGCGCATAATTCTATTCAAGGGAAATTAGGACAGTTTGTGATGTGGTCTTAATGACTCAGGAGTCCTCTTGACTATCCCTATCATTTCACATATTTATGAGCTGATTTTAGCACTAAAACGCTTTGTGAAATACTCCTTGCGTTTGAATTTAGGAGTTCTAAAATTAGGACTGACAAGCCCATTATTTTTAAGAGTTTCACTTAAATCTGTGAGTTATAAGCTACTTTTGGCCTTAAAAAAATTTGTGAATACAGCCCCTGATCTCTTTCAACCTTTATTTAACTAGGCAAGTTAATTAAGAACATTATTTTCAATAACAGCCTGGCAGGAGAATTAATATATCCTGAAAGACATACAAACGCCTCTTGCATGAGGTATTGTGCTCAAACAGTCAAATACATACACAATATGTTAAAATGCCCACCTTGGCTTTTTACTGAAGAGAACACAAACAACTGTGAAAGAAAAGTGCATGTCTATTAATATATTGGATATGTGCAGCTCTTAATGTGCAGCAGAGTAATATTCCTGATGTTGTCTGCATCCACAATGCTAATCAACAACAAAAGAAGAAAAGAAAATCATTCAATGACCTTGACTAGCTTTAGTAGCTTTAATAAAGATCAATGTACAAATGTTTAATTAATTCATTCATTTATTAATTAATTTATTTAAAAAGCAGGTACACACTAGTCTCGCATAGCCAGACCTTCAGACTGACGGCTGAAGGTCTGGAATTCATAGCAGCTTTCTTTGGCCAAGGCCCGCCCATAAGGCCGTTTGACCGACATGTCAAACAACCAATCACAGTTCGTTTCGTTCAGCGTCACGTTTCGGGGCGTGGAAATGTCCCCACAACAATAGACCGGCGTGCAAGTCAGTCAGCATAGAAAATCAAAGAAGGAGAAGAAAACAAGCAGTAAGTCATTGATCTGTTCGTGCACGTATAACAACAATGGCGTCTGCATTATATCTCTTTTTGTCTCCACTAAGTGCCTCAAACAAAACTCCTGGACATCTCTTAAAGAGTCTATGCCGTGAACCTCGCATACTTTTGAGAATCCTACGTTTAGCTGATCTTGATAAATGCTCATTGTCACTCATGTAAACACGACAGTTTTTCTTCTGCAATCACACGTCTGCGCTTTGTTTCCCGGCGGACCGAAAATAAACGCGACACTCGCGTCCCCCGGAAATCCGATAAAATTCAACCAATCAGATGACGACTTCGACATTCCTGAAGTGTTTCCAGTTAAGTGTACCATATGCATCAGACGTTTAGCCAACGTTCCGTGGGCGTGACGTCTGAGGCTGAGACTAGGTACACACTGGTCAAGTGAGATTTTTTTGTTATTTTGCTTACTGTACTATACCTTACTGTATCATCTTATGCATGTACAAACAGAAAAGTGGCCTTATTTAAAGGGGTCATAGATTATAATTACACCTTTTTAACTTTAGTTAGTGCGTAATGTGGCTGTTTGAGCATAAACAACATTTGCAGTTACAATGCTCAAAGTTTATCAAAGTGATATCACAAACCCTGAAATTTACATTAACCCTGTCCCCAGGAACATGGAACTACCCATAATGGTAAGAGGCATGACTTTTCTGGACAACATGCACTAGGCGGTTAGTGAATAACAACACACTGGGCCAGCTAACCAATTGGATCCTATTGCGATTTTCTGAGGGAGGAACAGGCAGGAAAGAAAAAATATGTGAAAAATAATGAACACATGTTACAGTGCATCCTATAAGCACAATCAAGCCTTTAAAAAAAAGCCAGTAAACCATCCCTTTAAAAGTATGGCATTTTGCATGTAATAAAAGAAAATTACACTTCAAAACTGCAGGTAGCACACAAGAACATTGTGCTCACTTCTACTCTGTGGCTGCAGTGCACTAATTCTCACGAGAATCGGACGTATGTATACCTAATTTGCGTTCTAATAAGCCTACTTACCTACTATACAGTAGGAAAAATGGGGGAATTCAATAAAGCCTGCATTTCAGAAGCTTCTAAAACTCAGGCTCCATTGATTGATGTTGTTTGAACAAAAACCAGCAGGACAAACTTGACCAATATGACCTTATGTGTTTCAAAAAAAAAAAAAGTTTTGGACAGTGTGGAGGCGGGTAAATAATGACTTAAGTTTTATGTTTGGATGAACTAACCCTTTCAAGCCCAAATAGAAATTGTATGAAATGTATGTAAGCATTTATATTATAGTAGTACCTTAAAGAAATAAACTTTAAGAAATGAGCAGCTTTATTGTGCGTTTGTGCCCAAGAATTTACTAAAATAACATTTACATTTATGCATTTGGCAGATGCTTTCATGCAAAGTGACTTACAATGCTCTTATTACAGGGACCCCAGCAAAAATAGATGAATGTGGGCACAGTGGTCAGCTGCTGAACTGGCACAGCTGTGTTGAGATGGCAGTAGGGTGTGGGTTCACCACCTGTAAATGCATTCTGAGGTAAACTTTATTTCTAAGTAGTAAAATGTACATTCTTCGAGTGTACAATCAACAGTGTTCTCCAAAGATGAGATCTTTGAACAGCTGATCAACAGATATTATTGCAGATATTGCAAACATGACAAAAAACATACTAGGTAGGGTTGTCGTGTTACTGACGTCTATGAGGTGTTTGTGCACCTGTCGCTCTTAGTTTCTTTTTTTTATTATTAGTGCAGACTTTATAATACCATACAAGCTCAGGGAAAGATGGTAGTATCTTTAGCAATGAACAATCATAATGACAAAAAACAGAAAACATAACTATAATGTGTTTGCGTACATCACAGTATGAGATTACATACACAAGATTAAATATCTTTGAAAAATCATAATCATAATGCATTAAAAATTGCATTTGTTGTTTTTGTTATTTATAAGCCTCAGGGATGAAAGAATGAGAGAGATGAGAGAAATTCAACAAGAAAAAGGAAAACAAAGGAGATTTAAGCCAGTTTTGCATGTAGATGAACAGTTTTGCACATAAAATAAAGAAATTAATAACATTCAAGAGATAACGATTTTAGGTTTTCATAATAAAAATATAAATATATTTAAGCATTAAACTGTAGGACAGTCATATTAGTATTGGTGAAAATATAAAAACTTAAATTAACTCAATTTATTGGTTATAATACAATCACAATAAAAGGGCAGCTGTTTCTTCAACAAGAACACAAAATGAGCAAATTCCTTCAATGTCAAAATATTTACAGATAGACTAATTAAATCTGTTGCTCATATCTTTTAAGTAGTTGCTTGTTACTTGTTATAACATCATAGGTCACATGATAAAGTCAACATGGGGGATGGCATTCATACTCCATGAGATTTGGCTGTAGAGTATGTACTCTTTTAGCGCTCTTTAAGTAAGTACTTATTAAAATTAAGTACCTATTCACTGAGTATGCCATTTCGGACACAGCCATGGACTTCCTCTTTTGGATCGCCGAGTATTGTTTGCGTTTATCCCTCAGACAGCAATTGCAACATTACGGAGCAACTTGTTAGGTCTTGCTCATAGTCTGTTTACCCATGTCTTGACCCTAGCATAGTTTCCTCGTTTTGCCTGTTTCTCTGCCTGCCCTGGAATTATTGTCTGTCTGTCTGTTTGGATTACTCATTTTCCTCGCTCCCTGGATTACGTTCGCCGCCGATTGACGCACGGCTGTCCCTGGATTACTCTTTGTCTCGCCTGTGCTATACCTGTTTGCTGGTGTTCAACCATGCCTGTGTTTTGTCCATGTTTTTCAATAAAGCTATGCGTACGGATCCGCACGCCTCCTCGATTCACTCCTTAAAAATATTGCTGCTCTTCCATAAGCACCACCTGCTGTCAGAGAGTGAATTTGCATTCTCACTAAGCAAGTCTTCTTTTTTCTCTCTCTCTCTCTCTCTCTCTCTCTCTCTCTCTCGTTTCATGCAGATGTTTTATGTAGCATAATTTCACAAAGCTAAAGTCAGACTATTCTGTGTAGCTCATGCTATATGAATGTAGCATTGTTGATTGGATCATGATTAAAATGCCTCTTATTTTAAATTGCTAAAAAAAAAATTGATCTAGGCAACCACCAAATCAGCAGTCCTGTTAGTCTAATCAAAGGATTAAAGCACGAGCACTCTAAAATCTTTGAGTTTTGCTGTTAAGTAAACTGTCATATTAGCAAAAACCTTAAACAATACAGCTCCGGGTAACCTGAGATAGACACCAAAAATTTCTCCTCCTTTCACTGCAGTCCCTGGACTTTCTAAGCAACGGTAAACTTTCGTCACCACAACGGAAGGCCCGCCTCTCCATTCATTTGATTGGACGATGGAAAAAGAACCGCGATGACGTCGGACGCTTTTCTGCTCAGAGTTGCTTTTTTTTCAACTTCAGGCGCTCAGAGCGCTCCTGCAAAAACACAAGGTGCAGCACGCGGTTAAAACGTGAGGCGCCCAGGGCACATAAACAGTGTGCATAACGCTCACTGCCAATCGGTCTTTGTCAGTCACGTGCGTTTATTATGTGTGATGTCACCGAGGCGCCATTTTGAAGGTATCGTTGCATTGAGCAGTGAACTGAAAGTATAAGGAGCCGTAAAGTAAAGACCGTTTAAATCATCATACTGGAGAAACAAAACCAAACCAAGTAGATATGGGACCGAGATAATCTCAGCAGAAGTTTTAGGAACCGTAACTTATATAATTTGTCATTAACAATTAACACTGATCCATATTAACGTTACCTGACCGCAAAAAGTTGAGTGCTGCCGGTGTTCGACGTGCTCTTGTTTACGGTATAAAACGTATATTATTTACTTACAAATACACTTATGTTCTGTTTTTGTCTACCATTGATTTGCACATTCCCTTATACCATTAGTACCATTAAGCTTTACCCTGTTTGTTCAACATTTTACATACTTAATTTGGCTGATAACAAGTACTGATAAGGAGTCAATCAAAAACACATTTATGAAAATGTCATTATATATACTTTATTATAAATACAACACTGTGTTAAAAATCAGCTTAAAAACGCATAACAGAAGATGTGACAAGCATGATGAACATCAACATACTGCTAAATGGACACAGTGCAAGTACTACAAAGAAAGTTGAATAATAATAAAATGACAATAAATAATAAAATTAATAATATTAATAATAATGTGATTATGATTAATGCTTCTGCCAAACATTTCTGATGACCCTTTCTACGTGGATTCTTATAAATGCTAGATGATCTGCCAAATAATTAATAGTTTGTAGGTAGAACACTTTCTGGCACACACTTTTACACTGAATGGTTTCTCTGTGAAAATCTCAAAGCAGCCAATCATTGCTATACTGTGTCCAAAGGACACCACAAACTAATGAGGAATAATTCTGTGCCTGTAACAGTTGTATAAAACAGTGTTTGTGCAGGCAGATTCAATCTGAGGTGCATGAAGTTAACAGAAGTATTTAAAATGAAGTGAGAATTTCCCTTATGTCTGACATGAAAAGCAGTCCGTTTTCTTCTGTGTACACACAAGTTACATTCAGTTTGTGGCATCGAGTGGTGTCTTATGAAGTCGACCATCTCCTCCAGCCTTCAGTGTGTAGCTGACCATCTCCTCCAGCCTTCAGTGTGTAGCTGACCATCTCCTCCAGCCTGGTGGGTCATCATCTCAGCTGGCTGCAATGTGTTGTTTTTTTTCTTACAGTTTAGTCACACCAACCTATATGAAATACAGAAAAATGTATTTTAGTTTGGTATTCAGTTAAGACTTTCAGTAGTGAAATGAAATAAATCTCTACACCCATGCATAAAACGACTGCATGACATTACATGGTACATGATGCGTTTCTCCTCCCTGGCTGTCTGTTTCATCGGTTTAAAAACCTGCTTTTCATTCTTAAGGTATTGTTTTCGTTATAATGTACTGATTCAAATTAGTTATCAATAATAATTATTTTACCACTAATCTGACATGCTCTCGCGTATGAACAGGCAGCATCTGTGGTGGGGGGACGGCGCCGGCGCAACCATCAAACATATTTAAAAGGAATCCGGCGCCACATTCCTGACTGCATCACTGTCTTTACTGGGTGCTTTTAGGAAATATTTGCATTTATCCACACTTGTCATTACGCCATATACCTGCACTACACCACTAAATAGCATTGATATCCCAAAACAATATGTGGATATAACGTTAGGTACTAAAGAAAATAAAAAATAAGCACATACTAAAAAATCGCTTACTTACCTTTATGAAAATGTCGAGGGCAAATATGATGATTTTGCGTATCACTGCTGCTATGCAGGCCATCCGACGCTTCTTGGTTATTTCCGCTGCATGTTGTCTAATGTTTCTTTCAAGTGGGAGACCTAAAATATCTTTCCTCGTGGTCAGTTTTTAACCTTTTCTATCACGTAATTTACCATCGCTGACTTTAACACAACAAAAACGTACCATTTTGAAGCAAATCAAAAGAACAATTTTGCAACTACAGAACACCTCGGCTTTGATACCTTACAAATGGCAGCGATACCCAAAATGCAATTCGATTCTCGTGAGTGTGACGTCACCTGACAAAGACCGATAGAAAACAATTCAAAAAAGGTGCCTCTCACTGCAAAAACAAGCTCTGTCTGATCGGGCCCTAAAATCTTGCCTAGGGCACTGAATTGGTCAGGGCCACCTCTGACTTATTGTAACCTCACATACTATTTAGGATGGACAATATGAGTACTGGGACACAGGGGCTGTCTTTATCAAAGGGTCACTGAATCATTGGCTCATTCGATTTGTTCTAAAATATGGATTCAGTTATTCAGTTACCATTGTGTGATGCTCAGAAAGGCACAACAGTTCTGCTGTGGCTTTGTTTGTAATTATTTTCATTTGTGAAACGGAGCAATAACAGACAATACTGTCAAAATTGTATCTAAAATGTAACACAATTATTATGTCTTGTTTATTGAACTGTTTTATAAAACATTTGCATGCCATCTGTTCACAAGTATTAGGTTTTCAAAATTTGGCTTGCAAGAATTGCAAGCAATACAATAAGTTATAAGAAGAAAGGTTTATTACATTACAAATCAGAATAACATTTACACATACGGAAACATTTTTAAGGACAATACATCACAAGTATTAAGTATACTGGAGTAAATGGGGTTTTGCCATCACAGTTACAATTTTTATTGCACAAGAAAAAATTATAATAATTTTGGTCTCAAATATGATTTGATAAATATATTATATGTTGGATATTTGTAGATTGAATATAAATCTCATTCCCTTTCATGCAGTCAGTGGATTATGCATTATGTGAAGCAGTAACTTTCATGTCAAGTCAAAGCTAGCTGTGTGAACCCTAAGAACTATAGTAAGAACCTTTTTGCTCCAATACAGGACATTTCAACCGGTAACACTTTACAATACAGGTGCACAAATATGTATTAATCCATGCTTAACTAATGCAGAGATAATCATGAGTTAATATATAACTCATGAAGAACTAAGCCATTTAATAATAATTACTTAATCAGCAACAAATGAACATTCTATATGATTCATAGAATAAGTAATCAATAAATTGTTATTAGTTAAATGTGTCATAATGTATTAATTCCCTAATAACTTATTTAATTAACTAATAGTGTAAATTCATGTGTTAATTACCACAATGGGTTGAGGCCACGCATTTCTTCTTCCAGTTGTCTGCTTTAATTAATCATTAGCTGATGATTTTGTAAAGATATCATTATGTTATGACTTTACTTGTTGAAGCATAGAACTATTAACTAATATTAAGTAATATGTCATTAAAGCAGACAACTGGAAGTTGAAATGCATGGCTTCAACCCACTGAGGCACATGACTAACTACCTTTCTATATCCATAACCACAATGACATATTACTTAACAATTAGTTAATAGTTCTGTGCCTCAACAAGTAAAGTCACAACATAATGATACATTTGGAAATCATTAACTAATGAGTATTTAAAGCAGACAACTGGAAGTTGAAGTACATAGCTGTGACCACTGTGGTAATTAACATATGAATTTTCATCATTAGTTCATAAAATAAGTTATTAGGGAATTAATACATTATGACACATTTAACTAATAACAATTTATTGATTACTTAATCTATTACTCATATAGAATGTTCATTAGTTGCTGATGTAGTAATCATTAATAAGTGGTTTAGTTCTTCATGAATTATACATTAACTCGTGATTATCTGTGCATTAATTAAGCATGAATTAATGCATATTTGTGCACACATATTGTAAAGTGTTACCTTTCAACCTCTCTACATACTGTATATTAGCACAGCTGCTCACACTGAGAACTTTGATGTTCTGATTGGCATTGAGGGGATAGACAGGCAACAGCAATCAAGCATTTAGAGAGTGATCTCACCACCTATTTGACCTAAAGAAACTATCAGTTAAACTATCTGCTTTACAAAATGACTTACTGCAGTGGAAAAAAAGTATGATGAGGACATCTGCTGGTCAAAAGCTAGCAAATGCAAAAATCTAAATCTGCTAAACACATTGTCAATAACGGGATACATTTCCTGTGTATTTAATCTATGACAGCAATCGCAGGGTAGAATAATATTAAGTTTTAATGTATAACAGTAAACATGTAACTGTCCCATCATAGTTTTCAATCGAGGACAAAACAAATAAAAATAGATTTGATTAATCAGACTGGATGAAACCATGCATATAGTTTTAAGAGATACATATTTATCAGACTTGTGTTTTCATTGAGGAAATGCAAAACTTCATTACAAACAAGAATGCATTTGCATCCGAAACAATTAGATCAAGACAGGGACATACAACACACAAAAGCATTTATAAAATAAATTGTGGTATTGCTTGCACTGCTTTTGCATTCTTATTATTCTGTATAATCCCCATGTATGAATTTATAAAAAGGTACACACATTTTAAAGTCTGATCAATAAACAATTAAATAAGCGAAACACTTTCTTATCCCTTGAAATCTCTTAGATTGAGTAAAATACAGTGCATATCCTTTGAAAGATTATGAGGGTGAGCTCTATAGGAGCAGCACACAGACTCTTGGGAACAAAACATGGTGTATTTAGAGACTATGATATGTGTCTACCTTTCATTCCATCCTGAGATGTGAAGAAGACAAGGCTGTGACTGAAAAATTAATTTGAGGAAAAAGGTTTCTATCATAACCAGAAAGGGGGTACTATGATTTATGTGTGCGTGTATATTGTTTATTTCTCCATTTTCATTTTGCCTGTCAAATGATGATCAAAGTTATGCAAGTGTCTAGTTTGGACCCTTTTTTCTCTACATCACAGTAAAACAAAGGATCAGAATCAAAGTAAAATGAAATATTGTATACTGACAAAGAATATGGTCAAATCGAAAATCTAATGAGCATTACTATTGTTCTAATTAAGTGCATCATAATTCTTCTGGAAGATAGAATAATGAATGGTATCTGAAACTATTTAATTAGCAGTAATTGTACTTAACAACAGATACAGAATGTTCAACAATGTAAACAAAATGTATGCATAGTGGTTGTGTTTATAGGGAAACCTGATCAACTTTTTTTTTTTTCCTTTTAGTTTCATCAACAAATTTTTAACAGAATACTGCATTTGCAGAGGGGGTTTTCAGCATGAATGATCTTACTGCAGCAAATATTTCATTCACAGACTTTAAACTGATTGGTTTCTACAGTCTGGGAGAATGGAGGCCTTTATTATTTGTTCCTTTCTTTCTGATGTTTTTATTGGCGATCACAGCAAATTCTATTCTTATATATTTAATCATCTCTCAAAAATCTCTACATTCTCCTATGTATGTACTAATTGGCCTTATGGCTGTTGTAGACCTAATGTTGCCAATATTTTTTTTACCCAACATGCTTCTAAACTTTTTATTTAACTGGAGTGGGATTTCTTTAACTGGTTGCTTGATACAAATGTTTAGCCTTCATTTTGTTGGAACATTTCAATCTACTTTGCTTCTGTGGATGGCACTGGATCGCTACTTTGCAATTTGCAAACCTCTTTATTATCACAAATACATGGAAATCTCTAACTTTTTAAAGTTTGTTGTTGTGCCAGTAATCAGAAATGTTCTTCTGATAGTTGCCACTGTCTCTCTGGCAGGAAAACTGTCATTTTGTGTAACAAATATCATTGATCATTGTTTTTGTGAACACATGGTATTGGTTCAATTAGCATGTGGAGATATATCTATTAATAACATTGTAGGACTTTTAACTGTTTTCTTAATCCCAACTGCAGATTTTATTTTTATCAGTATTTCTTACATTGTGATTTTCACCTCTGTGTTCAAGTCTGGCAAAACTAACATGAAGGCCTTAAACACCTGCATTACTCACTTCATTGTTATGTCAGTTACTTTGACCTTTGCCTTAATTGCATTTTTGTCATACAGAATAAGAAACAATTTTTCTCCTAGTAGTCGTGTATTTGTAAGCACAATGTACTTACTTTTTCCGAGTTGTTTTAACCCAGTTATTTATGGAGTGAGAACAAAAGAAATAAGGCAAACATTTCTAAAGTTCCTAAAAAATGTAAGAGTCTTAGCTTTGTAATGAATCAAATAAAAATGGATGTTAATAAACTAACTCTGTCTCATTAATAGAATGGGATTAATAGACAGGGGAGGGGGTATTATTTATCCTTATTATTTGTCTGATATGGCCATTTCAGGTCTTAAGAGTCTCTACTAAAGTGCTGCTGACCTGAATCAGGTCTGCTTGATTAAGTAGCCAAGCAAAATATGCAGTATTGGGGGAATCCAGCAACATGGCTTAGAACCACCGATATATGCATCAGGGGTCTGGACTGCCAAAAGAGGCACAGATTACATGGCTAGGTGCAACATAGCTATAAGGAAAACAACATTTAGAAGATGAGATCTTAACTCTTAAAAACAGTAAAAGCCTTTTCAGTGCCATTTATAGTTTTTTTTTTTTTTTGGTAAAAAAAAACATCTTGGAGACTGGCTGGAGGTTTAAATATATGATATCATGAAACTAACTTTGTTTAGATGAGACATGTCCATCTGTAGAGCTGACTGTAGTTTCCAACCAGTAAACAAAGCTAGCATTCTCACCCTGGAAGTCTGGGCAGTGCTATAATCTCCACCCTACATGCTGGCAATGTTTTCCTCTGATGCAATGAATATACTTCCATTTTGCGAGACCTGAAACCTGAAAAGCCAAAGCGGCTATCACTGGTTCCTGGATCCTGAATTGAATGAACTGTATAGCTGCCAACATAATTTTTGGGCATAATTTTTATAGCCATTGCAATTGGCTAAGGACCATCCACTTAAGCTGTGGCCACATTAGCAATATTTCAGCAAAATTTGACATGGATAGTAAATCCACTGTCTCTTGTCAGTAGTATTGCGATGTACAAAGCACCACTCACACAGAGCTTACTTTCAAACCAAGGATCTTTCTGTTGACCACTGTGGTGAATTTAAGTGAGAAAAATCTGTGTGGAGAAAATTTTTCAGCCTCACATGAACCTTCCAATTACACAGTTTCCTACTTTCCTATTGTAATGACTCAATGACTTCTGCTGCAAAATTTCACAGAGCGATGATAAATGTAACTGCAGCTTTGGGTCACAGAGGCTGAACCGAGTTTGTTTGACTGACATGTAAAGTGAACAATCACAGCCTTTTCTGACAGCAGGTAAATGATGCTATTATAACAGACCGGCATACTATAACAGACTATCAGTATGTTACATTTAATTACACATGCCACAGATGTTCCTTTCCCAGTACTTCACCTGGTCTTACGTTAAAGGTGTGAAAGGATACACAGCTAATAAAATGGAATCACTTGGGAACTTTTGGGAAATTTTAGTCAAACTGCACCAAGTTCACTTAAAAAGGTGGGTCTCTTGTTTGACATTCACCAACATATTGAATGGCAAGTGTTCACATTTATTCAAATGAACTGAATTAACAGTCAGTCAAATCACCTTAAAGTGCAATATTGAAAATCTAATGTGTAAATAAAGCTCTGTAAAGAAAAAACAAACTCTACACTGTAAAATTGTTCACTCAGTTTAAAAATGTAAGTCAAGTGGACACATTTTTAAGCAAAATGTTGAGTTTACACATAAAAACAAGTTAACTCAATGTTTACTATATTTTTCTCAGTGAACACAAATAAGAAAGTTGAGCAAACTCAGTATTTTTATTTCTTCATTTGAGCGGTCAACTTGACATTATTGCGCATGCGCAAAGTGCCGTCGCTGAACTATACACGGAGTTTACTGCTTCAAACATAAACAACGATGGCAAAGGGAGTGGATGTCTTCTTTTAAGGTAAGTTCTTTCTGCCCAGATTTAATATAGAAAGTAAGCCAAATAAACTACACAGTTAGGTTTGTAAATGTTCTTTAAAGAAAGAATAAACATTGTTGAATGAAGTCTGGCGGCTAACTAGTTAGCTAGCTTTGTTTTTCCAAGCACGATCAGCTAACGTTAGCATTTGCAAGGTATGTATACAGATATATTTTTATACATACAGTTCAAATGTCGATTAAACGAGTATATAATTAACCAGATAGAGGTTAATTATGTGTTGTATTTCGTTGTGCTAGGCGATATAACTTACTAGTTTATCTGGCACACAGTTGTTGTTTTGTTTTTTGTTTTTTTGTTTTTTTGTGAATCCGCGATACTGGTGCATATATGTGAAAGTGCAAGACGTGTAAGATGATAAACGTGTTTATTGACACACAACCGAAGCGTGCAGAAAATATGCGATCACAGATTCATTTCTCTGTAGCAGCTTAGTTCGCTTACATTGTCAAATACACATAAAGTTATGTCAAAATTTGATTATTTACATAAACAATCACTTGTAAGTCTGAAATGAGAGTCAACGGCTGAGATAAAATCGCCTGTGTGTCAGTGAATTTGATCCGTGCATTAACGTTAGCCTCATAAACCTGCTGATATTTGTTCCGTTAATGTTACAAAAAAAATAATAATAAATAAATAAATAAATAAAAAGCTAAGACAACACTCACTCCTCTTGACTGAACAAATTTAGCAGCTTCAATAAGAGTCAGTTTATTCCATACAGTGAAGATATGCAGTATTTTTTTATACATGTATTTTTTGTATTATTTCTGACTTATTTCTGTACTGGTAAAAACTAGTCCTTATCCAGAATTTTATTATTATTATTTTTGTTATGTTTTAAACATTTAATGTCAATATTTAGTAGGAAATATAATTTTTTTTTTACTGCAGGACACAAAGCCAGAGGATGTCCACACCAAGGGTATGAAGATGAGCATCTTAACTATTACTGGAAGATGATGTTGTCATCCACTCAAACCTAAAGGTGCCTAGGATGTAGTACTAGAGACGCAGATTGTGTTGGAATATATACATGGCCTTACCACTGCTGTTGCTGTCCTCTTTGGCTTAATTTAGATCATCCAAAAAAATGAAAATTCTGTCATCATTTACTCACAGCCATGTCGATTCAAACCCATAAGACATTTGTTCATCTTTAATACACAAATGAAGATATTTTTAATGAAACCTGAGATATTTCTGTCCATTCACTGAAAAACTATTCACCTAAAATTCTGATGCTTCAAAATGTTCATAAAGAGATTGTAAAACAAATACATAAGAATCGAATGGTTTAAACAAAGTCTTCTGAAGAGACGTGATCACATTACACATCACGCATTTCACACTAAATGCTGCTCCATCTCTGCAAGTGCTGTGAGTTTGAGCCTTATATAACATGTATTAAAAAAAAAACCCAGAAATTGTATTATATTTTAGTTTTCTATACAGTGATAGCTTAAAAACTATGTCAATTAGCACTGCATTATAAGTACACTCTAAAAAGATGGTTCTTTAAAGGTCTATTTAGAACCGAGTTTAGGTTTTTTTTTTTTTTATTCCTGGCTTTTAAAAAAATAAAAAAATAAAAATTTGTAACTGTCAAAACACCTCATTACTCATTTTCTGGACATCAACTATCCAGCTACACAGACTATCAACACAGTTTCAACAGGTGAAGTTCTTTCTTACAATGTCTATAAAATGTTAACTTTCATATTGTAACTTGTTTCCCATTGCCAATAATGTCTTTTTCTTTTTTTTAGGTTCTTTTTTGTGTGACCAGCTCTGTTCGGTTAAGGATACTCTCTTCTCCACTAAGTAATAGAGGTAATGAGTTTATTCAATGTTAGATTTTTCTTAAAATTATTACTTGAGTCTATGCTTAAGTGTTAAAGCTATATAAAACTATCCTAAGATCCCACTTTAAATCACTTTTTCTTTTTTTAATATTTTGAAGGGCATACTGCTTATATGTCAATTTTTGCTTATGGCCTTCATAAGCATAATTGTTTTTACATAAACACATGGACACTCTTTAACTGTAAACTCAACTGTGTATTTCAGATGCATCATATTCACAACCTCATCATCTGCAGAGAAACTGCCACTCAATCACACCACATTGATGGGCTTAAAGGCATCACAGAGGATCCTGAAGATACATTATTCCTGGAAATTTTGTCATTTATTTTCTATTTCTATTTTTACTTTCTGATGTATTTTTTTCATGTTCATTGTCAACTGTCATTTATTATTTGTATTTAGCCAATAACTGTTTTTAGAGCATTTTCATTTTTGCTTCAAGTTCATGTCAATTAAAAAAAATAAAAGTACCTAACTGAAACTACATGCTGTTTTGTTTAGTTTTTGTGTGAGTGTGTAAAACCCTAATACAGGCTAAAATACATTATAGGAAAAACAAAAATGTTAATAGATAATATATGTAAATAATATTAATAAGTAAAACTAGTATCAAAGGTATAAATATACTAATATTAATGAAAATAAACTATTTTCAAATGTACTATTTTCTAAATCCTATTTCATGCATCCCTACAATTGCGTCTCTTCAGGAGACTTAAACTGCTCAATTCATATTAACTTATATATTTATTTAATTATTTATGATCTCTTTATGAACGCTTTGAAGTTTTGGGTGAACAGCCTTTCAATACAGAAGTCTCTCAAATTTCATTAAAATATTTTAATTTGTGTTGAGTGTGAACAACGGTTTAGAACAACATGGGAGTGAGTAAATGATAAATTTTCAGAATAATTTTGGTTGAATTATTCCTTTAAGTGTTGTGTTAATAGTTGAAATATTTTGCTTCTTGATCCAGTGTGTTTGTTGCATTATGGATGCGCCAAAATAATAGATGGAGCAAGATGAACGTTTAAAATGACGGTAAAGTTTAGCTTCCTTTAAATTATATAAAAGTTTTTTTGTGACTTTTGATTTAAAACTTTACTTACGGCTGCAGAATTTTAATATTTTTAATGTTACATTTTTCTGGCACTTAAAAAAATTATTTTTAAGTGTGTGTTTTTTGTTTAAGAGTGTTTTTATTGTAAATAGTCACATCCTAGTTACATCATAGTTTGAGTGGAGAAAAGCTAAATTGTGTTCATTTTGCAGAATGCCAATAAATACTTTCTGTAATGATGACAAAATCTTGTTTGTGTTATATTTACAGTATTGTTCATACTGCATGCATTTGTATTCTTAAAGGATGTGGAGGAGCATACAATGTGGCTTAGAGTCTGGATGTAAGATTTAAAGTTATACATTTAAATAGTAAAAAATGCAGTTGAGTTGGCTTAAAATACTAAAGCAACCGGCTGCAAAGCTTTTTTGAGGTTACTGAACTTCAAGCAAAAAATTACTGGCACAACTTAGTTCTTGAAGTTCAGTAAACTCAAAAAAGCTTTGCAGCTGGTTACCTTAATATTTTAAGTTGAGTCAACTTAACAATTTAAGTTAATCTGCTGCAAAGCATTTTTGAGTTTACTGAACTTCAATAACTAAGTTGTGCCAACTCTGACTGGTAGTTCACTCAACTTCACTGAAGTTCACTGAACTTTTATATATGAGTTGGCACAACTTCCCTCCTTTAAAGTTGAGTAAACTCAAAATTGCTGTGCAGCAGATTAACTTAATGTTTTTAAGTTAACTCAACTTTTTATTTTTTACAGTGTACTTGCATTAACATTATACAGTGAGTGTGTAATCAAAAGTTCTATACATACTATACATAGATAATCTTCATACCCAGTAGAACACTTTGGCCAAATACAGTAAATACAGCATGTTAGTACACTGAAAAAATGTTTTCATTCATCCAATTAAAAAAATTTAGGGTAATGGTTCACATCTATATTTTATAACTTAAGCCAATGAAAAATAAATAATTTGCACTAAACAATATTTCTATGAAAACCTGGCATGAAAGTTTATTTTTCTTGTTGAAGAAAGTCAATTAATTTAAATTCTAGTTTTGATCTAAATAAAAAGATATAGATTTAATCAAAACAAAATTTCCCATTTAAGAAATACGATTATAAATTATTTAGAATTACTGCAACTGACATCCAGTCACAGACGAAATCAACTGAAATAAAAGACATTAAATTTCTTAAGATCTCAGCAAAGGAGGATTAAACAACTCCACAAACAGTTTGACTTTATTTGTCATGCAGAAGTTCTTACTGAGAATTAACAGAGGTTTATTTTCACAGTTTTAGTGAATTCCATTTGAAGGTTACCATTTTGGTGAATAGTGTTTGCTTTAGTTGGTCACTTGGTTGTTGACATTGTAACACTGTTATATTTTTTCTTTTGCTGCTGCAGTTCTGTGTGCACATTATAACAGCAGAGCAACCTAAAAATAAAAAAGGTGGCTGCTTGATGCTGCTGAAATCTTTATATAGTGGCTTGACTCATTGATTGTTGCACTGTTTATTATAGTAGTTCATCGGTATACTGATTGTGTGAACATATTTATTTTGTGCACGAAAAAGATTCATTTGTGGCACACATAGACATGAAGAATTGGCGTGAGAATCTCAACAATGGTGACAATCAACAAAATATGCAGACAAACAGATTTTTGAACATTACAAAACAAGCTACTAATAAGTTGCAACACATATAGTAAAAATAAAAGAAAATACTAAGACAATTCAGGTGCATAATTTATTCATGTTGCAATGCATTCTGGGAGCCATTATTGAGTTTAGACTGGTGTTCCCAGAATGCACTGCAGCATGAAGCATTTTGTTTATTATCATTGAGCTTCATATGCTGATTCTTGATGAATGTGTGTGATTAAACAGAACAGATGTTCAAATTATCAAATTAAAACATTACTTTTATTAACAATATAAAGCTATTTTTTCAATCAAGTGCTTATAGGTTCAGATTTTGGATGAGATCAGTGTGTCAGGCCAGTACATGACTACATTATTGTTAATAACCAGCCAACACTACCTGATCATGTTTTCTTTTGGCTTTTTTTGCCATAACAAATGTGTTTTGCAAACGCAGAATTACAGCAGCCAGACAAAAGCTAATATTAAAAAGTCAAGGGTCAAGAGCCCAACTAAAGCACACACTGACCACATTAATGGTGACTTCAAACAAACCATTCAACATCTAAACCTCTGTTCTCAATAAAAACTTTTTTAGACATGACAGAAATGAAGTCAAACTGGTTAGTAATAAGTGAAGCTGCTGATGCTGTTTGTGGAGTTTAATCATCCTCTGCTGAGATCTTCAGAGATTTAACGTCTTTTATTTCAGTTGATTTCATCTAAGGCTGTGACTGGAAGTCAGTTGTAGTAATTATAAATTGTTGTAATAAATTATTTCTTAAATGGGAATTTTTGTTTTGATTAAATCTATATCTTTTTGTTTAGATCAAAACTAGGATTTAAATTAATTGACAAGAAAAATATACTTTCGTGCAAGGTTTTATAAAATAATTTTCATAGAAATATTGTTTAGTGCAAGTTATTTATTTTTCATTGGCTCTAGTTATAAAATATAGATGTGAACCATTAACCACATTTTTTTTATTGGATAAATGAAAACATATTGTTTAGTGCAAATTATTTATTTTTCATTGGCTCAAGTTATAAAATATAGACCCGAACCATTAACCAATTGTTTTTTAATTGGATGAATGAAAACATATTGTTTAGTGCAAATTATTTATTTTTCATTGGCTTAAGTTATAAAATATAGATGTGAACCATTACCCTAATTTTTTTTAATTGGATGAATGAAAACATTTTTTCAATCTAAATATTTTTAATTGGATAAATGAAATCATTTTTTCAGTGTAGACAAGCGGTCAAATATGAGTACTGGGACATGCCCATAGTCTTCTTAAATCTGTGTAATCTATTCTGGTTATTAATAAAATGAATCAGTATTTATTTTTGGTAGAAATTGATTTTTCAGGTTTTTTTGTTTTTTTTTTAATCTGTATCCAGAGGCCAAGGTCATATACTTTTAGCTTCAGTCCAGTAGGACAGTAGGATGGTGAAGGGTTATTAAGTGTCCTAGTCTAGTTGGTTCCTGAATTCAACTTACATATAGATGCTGTAGGACAAATGTCATGAACTGTTGTCAAGACCAGAGTTCTTTATGCGTTTTATTCATAATATTTATTATTTATATTACATTATTAAATTAATTTATGTAATTTTTAAAAAGTGCCTTGCACTAAATCAAAACTACATAAGTCTTTTTATGCACTATTTAATTTGGTCCATTAAGTTGCGAATATTTAATTGTGGTGAATCTAAAATAAGTCCAAAAGGTTTGCCATTATAAACCTTGTTTGTAAACACAATCAGCAGCTGACCCAAAACACAGGTATGATATTACTTTTGATTGGTCAAAGTCTAATTATCTCCAATATATATAAGATAATTGAGCACCTAATGATGTCAACTGTGGCTCATGGTCCAATCTAATCTTAAACCTGTGCCCCTTGTGTGCTACTTAAGAGTGTTTACTGGTAAGGTAGTATCTTTGACCTTTGTTATAGTAACAAAAACTAAGTTGGCTCTTGAGATGGGCCTAGCCAAATAAAAGTCCAGCAATTAGGAATGAATTAAAGCAGTGTTTTCCAACCATGTTACCGAAGATCCCACCCCCAATGCTACACATTTTGCAAGTGTCCTTAATCAAACACCTGATTCAGCTCCAGGAGCATAGTTTATTAAGCTTTTTTTTTTGACTGTTTTTAACCGAAATGGAAAACTTTTTTTTGTGCTTTGGCTGTTCATTTACACAGCAACAGCAGTTTGGGGGCTGGAAAACACAAACTTAAAAAAAAAAAAAAAAAGGTTTCAAAGTGTAACGGCACTTTATTGTCTCTGTGTGAGCCAAAAAAAAATTTCATGCACATATTCAGTACACATTATGTTCAGTCTATAGGCATATGTGCATATATGTGCACATACTACTAACCACATTTTTGTGGATCCTTGTGAACGAGGATCATTTTGACAATATAGTCAACTGTACCAAAACTTTTAAAAAATGTTATATAAATATACCCAGTGGTCGATATGTAAAAAAAAAAAATATATATATATATATCAAGGGGGATGGTGGGGTGGGGGAATCCTGTGATTACAAATGATTACAAAATTTGTCTAATTTTTAAACATTTTTATTTAACAAAAATAAGCTTTATTGAATGAACTATGGTTTATGAGCTGTTTTCCTTGTGGGGCCTAAAATGCTGAGCTGATCCTCCATATATGCAAAATACACAAGCTGCGTAGGTTCCCCGAAACACCCCTTGCTCTCAAAGATGATTTTTTTTTTTTTTGAAGTGGGTCAGCAGTTATCAAAACATGAATGTTCATTTCTTTTAATGTGGTGTGCTGTTGCCCTTTCTATGTAAAAATCTGTCAAATCCTGTAACGTGAATGTCATACAGTTTCTTGCTCGTGACTAAAAAAATGAGTTGAAAACATACCGAGCTGCTGAAGAGACAGTTGTTTCTCAAGCGCTTTCTGTGAGCGTGATTTGAGATGGAGTGAACCACGGACAAATGCATTTCATTCATTCATTCATCAGCTAGTGTGAATTAGAACAGGTGATAATTTCTGAATGGAATGCATTCCTCGTTTCGCTCTCTCATTGTCCCTCGTCCTCACAGTCACACATAGTACAGCACAATAAAGTTATAATATCAGGGGAATGTCTTTGAACTTTAAACTCTTGAAATATTTTGTGTGAGCAAGCGAGCAGCTCCTTATTACCGAGTTCTGACTGGCCAATCACCGTTATTTAGTTTACAAATTATTATAAGTAGAGAATTCTATAATTTATTTGCATTATAGATTTTACATAATACACAGAATTTAAATCTAAATAGGATGGTAAGGGGGGATGGTGGTTTTACAGAGGGGATGCTTTTTAAATGCCATCCCCCCTCAATTCCAGAACTGAATATACTCTTAGACTTCTCTGCCTTTTATCATCTAGGGACAAAAGTTGGGTTTTTAGTCTTACACAATTTTGAAATATGTTATCTTTGCTAATAAACTCAGTTCTTCTGATATTTACCTTTGTATTTCAATCTGGTAAGGCCTTGGTCACCTGTATTACTCACATGATTTTCAGCAAGTAGTTTGATTTTTGCTCTGATTGTATTTGTCATACTAAATAAGAATCACTTGTTGTACTTGCGCTATTTCTGAGTTGTTTTAACACAATCATTATTTTGACACTTGTTATGATTTCTTTTTTTTTTTGGTCTTTTTAGATGATACGACAGTGGAGATTGACAGGAAACTGTTGGGTGGAGAACAGGATCAGCAAAGGACCCTGGGTCGGGATTCGAACCCAGGTCAGCCGGAGGCAGAGCTGCGCTATATGTCAGTGTGCTAACCTCATGGCTATAGGCACTGATGTCCAGTAATTATTTACCAATAATTACTATTTAAAAATAGGTAGGTAACTAATTTACACCTTTTATGCTAATAAAATAGAGCATACCAAGACAGTTCACACTGATACAAAATTCTTTCTCAGGGATTATCACAGTTTATTGAGGTGGCTGCTTAATTTTAACCAACCTGGTGATCCCCTTTAAATGATCCCCTGAAAAAAATGCCACATACTGTAATTAAATTAATGTCAGAGCTGTGGCCCAGTGCTCAGAGCAGCTGACTCATGGGGACAACTTGCGTCTGTCCTGTGTTATGTCCCAGGTGTTGCATTTTATGTTATTAAATTGTTTATTGCATTATTTTAGTGTCATATGTGTTGTGACGGTGGTGTTTAGTGATGGTGTTTTGTCTTTTTGTGTATGAACCATCTACGTACTAGTACTGGGCATATTTTATAAAGAGGTCACTTACGATCAACTCTGATTCATCATGTGGCTTTTTGATTTATCAGTAGATTTTAGCAAGTAAATTGGTATATTAACATTTTCATTCTTAATATTTGGATGTAGTTATTTAATACTTTTTCTTAGGTGCCGGACGATAGTACAATGAAGCAATGGATCTAAAATATGCTTGTCAAGGATGTTGCAAGAGTTTACGCTACCTTACCGACCCCCCTCGGCAGAACTAATTAACCCGGACAAAAACAATCAGGTAATTGCTTTATTCTTCCTGGAACAGCACCTTCATCTACTTGTTTAAATGTATGGCGTGAGGTCATTATAAATCGTATGAGGTCAGCAGCTGTATAGTTTTTTTGTCTCATTCCTATGGGAGTAGATATCAAACTCAGTGTATATATGTTCTCATTCACCTGGCCTCGGGTCTTAATGGGGGCCCCTGCTCTACAGGTGAATGACCAAACGACAAAGAAACCAAGAAACTCACACAGGTATGTTTCACCATGCAGTCAGTTCTGAGCAATAATTTTGAACACAGAAGTGATCATGTATTTTTATGTGATTGTAGGAATAAATGTATGTGTATTAAAAATAAACTACTATAACTACGTTTTTTTTTTTTTTTAACTTTTACAATTATTTAATTACTTTATTTGTTTTGTTGACAGGTCTTCTAAATATAATTTACAAAGAGTGGTTAATACATTGTTGTACTGCCTATGCAGGTAAGTTACTGCCTATGCAGGTAAGAGATGTTAAGTGTCAGAGTATTGTTCTAGAAAAGACTTTTGAATATACCAGCCAATTTATAGATATTTCATAGATGATATGTTTGCTGCAGTTGTGTCTAGTTTAAAAGTCATACAGCAGCTAAATAACAATTTAGTGAAATATGTCTAATGCATTTAATATAGAGGTCACGATGTGTTGCTAAACTACATGGCTCACCACAAACGTGATGTTTATTTGATTACATCAAGTGAAAAATAATAATTTTGTGCTTACCCAATGAAATAGGTTGCTGTGACCACATTCAGAGTGCCATGATCGAGGAACTCCAAGGAGCAAACATCTCACATACAAAATTCATATTTATGGGATTTCCAGAGATCTACAAATACAGACGTCTGCTTTTCCTGCCATTCTTTCTAAGTTACGTGTTGGTTGTGGTGGGGAATTCTTTGTTATTTTCTGTGATCAGAAATACAGAAAGTCTTCACAGCCCCATGTACATACTAGTGTCTGCTTTGGCAGTTGTTGACATCATTGTACCCACTGCCATTATCCCAGCAATGCTTCTTGGTTTCCTCTTTGACTTGAATGAGATATCTTTAACCGGATGTTTGACACAAATGTTTGTTACTCACTTCTTTTCTTCTGTAGAATCCACGATACTTTTAGCTATGGCTTTAGATCGCTTTGTGGCCATTTGCAAGCCATTACATTACACTGAAATCATGAACTCATCCATGTTTTTGAAACTGTTGCTTTTCACATTGATCAGGAGCGGCACTATAATGTTTGCGCTGGTCGCTTTGGCTGCACCTTTGTCTTTTTGTGAATCTAATGTTATCCTTCATTGCTACTGTGACCACATGGCACTTGTTAGCTTGGCCTGTGATTCAATAACCAAAAATAATGCAATGGGATTAGTGGTGATTATCTGTTTTGTGGGAATTGACATATCTGTTATTTTCTTCTCCTATGTGAAAATCTTGCATGTTGTGTTGGGGGCTGCAGCTGGAGAGGATCGTTGGAAAGCATTTCATACCTGTGGCACACACTTAATTGTTATGATGTGTTTTTATTTTGTAGGTAGTATTACCTTTCTCTCACGAAATCTTAACATTCCAATCCCAGTTGATGTTAATACTTTTCTGGGTGTTATGTATATAGTATTTCCTGCAAGTGTCAATCCAATCATTTATGGTGTGCGAACAAAAGAAATAAGGAATGCTTTATTGAAAATGTTCAAAATAAATATTAATAGAGTTTCCATTGTAAAGGTTTCAA
Source organism: Labeo catla (assembly GCA_012976165.1). Taxonomy (NCBI): domain Eukaryota; kingdom Metazoa; phylum Chordata; class Actinopteri; order Cypriniformes; family Cyprinidae; genus Labeo; species Labeo catla. Next base: position 83,675 of record VONZ01000605.1, read on the forward strand.
CGATAAAGGTTTGAGTGTCTGTGAATCGGCACTTTGTCTATCTAGTAATCACATCTAATGAAACAGAAATGTTTGTATTTCTGTAAGTAGTCTTTCGTTGACAGAAACAGTGAACATAAAAAATAAACCTTGTTAATCTGCACCCTCTGAGGAATTTAAGTCTGTTCACCTGTGAATTTAAAAAAAAAAACACCCTGTTAGTAAAGAAAACTTGTATTAACATTCACTTGATTTACAAACCATATCCACTTTTGTTCACAAATAGAAACATTGTGTTAAAGCTTTAATATTACAGATCTTTCATGCTAACAATCAAGTTGTTGCTTTACACCTAAAGTAGGGTGACCCAGGTAAAAGAGTTACTAAGACAACAATCCTGTTCTATTACAGTTAGGAAACAATCCAAAAAGTTGAAGCAAAACATTCTCATCATCTTTTATCAAGTAATATATGGCTTTAGATCCATTTCAATTGCGAAATGTATTCAAAAAAATTACATTTTAGGTATTTAGTCATAACACTGATGCCCTGATATTTTGCCCTTTAGCAGGAAACTTAATCCAAAGCTTTATCCAGGATGACTGCATCTGCATATGGTATTTTGGGAAAAAAAATAAAAAACTAATATCTTTGTATCTATAAACATTTAAGTTAACATTTAACAAAAGTCCTTAAACACAAATTAAATTATCATGAGACCTTTTATACCTTGTTACTGTTTATTTACATAAAAAGGCACAGGTTGATAATTTGCTCAAATTCATTAAACCTATTATGTTAACGCCAATGAAAGAGCTCTAAATTAAGCAGTGACAACAGAATAAATGAGCTTAGGGCTTGTCAGAAATTCCCGAAGTAATCAAGCGTGCAAAGAGAGGGACATTTCTAACTGCTCCAGAGCTAATTAAATAACCATCTACTTGACACAGCTGCTAATAATTAGCCACTCATGACCGAGTTGCTTAAACAGTAAATGATAATGAATATAAACTGAAGTAAACAAAAGGGCAATTTATATGAAAATCCCCATGTGTGCACGTTTTCAAGTCAGCCCAGGTCAAGTGGGAAGTAACTATTGTAGAAACAGGCCTGTAGGGTGATATGGACAGTGAAGCCTATCCCAGCATCTCAAACTTAAGGCAGGGAAACACCCCAGACAGATGTTGCATGTCTTTGGATTGTGAGGGCAACACACAACCAACATGATGAGTATACAGGTGCATCTCAATTAATTAGAATGTCGTGGAAAAGTTCATTTATTTTAGTAATTCAACTCAAATTGTGAAACTCGTGTATTAAATAAACTTAATGCACACAGACTGAAGTAGTTTAAGTCTTTGGTTCTTTTAATTGTGTTGATTTAACAAAAACCCACCAATTCACTATCTCAACAAATTAGAATATGGTGACATGCCAATCAGCTAATCAACTCAAAACACCTGCAAAAGTTTCCTGAGCCTTCAAAATGGTTTCTCAGTTTGGTTCTCTAGGCTACACAATCATGGGGAAGAATACTGATCTGACAGCTGTCCAGAAGACAATCATTGACACCCTTCACAAGGAGGGTAAGCCACAAACATTCATTGCCAAAGAAGCTGGCTGTTCACAGAGTGCTGTATCCAAGCATGTTACCAGAAAGTTGAGTGGAAGGAAAAAGTGTGGAAGAAAAAGACGTACAACCGCAGCCTTGAGAGGCTTGTCAAGCAAAATCGATTCAAGAATTCGGGTGAACTTCATAAGGAATGGACTAAGGCTGGGGTCAAGGCATCAAGAGCCACCACACACAGACGTGTCAAGGAATTTGCCTACAGTTGTCGTACTCCTCTTGTTAAGCCACTCCTGAACCACAGACAACGTCAGAGGCGTCTTACCTAGGCTAAGGAGAAGAAGAAATGGACTGTTGCCCAGTGGTCCAAAGTCCTCTTTTCAGATGAGAGCAAGTTTTGTATTTAATTTGGAAACCAAGGTCCTAGAGTCTGGAGGAAGGGTGGAGAAGCTCATAGCCCAAGTTGCTTGATGATTTGGGGTGCAATGTCATCTGCTGGTGTTGGTCCACTGTGTTTTTTGAAAACTAAGTCACTACACCCGTTTACCAAGACATTTTAGAGCATTCATGCTTCCTTCTGCTGACCAGCTTTTTAAAGATGCTGATTTCATTTTCCAGCAGGATTTGGCACCTGCTCACACTGCCAAAAGCACCAAAAGTTGGTTAAATGACCATGGTGTTGGTGTGCAACATGAGAAACAAGAGAAAATGAGAAACAAGAGACCAAAAAATGCAAATGAGCTGATGGCCACTGTCAAAGAGACCTGGGCTTCCATACCACCTCAGCAGTGCCACAGACTGATCGCCTCCATGCCACGCCGAATTGAGGCAGTAATTAAAGCAAAAGGAGCCCCTACCAAGTATTGAGTACATATACAGTAAATGAACATACTTTCCAGAAGGCCAACAATAAAGTATTCTAATTAGTTGAGATAGTAAATTGGTGGGTTTTTGTTAAATGTGAGCCAAAATCATCACAATTAAAAGAACCGAAGACTTAAACTGCTTCAGTCTGTGTGCATTGAATTTATTTAATACACAAGTTTCACAATTTGAGTTGAATTACTGAAATAAATTAACTTTTCCATGACATTCTAATTTATTGAGATGCACCTGTTGAGGGTTTGCACTTATGTCACAGTTTGCTCAGTTACCCGGATATTGGCAATACTCGGATGTAAACAACATAGATTGCATGATTAATGTACTACTGAATATGTTGTTCTGCTAATTTATGCTGCCTGAACCGATAACACTGCCATTTCATGAATCTTTTAATATTTACACTATGCCATTCATTTTCAAGTTTCTTTATTATTTATTATGCTGCAAAGCAATTCAATATAATACATTTTAGTATGATTCCCAAATAAATTAATAACATTCTTTAATCTGTATTTATCATTGTGCATCAACTATCAACTTATGTTGGGTGATGTATCCGGTAAAATGGTGCTGTTTATGGTGCTGGTCTGCCGTCTATTAATCTGTTAAGGAGTGGTCATTTCAGTTAAATGTAAAATAACTTCTTTTGAAGTCTTTTGAAAAGACTTGTTGTGACTAACTGTTTTCCAATTTAACAAGTCCCAAATCCCTGTGCAATGCTGGCGGAGGTAAAGATAAAGTATATAAGAGCAGTGAAGAGTTTGCTTAGTCAGGTGGGGAGAGGCAGAACAGAGAACAGGCAAATACTGTATAAGACAGACTGTTTCAAGGGAGGACAGCAGAGCTTTAAACTAAATATGAAAAACAATAATTTCAGTGATTTCATCTTGACGATTTTTGATGCTTAGTACATTGTATAGGTAACCATGTATTTTCTTTATCCTGTTGAGCTATGCTTTAAATTGTCTTTAAAATGTTTACATTTTCATGCATTTGAGTGTGGGATTAAATAGTTTACAAATTCTGAGGAATAACTGCTGTTTATTTTTGTTACTTTTTTTTTTGAAGGTCTGTACTGCACACTTTTAAAAAGTGGAATGGGTGACCGGTCAGTCAACTTCTCTTTCACTGAATTCCAGTTAATTGGATTCACAGACCTTAAAGGGTACCGGCCGCTACTCTTCATTCCTTTTTGCATCATTTTAGTGTACACGTTATTGGCTATTGGCATTTTGATGATCGTCATTGCAAAAGAGAGAAAATTACATGCTCCCATGTATATTCTAATTGGACTGATTGCAGCTTTGGGGTTTTTTGTGCCAGTATACTTTATTCCAAGGATGTTGGTTGGTTTTTTGTGGGATATGAATACAATTACACGACATGAATGTCTAATGCAAATGTTTTGTCTGCATTTTTCTGGATGCTTTCAGTCCACTATCTTACTTGGGATGGCTGTGGACCGATATTTTGCTATTATTTATCCTTTACGCTACAATGACTTTGTGAATTTGACAAACTCACTTTTTTTCGCAGCAATTTTTAGCATTCGGAATGCTATTAGCATTATTGCCATGGTTGGTCTAGTTGTGCCACTTACATTTTGTAGAACAAATTTGATTTACCACAGTTTTTGTGAGCACACATCAGTTGTCAATCTAGCTTGTAATGATATTACTAAAAACTATTTAGCTCTTACAGTAGCTTTCAGTATAACATCCGTTGACTGTTTTCTCATTTTTTGCTCTTACGTCATAATTTTTGTTGTTATATTTCGTTCACCTTCTGGTGAATCCCGCCACAAAGCCATTCACACATGTACCACACACTTAATGACCATAGCAATAGCCTACATCAGTGTTACCGCTGCATTTGTTGGGTACAGAGTAGCTACAATACCTCGAGATGTCCGTATCACAACTAGTGCATTGTATCATCTCGTTCCTGCAATATGTAACCCTATCATTTATGGTCTCAGAACTACAGAAATTAGAACCCAAATTGTCAAATGTTTCAAATTTAATAAAATTGCTACATATTGATTGACAAATATACTGCATGAAAGAAAGAATATTGAATAATGATTGTCTATTGTATGAGGGTTTTTCCCCCCCAGTGTGTTCACCATATGTGCCTGAGTTCATTATACTCACAATTCACTCTGTATTGGTATTAATACTGTTAGTTAATACTTATTAAAAAATGACATACTTTTATTACTGTCAGTTACAGTCTGTTTTATGGATTTTCTGTTATTGTTTCTGTTTCCTTAGTTCCTGCTTCTTATTTATTGCAATGGACACTGCTTATGTTGCACACCTTCTGACTATTGATTGTGGATGTTTTACCCCTCACTATTGTCTTCAGTGTGTTTAGTTCTTTGTCTTGTGTTTGAATCTTTTTGTTCATACATTGTTTACTATATATAGTCATTTCCCACCAAACTCAATAAATGATGGATGCATTCATTAAACTGTCAAATTATTTGAAGTCTGTGTAAATGCAATTCAGAAAGTTATTTCTAAATACATTATAATTGTTAGAAATGTATTACTGAAAACATGACAAGATTCTGAACTGTGTGGTACTGAATTGAAGTAGTACTCTGAACTATGTAGTACTGAACCGTTTTTCACCAGTGTTCAGGTTTTTTTTGGTTGGGCCTAAAATTATGTCTCGATGATGCACTGGAGCCTTACCAATATAACTGGAGCACATTAGCATCAGTGGGTCATGAGTTACTTTCATTACCGTTAGTTACTATAGCCTATGGCAGGTATACTTAAATCTGGCCCACGAGATCCACTTTCCTGCAGAGTTTAGTTCTTCAACTTAAAAAAACAGTGGATTATTGTCATGTGTAACTATAACTACTCACTGATTAAATTTTACAATGAAAGTAACCTCACTGTATGAATACAATACAATACAAATCTATTTATATGAAGTCCCCGCCCTGTCCCATGAACAGCCTCCCAGCCCGACGAACTCCCGCATTTCTCCAACTAACAACGCTCTGGAAAGTCACGCTCAATCCGGCTCCACTTTTAGCCTTCAAAAAGGGTAACAAAACTTGTCAACGATGTCCCGCAGATTTGCCCAGCCGCCTCCATCAAACGCGCTTCTCCCGCCCGGGTATCGTAAGTTAGGCATCTGCACACTACAGCCGCTACAGTTCCTAACGTTATCCAAATTACAGCTAAACCGCTTTCATCCATAAAATCTACCTCTCTTAAAATAGGAACGCATACAGTTGAACGTTTGATGCACGCTCGGCACATCAAACATTCATTTCCCACGAAAACAATCAGAAATTCAGCTCTGTTTACATTATCCGTCGCTCTTTCCGGCCCACTCACTGCTCCGAGGGATTTCACTTTACATCCTGAAAGCGTTTATAATGATCTCATTCTTAAGCGGTATTCCCAACGTATAATCTTATTGCATAACTTACAAATCATGAGCGTGTAGTAGCTCAGTGTTGTGCGCTCCTATTCTACAGCGTACGGTAAAGATAGATGCATCAATCTGAACAAACGATCCAATCCAACGCGCTCCAGCTGTTAAACAGCTTCCGATTGGTCTCCACATATAATCCCCACTCACTGCATCATAGATCGAGCTCCCTCTGGTCGGATTACTGTTTTTCAAATTATATTTTTTATTTTTAATCTTCATCACGGCCTAACCAGGTCCCTGAAGTCTCAGCTTTACTCAAATAGCACGTCACCCACTCTACAAACATTGCTTAAGATCTATACATCGCTTTATATTTTGAATAGACTCGTTTGATTTGCTTTAAAATTGCGATTATTATACCTTATATTTCATGTTTTTTGTAAAGTTATAATCTAAATCTATAATTCATAATGTAATGTTTTGTGAAGTTATAATCTAAAACGTTGCACAAAGAATACTGGGTTTACAGGTTCACATTCATGTACATGGCGTTTTTGTAAACTCTTTGATCTCCAATTAAATCAAATTTACTGGGTGCGTTTCACTAATTGAGATTTTAATATTGTTTATCCTGACTATCCATTATCATGCTTTTTCAGATCCCCATCAACTAAAGTGGTAATTCCCATTTTCATCCCATGAAAATGAAGCCCTTCATTATGTTAGCAATGTTTAAAGCCATTGCTAAGAATGACTGGGCACTCCCTGTCCACGACTTTGCCCCAGCTATTTTACCTTGCTTCACCCAAAACACACCCATTTTTGCTCGTCTCCATTTTCTTCCTCCTCAGATGTCTCCGAGGTGGCCCCTAGCGTTAGACTGCCTCCACAACAAGGAATCGCTCTGGCTGCTTCTTGGTATTTCTCTCTCTCTTTTCTTCCTAGAACCTTTCTTCCAGAAGTGCCCTAGCGTGAGGCTGCCTCCACAACAAGGAACCACTCCGGCTTCTCCTTGGTATATAATCTCCCTTCTCTTCCCAGAACCTTTCTTCCAGAAGTGGCTTACCGTGAGGCTGCCTCCGCAAAAGAACCACTCTGACTGCTGCTTTACATACCTATTTCTTTTCTTTTTACAACCTTTCTTCCACAGGTGCCCTAGCATGAGGCTGCCTCCCCAACAAGGAACCGCTCCGGATTCTCCTTGGTATATAATCTCCCTTCTCTTCCCAGAACCTTTCTTCCAGAAGTGGCTTAGCGTGAGGCTGCCTCCGCAAAAAGAACTACTCTAACTGCTGCTTTACATACCTATTTCTTTTCTTTTTACAACCTTTCTTCCACAGGTGCCCTAGCGTGAGGCTGCCTCCACAACAAGGAACCGCTCCGGTTTCTCATTGGTATATAATCTCCCTTCTCTTCCCAGAACCTTTCTTCCAGAAGTGGCCTAGCGTGAGGCTACCTCCGCAAAAAGAACCGCTCTGGCTGCTGCTTTGCATACCTATTTCCTTTCTTTCTACAACCTTTCTTTCACAGGTGTCCTAGCATGAGGCTGCCTCCGCAAAGATCTTTACAGCCTCTCACATAGCAGCCCCAACTCATACTGCTGCTGTGGAACCTCTGCCTGTCTGGATGTTTTCTAACCTTTTCTAGCATGTTCCACTGGATTTGGCCCATATGTCAGCACTAAAAATATTGCAGAACTTTGTAAACCAAGCCCATCTTGGAGGTGGTCCGAGTATGATTCAGTTTCATCCATCAATATGGTTCTTTAACCTGTGCATTGTGAACACAAATGGCTCCAAACTTACTTGATGTACGCAAAATCCAATTTAGCAGGTCATCAGATGCTTCTGTTTCAACATGATTATTCCCCATGGCTGCCTATTCTGGCAGATTTCTTCAAACTAAGCTGAGAACTTACATTTTCATGTCAAGCCCACAGCAAGATATTTAACAATTTTATTAAACCACTGAATGTTTGCATGTGAATGTCTCAATTGCTTTCATCCCTTAGTAAATCAAGTAGAATCAGCACTACCACAGTTCTCTGTCACGTGTGTAAACCATCTTCTTTTGCATGTTTCTGAAGATGGTCCGCTCAGTTCAGGCTAACAAAGTCAGCCATGTGCCGTGATGCTACATACTTTGGCTTATGTAGTAGGATACTTTAAATGGCTTGTCTCACCCATTTCATTAGCAAATCACATTTCTTCATTACTCCGTTTTACAGCAGCTTCATGATTACATTTTGTTACTTCTCTGCCTCAGCAGAGATTTCTCACTGGGCTTCTCATGTCCACTACCCTGTGGCCAAAGAATGGCCTCCTAAGCATTTCCTTCCATTGGGACAATTCAATGGAGTTGACCGTAATCTATTGTCCCAACAAATGCAGATCAAGTTCTGCTTAACAAATACAGTTAAACTAAACTTTGGTCAGCAGTTCCCTGGTATTAATTAATTAATAACCCATACACCTTCCTCCATTATTAAATCCAAAAATTTCTACCCAGTCATCTGGATTCTCATTTGGCATTTCTCAGCAAAAGCAGGATTGCCATTGGGCTGTTGCAATCATCGCAATACCACGTTATTGACGAACCAACCGCAGAGGACTGCAAAAACCGCAGCAACCGCTATAGTCGCATGTTTTTTCCTTTTTCTGTAAGTTCATGCCCTTCTTGTTCTACGCCTATACATAAGTTAATGATAATGTGTACCATGCTGATTTCTACAGAGGCTGCATAGATTTATTCTTAACAAGCCCAAACAGACAGCGAAAGAAAGAGAAATTGACTGAGCATGGATGATTACCCGCTTCTGACCTTCAGGCTGAGTCATATATTCGTGAAAATAGCTTGTTATGCTCAAAGAAACCCTGTCTTGGCATTGTCGCATTGCTGGCCAGCTGAGCTTTCTAAAGTCGCATTTTAACTTAAAATGATTTCAACAGCACCGTGAACCATCCACCTTGAGATTTCTTTCAGGCAACCGTCTTGGACCCTCGCTTCCCTCTCTTTGGGTCTGTCTTCCAGAAAATTTTCAGTATGTCTCTGCCACAGCAGTGACATTTCCCACCATTCTCAAATCAGCTCTGTTATCTCTTAATGACACTGCAGTGATTTACCCTAACAGATCACTTATTACTTCACTGCCACAGCAGTGAATTCCCCCCCTACCAAATTTCCAATTATACTTCCTTATCAGCGATCTCTAACCCATCAACTATGACAGCACTTGCTTTTACTGTCTACAGTAGAGCTGCTCATAGCTAAACTAAACTTGATAAAACTCTGCACAGTCATTACATGCAATTGAGTTATCACTGATCAGAGTTGAACTGAATAGTCAGTTATTTTTTGCTTCAGCTGATTTACAGCAGAACTCGAATTCATCTCCTTGACAAATTGGCATCATTAATTCTGTTACTTTACTATCAATCCCGCAAGCCACTTCAAGCAATTTCTATCATTTAAAGCTCTGTTAAAATGTAGGGGGGCACTTGATTTGACCTGACAACTCTTGCAGCAGACAGTCACCATACTAAGCTCTAATTCTCACTGCCGCAGCAGTGATTTCTTCCACCATTCTCAGAGAAGATACGATACCAAGCTCTATTACTCCCCTCCTCGGCAACGACGTCTCCTACCTTCTTGCAGCAGACATCGTACCAACTCCTATTTCTCACTGCCACAGCAGTGAATTCTCCCACTGGCCTTAGCAGACGTCATACCAAACTCTTTTGCTCAGTGCCGCAGCAGTGAATTCTCCCACCGGCCTCAGCAGATGTCTAGAGATCAGTATTTCTTCCACTGGTCTTGGAGGAGTTTCCATTCTAAACACTATTTCTCACCTCCACAGCAACGACATCCCCACCTCTCTCATACTAACCTCCTTTTCTCACTGCCGCAGCAGTGATTTCCTCCACCGGTCTAAGAGCAGGTATACTAAAACTCTTTCTCACGCCCACAGCAATAACCTCTCCCACCTCCCTTGCAGCTGATGTCATGCTAAATTCCACTTCTCACTGCCCTGACTAACCTTCATATATAAATTTTCTTCTAATTTTGCTAGAGCAGAGATTTCTCCTCCAGTGAAAATGTTACTTTATGTCACTGCCCCCATCCTACAGGAGCGATCTCAGTTGTTAGCCCTTCACCTGCCTTATATTGCCCTAATGCAGCAACAGGGAAATGTATTCTGCACATTCTTGGGGGGGAAGAGATAGAATCAATAAAGGTTTCTCTACTCGTATCACAAAACTACTTGCAGTTGATTGCCCAGCTTGCTGTCTCTTGTAAGCACTTTTTGGGGGGGGGTCGGCTTTGTGCTTAAGCCGAGCCTCTGGTTCGAGCCTCCATTAAGGACAGCAAGCCAAGTTTGTTTACCAGTGCCCACCAGGACTGGATGGGCAGGCGAACTCGTGAAATGAAGTTCCAAACGTAGGTTTGGGAGGAGCCTAATCATTCAGTCCTGTCAATCATCATTACAAGCCTATATAAGCAGCTCTCATTGCACCGTCCCAGCTTCCGTTCTTCCAGCATCCCTCCACCTCCCCTTCTCCTCCTCTGGTTCTGTTATTCTCCCTCTAGATAATATCGCAATGGGGGGGTCGAACTCTGCGCTCAAGCCGAGCCTCTGGTTCAAGCCTCCATTAAGGACAGCAAGCCAAGTTTGTTTACCATTGCCCATCAGGACTGGATGGGCAGGCGAACTCGTGAAATTGCACATTTAAAAACAACATGCTGTTGATCAAAGTGCTTTACAAAGCTAAAAGAAAACAGACAGTAAAAACACTGGGCCGATCTGATGCAAGCCGGAAGGCTATTCCATAACTTGGGATTGATGTCCGCAAAAGTATGATCAAAACCCCGTTTTTAAATCTAGTTCTAGAAACATATAATATATCAGAATCCCCAGATCTAAGTGATCTTGAGCAAACATGTTTGATATTTACAACTCTTGACTGGACTGCCTCTGATGTGATACCCGCGACAGCCAGTGAGAGTGAGCAAGCATCACCTACGGGATGTTGCGTGCATCTACGGCTGAAACTTCTGTCAATTTCCTGGCAGATGCCCTTCAAGCTCTGTTCTGCATACACAATAAGTAAAATATAATAACACCATCTTGATAAGATTTTCTGCATAAATAAGAAGATTACACCTTTGGCAAAAAAGAAAAGTCTTTAAAAATATATACTATGTTAATATTAAGAAAATTATTTTTTGGGTTAAAGGAAACGTCCATAATCATAATGTATACTCTTCTGGCAGAAAATTACTATTATGCTTTCCCAATATTTTTCTTACATTTGTTCTGCTAGGTAAAATCTTGTTTGCTTATTCGGAGAACCAGGATACCAGGGTTATACAGGTGCATCTTAATAAATTAGAATGTCGTTGAAAAGTTCATTTATTTCAGTAATTCAACTCAAATTGTGAAACTCGTGTATTAAATAAATTCAGTGCACACAGACTGAAGTAGTTTAAGTCTTTGGTTCTTTTAATTGTGATGATTTTGGCTCATATTTAACAAAAACCCACCAATTCACTATCTTAACAAATTAGAATATGATGACATGCCAATCAGCTAATCAACTCAAAACACCTGCAAAGGTTTCCTGAGCCTTCAAAATGGTCTCTCAGTTTGGTTCACTAGGCTACACAATCATGGGGAAGACTACTAATCTGACAGTTGTCCAGAAGACAATCATTAACACCCTTCACAAGGAGGGTAAGCCACAAATATTCATTGCCAAAGAAGCTGGCTGTTCACAAAGTGCTGTATCCAAGCATGTTAACAAAAAGTTGAGTGGAAGGAAAAAGTGTGGAAGAAAAAGATGCACAGCCAACCAAGAGAACTGCAGCCTTGAGAGGCTTGTCAAGCAATATCCTCCCAAGTCCAGTGGCAAATCATCTGTTTTCTAAATGCCAAACCTTTCGAAAACCTTCAAACCACTAAATGAAACAAACGACTGGTTCGATTTACACCAGTCATGGAAATGATCAAGATATATTTGTAGCATTCTGACAGGTCACAAACTGTGCAGGTGTTCATTCTTGTCACACGAGTGTGAACGATAGCTTCAGTATGTAACCAACCTGTGGCTAAAGTACCACCTCAGTGGCAAATTGAAAACAAGCACCATGCTTCTTGTTTCCCTCACTCCTCCAGCCTGTGACCCGGATATCAATCAACGTTAGCCATCTTGAAGGACATTTCAGTTCTGTAATTGCACCACAAAGAGACGAGGAACAAGGAGTGAGAAAGCTTTCAGAGGAACTGCAGTACAACAAGGAAGCACAGCTGTATCCTATGCAGAAGAGTCTCTTGATGAAAAACCTGATGCACAAATAAATGCTAGTCTCCAATATGTCTCAGTGAAGCCAGAGCTGATGACAGCTTCATCTTAGTTGGAGTTGATTTCCTTGTGCACATTCTATACTACAAACAGTACTGCATATCCTCTTCAATTCTAGTTGCTCTTGTAATATTCCTGAAAAGGATGATATTAATGAATCCACATTCACATGTGATGTCATGTCTTCTTTGCTTAGCAAGCAATCATGACTTGTGACAACTTGAATTAAAATAAAAGAACTGCTTTACTGAAGTTGAGCAGGTTGGATTTACTAGGGATGACTTTTCTTAACAGTGCACACACATACTCTCAATCGTTCACTTCAATCTCGTGCGCGCTCTCAATTCTGAAGCATTATGGGCAACTATTCTTAAAGGGGAACTGCCTAATAAATGAACACTTAAACTATTTTTGTTCTTATTATTGAAAACAATTAATTAAATGTATGTTAAGCATTTATGACTAATATTTCTCTAATTTAAGTCACAACATCCTTTCCCCCGATGAACAACTGTTCATCAACTTAAATCTCTAATGCATAAAGCAACTGAACAGGTCTTCTCAACACAGTCCCTGTGAAGGTGCGAACTGCACAGGTTCTGACTTTCCCCATCTCTGCCTGGAAACAGCTCTTCAATTTTTCCTAATTTCCGGGTTTGTTTGGGCATGTTGGCATATCTGATGAGAACAATGTCACCTGTTTTGAGCTCTGTGGGTTTCTGGGGGCTGCAGGAATGTGCAGATTTCAGGTTTAGCAGGTAGTCTTTTCTCCAGCGATTCCACAGGTTGGTCATGAGTTTGTTTCTGTATCTCCACCTTCTTGTCATCTCCTCCTTACTCACAGTGGGATGATCATGATCTGCAGGGAATGGTTTTGGCAGGAGTGAAATAGGTCGTTGGGTGGTCTTTGCTTTAAATCTTTTGCACACAGTACATTTCGACAGGATAGTTTTTACTAGTTGTCTGCCTCGCAGAATCCAGTATCTACTTCTGATTTGTACAAGTGTGTCTCTGAGACCAGAATGCATGGTAACTTCATGGTTGTATTGAACCAGCAGCTCGCAATGTCTGCCTTTGCTAGGTAGAATCCATGGATGTTTTTCTCTGGAACTGATGTCCAACTGTTGCAGTCTGCCTCTAACACAAAACAATTCGTCAGCATCAGGGTAAGGTTTCAAATCTCGGATTTTTGAATCCGAGTTCAGGGTTTTACCAGCTTTGAGCAAACTTATCTCAAGACTAAAGCTGCTAACTTGTGTCACTTTGGTCGAGTACTTCCCAGCATCAAACATTTCTTCAGCAGTCAACTCACCTCGTTTCTTGGAGTTGTGCAAAAACCTCTTAATCCAAGCAGTGACCCGCAATACTTTCTTCAGTTTACTGTACTTCAGTAAATCTAGCACAGGTTCTGTTTCACTTTGGTCGCTGCTGCTGCTGAGTTGCACAGTGATCTGCTGGACTTGTTTGAGCTCATTAGTCACGTCTTCATCACTCTGATCTTCATCGCTCTCCTCATGCAGGTTTGGTGTTGTCAGAAATGGGGGTCCATTCCACCATAGTTCACTTTCCTTCAGGTTTGCTACAGTCTACTGGATTGTCTTTGCTTTTACAGTGCGACCACATTGTAGGGTTGGTTAAAGACTGTATTTCTGCTACTCTGTCTGACACAAACAGTTTCCATTTGTGAGCTGAACTGCGAATCCACTGTAGCACGATCACTGAATCTGTCCAAAGACTCCAACTTGTCGGAGCTCCATATTCAGAGGCTTTAGCTGGTTGTTTCCTAGTTTCACTCCAATCACTGCTCCCATCAACTCAAGACGCCGCAGGGACATCTTCTTCAGCGGAGCTACTCTGGACTTTGAAGCGACGAGGCATGTAGTCTTTGTTCCATCATCTGCCTCTCGCAGCAGGTATGCAACTGTACTATAAGCTTTCTCGCTGGCGTCACAGCGTGAAGTTGTTGTGCATCATGCTTGCGCTCAGACTTTATTCCATACCAGTGGGGGATGACTATGTGGTGGATCTGTGTAAGTTCTGAACACCACCTTTCCCATTCTTGGGCAAGATCTGTAGGCAGCTTCTCATCCTAGCCGAGGCCTCGTATCCATATCTCTTGATTGTTTCAGTCCTCCACACCAAGCCTAGGACCATCAGTATAGCTCCTGGTGTCTCTGTCTCTGGTGCAAGCTCATTCGTCGTTGTTTTCCATTTCTCCTTCAACTCTGGACAGTTTGTTGTCCATCTGCAAAGGTCCATGCCAGTTGTGGACATGATCTGTTTGGCATTAGCAGTAATGGAGAAAGCTTTCTCAACCACACTTGCACTTAAGATGAAGTCATCGACATAAAGTGATTCTTTTATTATCTTTACTACCTCAGAAAGATTTGTTTCATATTTCTTCAAATGTTTTTTTCTTCAGATGTTCTTTGTTCACCTCTGTTTCAATGTCTTGCCCGAGTCGTGTTGTAGAAGTGCAAACAGCTCTCCATTTTCTGATTAGTCTTTCAAGCTGATTCGCCATTTTGTGTGTTGTGTGTTGTATATAAATTAAGGAATTAAAAAGTGTGATAACAATTGTACTGAGATAATTATAATGAGAAATATAGTGATTTCTGGGGTTCAAGCACATTTAGGCACACATAAAAAAAGACATTACATATTATTTAACAAGCCTGTAACCACCTATATCAATTATTTAAAAAAAAAATGGGTTAATACAGGTAATTTGTCATAGAAATATGATGCTTTTTAATGTTTATGACTATTATAGCGCCAGCTATGGTCCGATCTCCCTAAAACTTTGCATGCTTGTTTAGAATCACCTGTCGCATATGCTCAGCAGGTTTTGTGAAGTTTCGAGTTTTCATTTAGGCTATGTTTAGGTCATAATTATTGATCTAGAGCGTCCAGAGAATTGTACTGCAGTGGTTTTTTTTCCAGATTGAGCAAAAAACCTAGGACTAGTTGGTTACTAATAGTTGGCAAAAAAACTAATAGTTTTTTTTAACTTATTCTGAATCATTTAACAAACAGTTTGATCGACAGTAGTGGTTCTAAAGGCAAAGTTGTTCAGAATGAGAAGGTTTATCGTATGATAAGAATATTGTGCGCATGTGTGAAAAACCATGCAATATAACAATCGTTTACATTTATCACCCCCCTGTGGCCGATTTTTTTCACATTTCTCACAGACCTTTAGAGCCATGAGTCAAACAGGCCCACTGAGTTTTGTTCCAATCGACCTCCATTAACCTTCTCTAATAGGTACTCAAAGTTTAGCGGCCAATGGTGCCCATGTTTTTTGAGATATGCAAATGTCCTAAATGTGCTTCAGACCACGACAGTGCGTACCAATTTTCACATTAATAGGACAAATGGTTGCATAGTTATGGCCATTTTTAAATTTTTTCCTCTCTTATAGCACCATCGAGTGGCCAAGCACTGCGACTTTTACCATGTGACCTCACATTGTGAGTCTGGCAAAGGTATCTTATTCTGTTCAAAAGTTATAGCCATTTTAGTAAGGGCAGCCCTGCCTGTTTTTAAATGTTTTGGCGTGCCTTTGCAACACAGAGTCAAAAGTTCAACTGTTTTTTTTTTTTCTTTTGATAATTAATATTCACTTTCCAGAGAATCTTGCTTCACTGGTTTGGTTCAGATCATGCAACAAAAAAAAAACCTAGGACTACTTTGAAAAAGCAGGTCCATACAGGACTTGCTGATCTTAAGGCATCTTCAAAACATGCCCAAGCCAGCACTATTGGTGTCCAGTGCTCATGCTCTCGCAGTCCTAACAAGACTTGGGTACATAATCAAACCATGCAAGTCATCAGCACACTGCACACTCAAGGACTCTTTTTGAGGCCTGATGCCTTCAGATATTAAAAAGCTTCCTCTCTAGCCTGAAGTCCAGGAGCTTTTACGTTTGTCATGAAGAATCTATGTGACTGATTGAATGAAGATGTTAAAGTACCACTGCCAAAACATCCTTAACATGCAACAAATTTGGTATACTATTTGTTACACAAAAGTAATGCCTGACTCTCAAACAAAACTTTATTATATTAATTCTGTTTATTTTTGGTGAAATATAGACACATATGAAAGGATTTTCAATGTTGTTTTGTTGTATAATAAATTTAAAAGTAAACAAAATCAGCAGCTGACCAGTCAAGCATTTTTTGTTTTTGTTTTTTTCAGTTCACAGGTATGACATCATTTGTGATAATAAGTGGTCAGAGTGTAATTAACATAAAAATAAGATAATTAGACCCTTGGTGATGTCAACTGTACCTCATGGTCCAATCTAACCTTAAGCCTGTTCCCCTTGAGTCCTACTTAGCGTGTTTACTGTCAAGTAGTAAGTCTGACCCTTGTTATAGCAACAAAAACATAGTGGACCCTTGAGATGGGTCTAGCTAAACAAAGTCCAGTAATGAGTGATGTATTCCCTAACTACTAAGAGTTCCCTAACTACCGTCATAAGGTGGTAGAAATACACAAGGTTTATACACACCATGACTCCTAATTGACAGTCAAAACTGCAGAAATTTAATACTTGTACATGTAATTGTAATTTATGAAAGTAAAAATTAAAAAAAGACTTAAATTTACTGACCATCCATCCAGTGTTTCCCTCTTTCTAATCCGATTATTTCAGGTTACGTAGGACAAATGGAATAGATGGATGAACAGCTAGAATATCACCATATGCACATTTAAACAGCCAAATCTTATTCTGAACTTTGGTTTTTAAAAGTTTGCCTTTTTTTTTTAGTTTCAACCTTGATAACACCACAGGCAAGAAATCAAGGGACCAATTTTTTATTTTTTTTTATTTATTTTTGTACACCTGTTAGACATCACAAATGCTAGGAAAAGCTAAGTTAAGCAAATGCATAAATTATATAAAATTGGCATGAAAAGACAAGGGATTTTCAAAAATGACAATTTACAAAAGTTTTTTAAGATCAGTGCAAAAGACACTAAAAATACTCTGTCAATTTTGGTCACACAAATAGGTGTTATACATCATTAGAAACCATTAAGTGTATACTTTTATTTGTGCACACTCACAATAAATTCTGAACTGTGTGCTGCTTTAAATTAAAGAAAATAAACAGGGTGCTTTCTCAGTCTTCACTGTCTCCGCGAACGGCTTTTAGAAATGCGTCAATAAAATGAAACTAAACTCAGTGAATACTCGGCACACAGACAGGAGAGATATGTCTATAGAAAGCTTGATATCTGTACTTTTAAATAAATCAAGTCTTATCAAAAACAAAAATTCAGTGCTAAAGTAATCCGTATGAAACGAACGTGATGCCTAGTTTTTCCCTCAGAGCTAATTATTTTTAATGTGATCACGCCCACGAGCTGCTTTTGCTTTTGATATGATAAATAGCCACGTGCGAGGCGCAGCATGTTAGCGCCCACATCATCGTAAACGAAGCTTGGCATTTCATCAAGTTTATCTCGGCTACTGTTCGTTTCTGGAAGAAGACGCACTAAGAGGAATAGCAGAATTTACCTTCAGAAAAAAGAAGATGCACTGAGAGGAATAACACAGAATTCACCTCAGATGAAGAACACAACGTGACGCACGGCTGATCCAGAGGAAGAAATCAGTCTGATGAGTAAGTAATGTTTTTTGCATTAGTTAACGTGTTATTTTGACATAAGCTTCAACACATTTACTAGCTTGGTTTTTCCTAAACCCTGATTCCTGGCTAAAATGTTTGAAACGTATGAAATTTCTTACAACACAAAGTTTTCATGTTCTATATAATATAAAACAAATTACGATATAAAAGTAATATGAGTGTACACTGTAACATGATGAATGCTACGAGTCGAAGTATGTCTAGATCATGTTTATTATTAATACTCTGTTCCCAAATAGAGTTTTATAAGGTGCTAAACCATAATTTGTTTCTCAGATATAAAATGTTCTTTTTACATAGTACAAAGGTGAATGTGTGACTACAAGATCATTATATACAGATTCTTCTGATATTAACATGCTCAGAGATGTTTTTTGTTTTAGTTTTTTAGTGATCTGATACCTGCACCGCAGATGAATATTGCTGATTTTTACTGGAGCCTCTTCAAACTTCTGAGAGCGTTGTACCAACATCAAATGTTATTCTTCACTGATTTTCAGTAAACTAAGCTCTGTGACTATGTTTTTTATCTTGAATCCATGGAAAGAAGCAGCAAACACTTAAATATCAGGTATGGTTTACTAGTTTCACTTGCTGAACAGGAATGACACATGGTCTGTTCACATTTCTGTGGTTAGGTCAGTGAGTACAATAATAATCTTCGACCATCATTATGTATGTTTTGATTATATTGTGTTGTAAATAAAATACAAATGACCAAAATCCCCCATTCTTTTACTCTCCTCACATTCTTTGTTACCTGCCTCATAGTGACAGTCACACTGATGGGCCATTAGGGGACGGCCTTTTGTCTCTCAGGTGTGAATCACTAAATATTCATGGCCGTTATCCCTCCCTCGCATACGGCTTTCTATCACAAAACATGAAAACAGAAAATTTACATCAATATATTGTTTTCTGTGAAAGAGTAAGCATGATCATTTTCACATCATTTTGAAGTAAATATTCTAGCCTACAAGAGTGATTACTCAAAAGCCTTGTTCAGGACTATTCAGTATGAGTTTTATGGCCTTGTTTCAGCTACATTTATTTTCCCAAAACTTACTAACCACACAGCAAAGAAACTGGTTAATAAAATGGTATTAAATGCATAAAGGATATTTGTATTATAATATTCTGAGTTGAATTTCTCGTTTTTATTCATTTTGAGGAATACTGAATATGTTTTTTTGTGAGTGAGAGGAATTAATGCATGTTCACATTTATTCTAGAACTAACATTTTACTCCTGATTTCTCTCAACATGGGAAAAGGAGAGCTTTTAATCAATAAATAGGGGGAAAAGTAACTGGCATTACTTATTTGAAAAAAGTAACACATATTTTCTTGTCAATTAAAAATTAATGTGTTACTTTCCTAGTTACTTGGAAAAAGTAATAATATTACGTAACTTGTGGTACTTGTAATGCGTTACCCCCCAACACTGGTGAGGAAGGGGCAAACGAAGACGAAGGTCAAAGATAAAGTCTTTATTATAATCCACAGGTAAGGGTGGCTAATGATACACAAACAGGTGAACGAGTTAACTAATCAGGACACAGTGGGGGCAGGAAGAACCAAATATGGGCACAAGAGGGAGAAACCAACATAAACAGTCCACAGGGGTGTGACATGACTCCCCCCTCCCGGAAGGCATGACCTCCCGCTGTAGAAGAAAAAACAAAGGAATGGACGTGGGGTGGCAACAGGAAGTCGGTGTAGAAGGAGGCTCTGGCGGAGGATGGACTCCCAGGAGGAGGACAACAAACAAAGTCCAGGGTGGTGACAACGGAAGCGGGGAGCCAAGGAGGAGACAGAAGAGTCCAGGATGGATCAGAAGGAGGGAGGAGCCAGGGTGGAGACAGAAGGGAGGAGCCCAACGGAGCCGGTGGGACGGAGTGACGAGGCGCAGCCGGAGGAGTGGAGTCCTGAGGCGATGGCGGGTCGACGACCGACCAAGGCGGAGCCAGAGGGACAAGGGAGCCCAGTGGAGCTGGTGGGCCGATGGGCGACGGTGGCAAGGAGGGAGCTAGGAGCCAGGGCGGAGCCGCTGGGTCGGAGGGTCAGAGGGTCAGAGGGTCAGAGGGTCAGAGGGTTGAGGCAGAGTCCAGGACTCGAAGGCTGGAGGCAGAGACGATGGATCCTCCAGCTGCAATGCCGATGGAGAATGGCAGACCCGTGGCGAGCCCACAGCACAGATGGTGGGCTGAGGGTGAGCAGAGGGGCTGCCATGAGACAGCGGTGGCAGGGCTGAAGCATGGAAGACAGGAGAAGACAGGAGGAGGCAGGAGAGGGAGGGTGGGTGGGAAAAGTCCCCAGGTTGAGGGCTCAGGACAGATCAAGAGTACAGGTGATGGTGCTAGAAGAGGGGGGCATGTCATACATTTCAGTATGAAAGTCTATTAATTCCAGTTCACCGTCTTGCAGTCCCAGTTCTGGTTTTAGCTCACCCTTAGCGGAGGTGCAGTGGGTGGGGCTGCCCTTGGCCCCCTCATGCTCCGCTGTAACATCCACCGGCGCGTAGTTTGTGGCCGGCTCTCGCACCTGGGCGGACGTGATGGGCTCTGGCGCGATCTCAGCTCTGTCGCTCCACCCGGCGATGGCAAGTCGGTCGCACTGGGCTTCGGCTCTCCATCTGCGGTAGGCTCAGGCTTAAGCCTCACGGCTAAGGTAAAGCTTAATTGTATTCTAATCCAGAGGTACCCAACTACGGGTTCGCGACCCACTACCGGGCCATGAAAGAATTTCTACCGGGTCGCAAGATCATTCTGGGGAAAATTTGTATAGATATGATGCTCTCTGTTATTTATTGTGGGTAATTAATTGTTTTAATTATTCTGTACTTTCGTTGTATGCGATTGATATGGAGTAGCAATTTGACTTCATGTTAAATTAGTAAATAAAAGATTGCTCTGATCTGTCATATAGGCTATTAGGGCTTAAACGGATCGCAGTTGATCCAAGATACGTATGGACCAGATCCAGACCCCACCGTTCGGCATGTGATTCGCAGATTAAAATGCCAATTTACACATTCAAGCAATTTAAAACCACAGGAAGAAGAAACAAAGCAAAACTCAATTTGTTACTTATGCGCTGTTCTCGCACACAAGCATAGAGACGTGTTTCAGACAGTGCGGCATCCCGTGCTCATAGTTGATTCCTCTTTTACGTCTCCCTGCATTTAAGACACATAGCTACGCTTGGGGGTTATGTCGCAATATTGGAAATATTTCTGTTTTAAACCACTAAGGCAAGCCAATGGATATCACACAAGCAACGTGCAAACTTAACGCAATAGTTATGCCGGTAAAGGTAAGAAGACTGACGAAGATTAAATTACTTTGCTTTGATCCTTTTTGGGCCTGTATTGTAACCTCTAGCAGGAAGAACAGCTCTGTTTCTCAATGGGAATAGTGCACAGGCTCAAGGGAACACAACATGGAGTATTTAGAGACCATGATATGTGTAAAGTTTTCATTCCACTCTAACTTGTAAGACAAAGCATTATGGTAGAAAAATAAAGTACAGTAAAGTAAGCTATATTGATTTCTATTCATACAGGGATATATTGGGACAGATTATTGTATAAGAGCTCCATATAGCCCATACTGGCATAACATTATATTTTCTTTAGTCCGGTTGCATTTGAATTTTTTTTTTTTTTCACTGCACTTCTTCACATTGCTTTTTTTTTGAGTCACTCTAACTAAAAGTATCAAATGCAGCTTATTTTTTCTCTCTCTCCCTTCACAGCAGCTTCACATCACTGTTTAACCACGAGGCCATTTAAAAAGTGATTATTTTTCTAACACTGTCAAATGCACTGTACTGTAGTATAGCTAAACTTGATTGATCAGCATGAAGAATCTTTCCACTCAAAATATTTTATTCACAGACTTCAGACTGAATGGTTTCTACAGCCTAGGGGAATGGAGGCCTTTTTTATTCATCCCTTTCTTTCTGATGTTTTTATTGTCTATCACTGCAAATTCTATTCTCATATATTTAATCATATGTCAAAAGTCTCTGCATTCTCCCATGTATGTACTAATAGGTTTGATGGCTGTTGTAGACTTAATCTTGCCTATATTTTTTGTACCTAACATGCTGCTTAGCTTTATATTCGACTGGACTGGGATATCCCTAGTTGGTTGCTTGATACAAATGTTTTGCATTCATTATGTTGGTGCATTTCAGTCTACTTTGCTTTTGTGGATGGCAGTAGATCGTTACTTTGCAATATGCAAACCTCTTTACTATCACAAATACATGGAAATCCCTAACTTTCTTAAGTTTGTCGTTGCCCCACTGATCAGAAATGGACTGCTGAATATCAGCATGGTTTCTCTGGCTGGAAAACTGACATTCTGTGTAACAAACGTCATTGATCACTGTTTTTGTGAGCACATGGCACTGGTTCAGTTAGCCTGTGGAGATATATCTATCAATAACTTGGTAGGACTTTTGACTGCTTTTCTTATACCAACTGCTGATTGTATTCTTATTACATGTTCCTATGTTGTGATTTTTACATCTGTGTTTAAATCTGGTAAGGCCCAAATGAAGGCTATAAACACCTGCATCACCCACATCATTGTCATGACAAGTAGTTTGATTTTTGCCCTGATTGCATTCATGTCATACAGAATAAGAAATAATTTTTCTACTAACAGTCGTGTGTTTGTGAGCACAATGTACTTACTTTTCCCAAGTTGTTTTAACCCAATCGTTTATGGAGTGAGAACAAAGGAAATAAGACAAAAGTTTCTTCAGTTTATAAGTGAAGTAAAGGTCTTTCCTTTGTAAAGATCTCTATTTTATATATGATTAACAATATAATATGCTGAAATTGTAACATTTAAGTAAGGATGTATCATTCTATTAAAGTTTTAGATTAAAAGAATTGTTATAGTTGTGATTTGTGTCAAGCTTTCATGTCACTATGAAATATAAGAAAGTATTATGACAGAAAAACAAATGACAATAGGAAGTGGTATAGATACAGATGTCTTTTGAAGGTTAAATTTCTGTCAAATGGACATGTTTCTACAATATTTTAGATGCCATAACATCATTTATCCAAACATATGCATGTGTGGCTTAATATGACAACATATCATGAAATTTTTCATTGCAACCACACTTGTAAAATATTGTAGTATAGTTTATCTATGTGTGTTTGTGTTTGTGTGGACAGTACTGTGCAAAGGTTTTAGGCCTATGAGGGGCTGTACAAGCCATAATGCATTCTGGCACTCTCACACACTTACATACTCCTTTTGCATACATATATTTCTGTTCTCACACACATACTTTCTTCTTTCGCATACATATTAGGGATGTAACGGTATGAAAATTTACGATCACGATTATAGTGACCAAAATTATCACGATTATCACGGTATTGTTAAAATGTACTAAAAATGTTCAAAATATACTGACACATAAATCACTTCACCAAGTTTTATATTTAAAAATCAACAAACAACAAATAAAATTACGTTTTGTTTGCATAATCACTAAAACAACATCAGTAGCCTACCAATGATGTCCGGATTGTAAAGGGCTGCGAGCCGGGATTTGAAAAAGGGACGCCCGAAGCACAACAGAATTTTGTTGTTCTTGTTATGGAAATGTCAGTTCTGGCTATTCGCTCGTCATTGGTCAGCTGTCAAAAAGCCGCTTGACATAGGGCGTTTCTTTCAGAAAAGTTGTATTTTTTTTTTTACTTGAAAAGACGCTTTGAGCTGCAGAAAAAGACGATGGTGGTGGCATTTAAAAAAGCACTCATGACTTTTTTGAAAAGACGGTTTACTCCATAGGATTATAATGTAAAACAGACCCTGGCATTTTGAAAAAAGACGCCAAGTGTGAACATAGCCTAAAACACCTGCCATCTTTTCACACAAAACGAAACTACTCTGCATGCCGTGCACAAATGAGACTGTTACTTAAAACTGTGCTTTATGCTATACAGTATTTATTTATCATCAGTTGTTCAAATCACGGTAATCAAACACGGTTTTAATGATAATTAAAATACGAAACGGTAATACTAACCGTGGGGAATTTTATCATGATTTATCGTCAAACCGGTAATCGTTACATCCCTAATACATATATTTCTATTCTCACACACTTAATATTTTTCACATATATTCTTGTTTCATATATATATATGTATATATATTTTATACATATATATTTTTTCTCTGTTGTATATATATATATATATATATATATATATACATATATATATGTGTGTGTGTGTGTGTGTGTGTGTGTGTGTATGTGTGTGTATGTCTGCTCACATATATACATTATTAAATCAAACGTTGTGTCTAACTGTATTAAGTCTAACTGTATTAAGGGTTGAACTAATCAGGATTCCAACTGCCAATTTTTTTTTACAATGGACGAGAACTAAACTGCATTCTGTAGCATCTTTCTACAGATCCATTGGACACATTTGACAGAAGTTTCCATGCTGCCAGATGGTCTACTAAGGGAACCAGTCTCTCTATAGTGGCCTATGGTACAGTCAGTTGGGAACAACTAAATTGGCTGCTCAAAAACTGTGAACCTCCCAGTGCCACAATGTCTCCAGGCGGACACTGAGAACTGGATTCACAGAAGATCCCTATACCCTAAAACACCAGAGATTGGTGGGTTGGCAGAACAGTCTTCTGAGATTGTAGATCAGGAAAAAATAATAGGCCCTGAGGTGCAGGGTTTTGATTTTGCTTACAGGAAGTGCTTATCCAGGAAGTGCTTGACACACAATCGAACCCTCAGATGCATGAATTATTAAATCACAAAGTAATACTTTTTTACATGTTTGATTTTACTTTCAAACAAGTGAAAAATCATGGCAATAACTTTTTTTTTTTTTTTAGGAAGTTAAATATTTGTCCACTGTAGTGGACACCATGCATTAATGGTATAATTAGCGAGTCAATGGAGGTCATTGACTG
This sequence comes from Labeo catla, assembly GCA_012976165.1. Classification (NCBI taxonomy): domain Eukaryota; kingdom Metazoa; phylum Chordata; class Actinopteri; order Cypriniformes; family Cyprinidae; genus Labeo; species Labeo catla. Next base: position 108,506 of record VONZ01000605.1, read on the forward strand.
GTCTGAATTTTTTTTATTTTATTTTTTTCATTTACTAACAACACAGTAAAGTGAAGTGTTTGTGGGAGTGTGTAAGGGGGTGTTGGGATATTCATACACGTGAGCACAAATACAAACACATACAAGCACACACACCTTCCCACCACATACTGGAATGCAATTATGAACATGTATATCTGCACTCATACAGTACACATGTATACAGGCTTACACTTTTATATGACCTAATTAGTAAATATAGATTGCAAGCATAAAAATAAATGATCAACTCTGAAGACTATTGAACATTTCTGTTCAATAAAACCATTCATGTGTAAATTATATCAAAACTTTGATCAAATATGCAAAATAAGGCAGAATCTATATACAGGCCCACAGGCAGAATTATACCCTTTGGTGCATGACATCCACTGTAGTGGACAGATATATTCTCTGTCACAGAAAAAGAAAAGTATTAAAATCTGGATGAAAGTATTTTTAACATCCTATTTGGCTGAAAAATATTTTTTATACAAAGTAGAAAAAATCTGAGAATAAAAGAATTTAACACTTATTCCTGAGGCACATGGTGCATCCCTTTTTCCTGCTGCCATTTTGAATATATTATGTAATCTCTCAAAAAAAGATACAAAGATAATTAAATGGAATCGTAGACAACATTTGGGGTTTGCCAGTTGGTGTTTGGAAAATGATGCTACATCTTAAATGGTTCAAAATGCTCAAACTATAAACAAACTACATAAACTGCTTGCTCGCCAACATAAACTTAACGCACAATTACACAGAGGGTGCTTGCTGAAAACATGGAAGCTAATGCTGTTTGTTCTGAGTGCGCTTTTAAGCTTTCTGATGTCACCCGTAACGTTCCGCTATTCTGGGGTCCGAAAACCAGTCAGTATCTGGTGTGACCACCATTTGCCTCAAGCAGTGCAGCCAAATCTCTTTCGCATGGAGTTGATCAGGTTGTTGTTTGTGGCCTGTGGAATGTTGGTCCACTCCTCTTCAATGGCTGTGCGAAGTTGCTGGATATTGGCAGGAACTGGAACACGCTGTTGTAGTAAATTTCACTTTCGCCAACCCAGGGACACCAATTAATGTAGTAAATTTTGTTTTCGCCAATCTAGGGAGGTGAAATAGGGTAGTGATGGGTACTCATGTCACAGCTGAAGTTATGATTCTTGGATCACGTGTCAATTAAGGTGTGGTTATGAGTATATTACATAAGAAAGATTGGTGGGATCTCTAACTTGTATAACCTCTTACTGTATTATCAACACAAGAAAGACAAGTTGTAATAAAATAAATTTTATTAACAAAAGATAGACTAAGTAATCAACAACTACTAAATGAATACCATGAATGAGAAAGGAATAAAGTGCATAAGATGCATAAAATACAAGTGATTATGTTGGGTGTTGCCATGTCAGAGCTACGTTATCTAGAAAGATAAACTGTTGCTACTTTTCATGCATCAAACAAATATGTGTAAGATTCATTATCAACTGCAAACAGCTATATAATATCTAATAAAACATTATATACTGACAACATACAACAATGCCAAGGTCTCTGGAAGAGGTTTGGAAGTGATATTACATTCGCTGTGGTTGAGAGAGCAGTCCGGTGGCGGCGACGACTTCCACTGGTTGTGCTGGTGGCAGTACAGTGGGGGAAGGAGCAGGAATCCTTTTCGACAGCCTTGAACATGAAACGCTGTAGGATGCTGATCTCCTGGAGCACCAAAGGGTCCTAAGATCTGGAACACGGAGATGTGGCCCTGGAGTAGGTACTGAAGGTCCTTAGCTTGGAACACACAAGCAAAAGTACCTGAAGTGAAGGTTTGCTCGCCGGAGCTTAACCTTGCTGCAAATGTCTGTGTGTCTTCTGCCTCTCTGGGCTAGAGACTCAGAACTTGGTCAATCCGCTTTGTCTCCCTAGGATGGAGACTCAGGACGCTGCATCTGTTGTTGTCTCACTGGACGAAGACTCTGAACGTAGATTATCTCTTTCCTCGCAGGCTGGAGGCTCAGAATGTGGTCATATCTACTGCTGCCTCAAAAGCTGGAGACTCTGACTTGGTATCTGTTGTTGTCTCATCTTTGCGGGTCACAGACTCAGAACTGGTGAGCTGTTATTGTCCCTCCCCTCGCGGGATTCAGACTCAGAACCGAGGTTGATCTGCTATCGTCTCAACAAATGGAAGACTCAGAATTTTGTTGCTCTGTTTGTGTCTTTCCTCTATGGGACTCAGTGGTGGCCCACCCTTCTTTCCTCCTGTAGAATTTATTTGCATAGTCCAAACACCAGATTTACCAGTGCATTTCTCACTTTTCAAACCACAAACCGGGCTTTGTATCAAAGGTCGTCTTCTTGCCCTTTAACCCTCTGGGGTCTGAGGGTATTTTGGGGCCCTGGAGAAGTTTTGACATGCCCTGACATTTGTGCTTTTTTCAGTATCTTAAAAACATATAAATGGCTAAAGTCTGATTACATTGTAATCAGCACAAACTGGGCTACAATAATATGAAAGGAACTTGAATGTACATGTTTGTCTTTTTGAGAAAACAGCGTTTATGCGTGGTTAGTAAAAAACGAAACATTTTAAGTCACTGAAATAAGCGTTTTGTGATCGAAAGGGAATATGCGAGGCAGTGACAATGGCCGTTGAATATTTAGTGATTCACACCTGAGAGACAAAAGGCCCTCCCCTAATGGCCCATCAGTGAGACTGTGACTGTCAGGTAAGAAACAATGTGAGAAGATTCAAAGAATGGGGTTTTAGATTATCTGTATTTTATTTATAACACAGTATAATATAAACATACATTATGAAGGTCAAAGACACATTATTAAGCACACTGATCTAACCACTGAGATGTGAACAGATATTCTGTAATTCCTGAAAACTGTTTTCTGAATTCTGTTCAACAAGTGAAACAAGTAAATCATACCTGATATTTAAGTGCTTGCAAAACTCATCATCAGTAGTCAAAGAACTTGTTTTACCAATAGAAAATCAGTGTAGTTGAAGATCTGATGTTGGTACAGCGCTCTCACAGGAAAAGTTTGCAGGATTCATCTGTTGTGCAGGTATCAGATCACAAACAACTAAAGCAAAACAAAAAAACATATGTGAGCATGTTAATATCAGGAGCAATTTAAAGAATCCTTGCTAAATAAAAGCATTGGTTCTATAATTTCTATCCCAAAAAAATATTAATACAGGTATCTGGTCACTAAAATAAATAAATAAATGAATAAATCAGTGTGCATGTTGATAGGCCTGGAGCAACTATATTGTTACATTAGCAATCACTAATATTGCCAATGTGATTTTATAGCTATCATATATATTTGCAGACAGAATTTTTAACAGTAAAGACTGGTCTAAGCATTCTTAGACATTACTTTTATATCATCTAAACATGGCCCTACATCTATGTCAATTTGTTTATGAAACATAAAACATTCCTGACGCCTTACAGATGCATTGAAAAGTTGCCTATGATATTTCAAAATGTTGCACTCGATTTTAAATATTTTAGTCAGGAATTATCGTTTTGGAAAAAGTCCAACTAGTAAGTGCGTTCAAGTTTATGTCTCAACAACACATTATCTAATGCCAATAAGAAACATTACTTACACTGTATAAGAGATCCTCTCGTCAGCTGCCTGTAGCCATGCTCACATTCTGTTTGTGAGATAAACAAGCTTAGCCTGTTCCTCTCAGCGTGTCCTCATCTGGAGTAAATACAAGACCTTTTCCTCTCAGCGCTTTCTTCCAAAAACGAAAGTATCCGACACAAACGAGTTGCTGCATTGTTTACGAGTTGATGTGGGCGGTCATTTCGTGCGTCTCTCAAGTGGATATTTGTAATAACAATAGCACCGCACAGCGCATGGGCGTGAACTAATTAGCGGTAATGAGTTCAGAGGGGAAAAACAGGACATGGCATTGGTTTCAGAAGGATTACTTAAACACAGAATATATGATTTCAATTAAACTTACGTCACTTAAAAGTAGACAAGTTTTCTATAGATTGAAAGGACACCCTGTATATTTTATTTATGTACAAAAACCACAAACATTCTACAGATTCAGGTGATGTATTACTTTTATGTGTCCAGTTAAAATTGAGGGAGCAATTTAAGTTGTTTTTGCTGTCATCTGGAAAATATGCGAGTGCTCCCGCCGATGCTCTTTAGAATGACTCCCAGGACGCGCTAACCTCTGGGGTCTGAGGGTGTTTTGGGGCCCTGGAGAAGTTTTGACATGCCCTCACATTTGTGCTTTTTTCAGTATCTTAAAAACATATTCATGGCTAAAGTCTGGCTACACTGTAATCAGCACAAACTGGGCTACAATAATATGTAAGCAACATGAATGTACATGTTTGTGTTTTTGAGAAAACAATGTTTATGCGTGGTTGGTGAAAAACTAAAAATTTTAAGTCACTGAAACAAGGCCATGAAACACATTCAGAACATTAATCCACAAGACTTTTGAGAACTGGATGTGGTAGGCTAGAGTTTTTTCAACAAAATGATGTGAAAATCATCTCGTTCACTTGTTCAGAGAAAACAATATATTGATGTAAATTTTCTAAGACATGTTTTGTGATCGAAAGGGAATATGCGAAGGAGTGGCAATGACCCATGAATATTTAGCAATTCACACCTGAGAGACAAAGAGCCCTCCCTAATGGCCCATCAATGAGACTGTGACTGTCAGGTAGAAACAATGAGAGATTCAAAGAATGGAGTTTTAGATTGTTTGTATTTTATTTACAACACAGTATCATCAAAATATACATAATGAAGGTCAAATACACACAATTGAACACCCTGATCTAACCACAGAGATGTGAACAGACTTTGTGTAGTTTCTGAAAACTGTTTTCTGAATTCTGTTCAACAAGTGAAAAAAGTAAATCATACCTGATATCTCTAAACTCATCATCAGTAGTCAAGGAACTAGAATATGTGTAGTTGAACACCTGATCTTAGTACAGCGCTCTCAGTTTGAAAGACAGCAGGATTCATCTGTTGTGCAGGTATCAGCTCACTAAAAAACAAACAACATAAGAAAAACATCTGTGAGCATGTTAATATCAGGAGCATCTGTAATATATATATATATATATATATATATATATACACACACACACATATACATATATAGTGTATGTAGCCATAGACTCTCGCATTTTATATCTATATATAAGTAATAATTATTGTTTTTCACGTTAAACATCTATTCGAGAGCAGAGTATTGATAAACATGGTCTAAACATACACTCAATGTAAACACTCATATTACATCACATTGTTATACGATAAATAAATAACTAAATAATATGATCTTTAAGTCATAAACATAAGCATGCTTTGTATGTATTATACAATACAAAAACGTTTTATATTTGGGAAACTATATTATTATTGTTAAGCGTAAGTGTAAACACTATTATCTTATATCGCATCGTTTTCTATTGTATAGAACGTTAAAAACATCCTGGCGTCGTGAGACATTTTGATGCAATGAAATGAAACGTACTTCATGATGTTTCACTTGCTGTAGTCATGAATTATAGTTTGAAAAAAAAGTCTAACTAGTAAAATGTGTACAAGTTCTGTCACAGTAACACAGTAACAACTAACGCAAGCAGGCTAATAAAAGAAAGACTTACTCATGTAAATATCTCCTCCGATGAATCGCGCCGTGTGTCACGTCCTGTTCTTCCTCCGAATTCTTATTCCTCACAGCGCATCTTCTTACAGAAAGGACAAGTAGCCCAGATGAACTTGGAAAAGAAAAAGTCTCGGCGCTTTGTTTACGGTGATGTGGGCGGTTACGTTTGGCGCGCGCCCTCACGTGGCCATTACACTATGAAAGCGAAAGCATCTCGTGGGCGTGATCTAATTAAAAATAATGAAGCAGACGGGAGAGATTGAACATGGAGTTGGTTTCATATGGATTACTTCATCAAAGAATATTTGTTTTCGGCAAGAGGTGCGTCATCTAAAAGTAAAAATATCAGGCTTTCTATAGCTATATCTCTCATGTGTGTGCATCACATATTCGCTGAGTTTTAGTTCATTTTACTGACGCGTTTCAAAAACTTACGTGGAGACGGAGACTGCTGGAATGCTAATCTGTTTATTTTCCCCTTTGTTTTGCAAAAGCATAATGTTTTGTTGATATTGTGGAGGTAACAAACAAAAGTAGACCCTCTACAGATTTAAATGATGTAATACTCTTATATGTACGATCAAAATGAGCTTTGTGCTACTAGGTTCTTTTGCTTGTGTCATGAAAATAGCGTAATTCAATGCCTGCCGCCAATCGCCGACCCCAGGACGTTAATAGATGTCTGGGCTGTTGTCCTGGCATCTTTATCTGATGGCGTTGGACAGTTTGATTATGTTAGTTCACCAAGATCCAATCAAAATGTAGCAAACCTCTATCCACTACTGTGGTCAGGGAGGGGCCCCCTTGCCATAAACTGGGCCCTGGAATGTGCTGTCCACTACATTGTCATATACACCGATCCGGAGCATCCCAAACATACTTAATGGGTGACATGTCTGGTGAGCATGCTGGCCATGCAAGAACTGGGATGTTTTCAGCTTCCAGGAATTGTGTACAGATCCTTGCAACATGGGGCCGTGTATTATCATGCTGCAACATGAGGTGATGGTCGTGGATGAATGGCACAACAATGTGCCTCAGGATCTCGTCATGGTATCTCTGTGCATTCAAAATGCCATCAATAAAATGTACCTGTGTTCGTTGTCCATAACAGCCACCATGGGCCACTCGATCCACAACGTTGACATCAGTAAACCGCTCACCCACACGACACCATACACGCTGTCTGCCATCTGCCCTGTACAGTGAAAACCGGGATTCATCTGTGAAGAGAACACCTCTCCAAAGTGCCAGACGCCATCAAATGTGAGCATTTGCCCACTCAAGCCGGTTACAACGAACGCTGGATGCTGGATGTGGAGGTCCTGGGCTGGTGTGGTTATATGTGGTATGTGGTTGTGAGGCCAGTTGGATGTACTGCCAAATTCTCTGAAAAGGCAAAAACAAAAGTGTTGTGTTTATAATTTTGGTCAGTGTACTTCCGGGTACGAGGCCTCAATGATGTGCAAGAGCAAGAGCCATGGAAGGCGGGAGCCCCTTGGGTTGAGAAAGCAATCGTGGTGCATTCTGTGCACAGAAGACCTGAAGGACGCGTGCTTTCATATTACCATCCTTTCAAGACACGGTGCGTTCTTACAATACAAATGTCTTCCCTTCGGTCTATTCCCATCTCTTTACATCTTCACGAAAGTCACAGAGGCTGCCCTTGCCCATCTCAGGGATATGGGCACTCGGATTCTCAATTATTGTTAACTGGTGTTCTTCCCATGGGAAGGACCCTTGGAGATGTGGCATCGGATCTGTGCCATCCTTCTTCCAAGACAGGTGCCTGTCTCCTTCTACACTCGAGGTGTACGTGGCTGCTATTGCAGCAAACTATGACACTGTAGATAGCAGATCAGTAGGAAAGCAAGAACTGATTATCAGATTTCTAAAAGACGTCCAGTGGTTGAATCCTCTAAGGCCATGCCTCATCCCCTCTTGGGATCGTTGTGGTCCTTCAGGCCTTACAGATGTTTTTTGACAACCACATTTCAATGTAGGAGTGAATCCCCTAAATTATCATTCTATAATCAACACAGTGGTGTAACCATAGGTGTTACGGAGCAAACGAGATGTGAAGCGGGCGGATCCGTGTGCAAGCTGTGGAGGGTTGCAGTAACACAACCATGACAGGACGTGGCTCTGGGATGACAGATGTGATGTGGCGAGGCTCTGGACGAACAGCTGAGACGTGACGAGGCTCTGGACGAACAGCTGTGACTTGACTAGATTCAGGGAAATCAGCTGTGACTTGACTCAAAAAGATCAACTGTGACTTGACCTGACTCAGGAAATTCAGGTGTGACTTGACTTGACTCAAGAAGATTAACTGTGACTTGACTCAGGGATGGCAACAGTGACATGATGGGGCACTGTTGTTGCCACCATTTTGTGAAATGCCCCTTTGTCGCTGCCATTATGTAAATGCGCTCTGGTGCAGCCACCATTTCACGAGTGGGTTTAATCACCAAAGTTATGATCAGTATATCTGAATATCCCGGAGCTTGCAGTTGACTAAATATCGCAGCCACTATTTCGGTAACAGATGTTGTGTTGCGTTCCTCCTCTGTGACACCCACAGTAAACAAAGAGCCAACAGTCAACAAAGCATAATCCAAGAATTTAGCAAGTGACGATTGCGGACCCTGACGTCGAAGAACAGATTGGAGAGGCGGATTAATGTCATTGCAAAAAAACTTAATCAAAAGACAGTGTGGCAAATCAGAATAGTTTGCATTATGTTGTATATATGTTTATAATATGTTGTTTCAGCGATCATGGGCCTTGTTTAAGAGCTAAACAAGCAAATCTTGCAGTGCCCGTACATGGCCAGTGTTCCTCTGGAAAGTTGCTGGATCCAAGTATTCCATTACAGAGCGAACAAGATGTAAAGCGACGGATCCATGTGCAAGCTTTTATTCATAGACAGAGACATGGTCATACACAGGCAGGGTCGAACACCAGCAAAGAGTACGAGTAATCCAGGGACAGGTGAGGGTCAATCAGCAGCAAACGTAATCCAGGGGGCGAGGAAAACGGGTATTTCAAACTGACAGACAATAGTTTAAACGAGGGGCGAACAGGGTCCGAAACAGCAAGACAAAGGGTTAATCCATGACAGGCAATAAATCCAGGGCAGGCTACAGACAGACAGAACAAGATAACAGGCTAGGAACAAGACTGGGGTAACTAGACCAGAAACAGGACTACACTAGACTCAGGAACTAGGAAAAACTCAGAGAGGTTCCGTAATGTAGTTAACACTAGGAGTGTAATACAATGCTCAGCAATGAATGATAGTTGGGACCTCGTATTTATGCTGTTTGTGACCGTGTGCATAATGAGCATGGAAAATGTAGTCCAGGGTGTAGTGCAACAGTCTGTGTAGTGTGAGTCAATATGATGCACAGTCAACCTCTGCTGGCGGGCAGACCACAGATCATGGACAGGAATACTGACAATAGGAACTGATGGGATGAAAAGTCTTACAGAGTAAATGCAGACCAATAGTCCTGCTTTAGCAACACTGACAAGAAAAAGAAAGCAAAAAACGAAAGTATTTGCTGAATAATAATAGTAATAATAATAATAATAATGATAATAATTTATTTTATTTACATTTTTATTAATCACTTCACCTAGGAGTTTAATATAGTATGTAAATATAATAGTGTGTGGTGTGTGTGTGTGTGTGTGTGTGTATGTCATTGTTTTTTTTTTTTTTGAGTGTTTGAGAACCACTCCTCTATGGAAACACTATGAGAACAGTCAGACTCATGGGAACACAGCATGATGTATTTAAAGACCATGATTTATGTCAAGCTTTCATTTCGCTCTGAAATGTAAGACAATTATGATGGAAAATAAATGACATAAAGAAGTGGTACAGATTTCTATTTATTAATGTAAATCACAGCTTAATGAATGAAATACCTATATGGATAAACACAACATATATTGTTTAATTCAGTTACATGTGCTTTATGTAATTTTTCTGCTTTTTATATAATTGTAATGATTTGAACATCTAACTTGTAAAGGTGTCAAATGTAGCTTTTTTTCTCCACAGCAGCTTTATATCACAGAATAACAGAGGCCTGACAATTACGGTAAATCTCAGCACCACATTTTGACAACATATGATGTTAAAGATTAATTGTTATAATTATTGTAAGTGTTTTATAAGTGATGTTTCTTACGTGAAAAGCTCAACTTCTAGGCTTTTAAATTGTAATCAACAATAAAATACCAGAATCACAGGATTGTAATACTATAGTGATTATTTATCTAACACTTTCAAATGTGATGTACTGTAGTATAGTAAATTGTAAGAATGGAAAAATTATAAATTTTAGTTTTTGTCTTCAGGCTTTGAAACATTTCTTTGAACAGAACGCTGTATATAAAGGGATTCATCAGCATGAATAATCTTTCCGCTCAAAATATCTCATTCACCAACTTCAAACTGAATGGTTTCTACACCCTAGGAGAATGGAGGCCTTTTTTATTTATCCCTTTCTTTCTGATGTTTTTATTGTCTATTATAGCAAATTCCACACTCATATGTTTAATTTTATTTCAAAAGTCTCTGCGTTCTCCAATGTGTGTGCTAATAGGTTTGATGGCTGTTGTAGACTTAATCTTGCCTATATTTTTTGTACCTAACATGCTTCTTAGCTTTTTATTTAACTGGAGTGGAATATCACTAACTGGTTGTTTGATACAAATGTTTTTTATAAATTTTGTTGGCTCATTTCAGTCTACATTGATTTTGTGGATGGCAGTGGACCGTTACTTTGCAATATTCAGACCTCTTTATTATCACAAATACATGGAAATTCCTAATTTTCTAAAGTTTGTTGTCGTGCCAGTAATCAGGAATGGACTCCTAAATATCGCCATGGTCTCTCTGGCTGGAAAACTGACATTTTGTTTAACAAATGTGATTGATCACTGTTTCTGTGAGCATATGGCATTGGTTCAGTTAGCATGTGGAGATATATCTATTAATAATATTGTAGGACTTTTAACTGTTTTCCTTATACCAACTGCAGATTTTATTCTTGTTGCTGTTTCTTATGTTGTGATTTTTTCCTCTTTGTTTAAATCTGGCAAAGCTCACGTAAAGGCCATAAACACTTGCATTACTCACATCATTGTTATGGCAAGTGATTTGATTTTTGCCCTGATTGCATTCATGGCATACAGAATAAGAAATAATTTTTCTACTAATAGTCGTGTGTTTCTGAGCACAATGTACATACTTTTCCCAAGTTGTTTTAACCCAATTGTTTATGGAGTGAGAACAAAGGAAATAAGACAAAAGTTTCTTCAGTTTGTAAGAGAAGTAAAAATCTATTCATTTTAAGATATCCGCTAAAACTGAAACATGTATACAGTGATTTACTGTTTTACTATATAGTTTTAATATCTTTGTAATTAGGTCAACAGGACTGAAAATATGTACATATGAGATATAAATATTGTATTTACAAGAATGGCATACTACTGTGTACATTTTTTGTATGCAGAATTGGATGGATTAATAAAGGATTTAATTTAATTAAAAAAAAAGAGCACACAGCACTCACTAAAACATTTTCCAACCATTCTAGAGCCAACCTGACACAGCCTACAAAATACTGCATATACAAACAAAACCCTTTTTAATCAATTCTGTCACACTCATAGCTCTGTGTTATTGCTGTACATCGTCATTTGTAGGTGCAAGGGTGCAGGCCGAGTGCCATAGGAAATCACAGCCATGCTGGCACAAAGCAATATAACACAGCTACGGTGGTGATATAGTGATTTCAAGGTAAGACTGCCTCACGCAGGGCACCACTACATGCAGTGGTTTTAGGGATTAAATATTAATATTTAGTTTTGGTCACACTACTTTTTGGGGCACCAGCCATGAATTTTACCTTGACAGGAAAGAACCATGATCAACAAGTGTTGAATAAATAGGAATTAATTGGAGGAATAAATTGGAGGAAGCTGTAGTCTGACCAGTCTGAAGGACTGAAGTCATTCATTATCGTTAACCCTCTGGGATATGAGGGGGTTTCAGGGCCCTGGAGAAGTTTGCCTGACATTTGTGTTTTTTCAGTGTCTCAAAACATATTAATTTCTAAAGTCTGATAACACAGATAGAAACTGCGCTACTCTAATATGTAAGCAGCATGAATGTACATGTTTGTGTTTTTGAGAAAACAATGTTTATGCATGGTTAATTCAAAATTAAGTCACTGAAATAACGCCATAAAACATAAAATGATCCTACCCCTTGTTATAAAATCATCCTACCCGCTCATTCACAGAAAAAAAATATATTTACTTCTTTTGAAAATCATCCTACATGTTTTGTGTTGAAAAAGCCATATGCAATTGGGTTGAAAAACGTTCATGTAAACACCCTAATCGATCCGACTGGGCTGGATCAGAATGAAATTTAGATCGAATTTTGTTGCACAACATCGGTTAATGGAAACGTCAATTTGCAATAGTTTTTATTGACATTTATAAAATATCGCCAAAGCTTTGCGCTAATCTGTTATGGAAACGCGCCTAATGGACACATCACATCACGCACCTGCAGCGCTTCTGCAAACGGAGAAACTATATATGAATGAATGAATGAATGAATGAATATGTAACACTCCAAAATAAGAAGTAAAGTAAAGAAACCAAAAGGTTGTTAAGTGGACAAGATAATTTTTTTGGCCATCAATAGCAGAGGAGACTCAAGCACACAACCTTAATAAATACAAATATGACACTTTTATTCTTATACAATAATACAGATATTAAAATTTCAAGAGGGCAGAGCAGCAGGTTAAGCAATATATGCCAAGACCATTCTGGCTAACTTCTTAGCCGCCGTCAATACAAAACAATAGGAAAAATGGCACATGAATGATTATAACCTGCCCTAATACCCCCCTGTGCACACACACACTCACTAATACAAACAAATACAAGCCCCGGGGAACCGATAATAATTAGTCATTCCCAATAAACCGGGACTCCCCGTTGAAGAAAACACTTAATAGATACAGGAGTCAATAACCATAGAGGCAGATAATGGACTGCTGGACCTCTTACCTGTTACCGGACATGGGGTACAGCATTCGGGAAAACAAACGGCGGCCGCCAAATTTTAGTTAGGGAAGCCCAAAACTACCAATTATCCCTCCCAATCTTGTCACACACGTCGCAGAGAAACTGTCCAACAAGTAGTTAGTATGCAGAGTTTTGTTTTATATTTAAACTGTGCGAAAGGAAGACGGCTGAAAGCGGCATCCTATTTTTCTTTATTTTACAAACAGCAAACCATTTACAGTTTCGATTATCTGTATGACTTGGAGTCGTTTCCACTGTTGGAACAAAAAGTGATTGCGCGCCCGGCCCGCCGCACAGACTTACAGTCAGCCAAACATATGGAAAAAAAAAAGAAAAAAAAAAGAAAAAAAAAACACTCACTTAATCGTCATCAACGTACTGCCATGATATTATGCCAAAATTTTTTTTTTGTGGATATTGGAATGCGAGAAGTACAAAATTTGGCATTCAAATACATCTTGAATACAGAAAAATTTGGGTTGAGAGACCCAACGTTAATTTCAGTTTAGCTTCAACCTTAATGAATTTGTTTTGGCTTGAGGCCTAGCTTCTTATATTTTTCATTCTTGTTCTTTTCTGAATACTGTTAAATTGAAAGGATTTTTTTGTGGAGTAAGGGGAACTAAAATAGCCTAGCCTATGTTTATAGTGTAAATATTTCATATCGACACCAGGTCTTTGCGACTAAACGTTATAGGCCTACGCAATTTATCTTTTTTTATCTTTTTTCTCTTAAAAATGAAATTTCATTTTATTTTATTTGAACCATCCAGAAAAAGACCTTTTAAAACTTTTTAAACTGATTGTATTAATAGGTCAAAATTTCTTTTTGTTGGTTAAGGGTTAACTGGTTAAAATGAGCATCCCTAATAAATGCGTGTCCTGTCATAATCTCTCCTTTTACATGATGTGGAGCATGACAACCTTCCACCAGTCCTTGTTTTGGATTCTCATTCACAGGCAACCCATTTTGGGTGCAGAGAGTGGCATTTTTACTGCGTGATAAATAAATGTGAGTAGCACAGCACAGCGGTTTATATGTATATTTATGCAGAAATGGATACATATTAATTCTGTTGTTAGAAACAAATAAAGTAACGGTATAGGTGAGTAGTTATGTGCAAACAGTGAGAAATTATATTTGTGCAGTTTGCGCATGTCAAAAAATCTATTCAGATTTAAAGCTTGTGACATATAAACACACACATCAACCCGATCACTTTATTTAGCGTTCATGTAAACACTACATTCCGATTCATCAATTGGAATGAATTTAATCCAACTGAACCAAAAAGTGTGCATGTAAACGTACCCAGTGTCACAGAGTAGACAGGCTTTCCACCCAGCCAGTCACAATGCATGAACACACGAAAACTAAATCACGAAAACAACAATCAACACACCTGCACGTCATTACCTTAAATCACATTGGCTGCTATTTAAGCACACACCTTGCATCAGTTCTCTGTCTGGTATAGTTTGTTGACAAAGTGGACTAGTACTTACTGTTTCCTGTGTTATGCTCCTGCGATATACTCCAGCGATCATCTCTAGGTGATCGTGTTTCCCTCATGTCATTAAGTCTTCAGCGTGTGTGTTTACCCTGTACTATCCTGTTTACAAGGAATGTGCTTCTGCTCCGTTCAAGTCATCCATGATCTCACACATCTGTAAGGAAAGGACATTCTATTATTTACTCTCCAAGTCTCATGAACTGTTATTTGCTCAGTATACTCGCCTGCTTCCTGACTGTGTGCTCAGTGCTGACAAATAAACACTTGTTTCTGTATTTTGCTGTATCCGAGTCTGCATACCACAACAGAAGACCAGAACAACAACAGTAACTGCACCATGAGCACCACGATCCATTTCAGAAAATCGTGGTTGGCTTTCATTGAGTTCTTTTCTCATCAGCTCCAGTTTCCACCACTATATCAACCACCACCACGACGACTCCTTCATCGACAGTAGCTGCCAGTCCCATGGCCAAACCAGTGCCCTACTCTGCATAGGCCACCTCCACTGAGTCCAGTGATCTCCAGGTTATGGGGCACTTCACAGCAGAGGTTATTCTGGGGTGTCCATAGTTCAAACAACACAAACCTATCATCTCCTGGAACCTGACAGTGTTCTAAAGTGGGGCGACAGCTGTTTGTAGACTGGTGTCTACAGCCACAGCCCTGTCAGGTCATCTCTGTCAGTTCTATGTCCATTAAAAGTCCATTCGTGAAACAGTTTGTTCTGATCCCGACTGGTTATGCCTCCTTCAGTGATGTGTTCTGTCCCAAGAAAGCCTCACAGGTACCTCCTCATAGGCCAAGGGACTGCGCAATAGATCTTATTCCAGGTGAACTAGTGCCACCGAAAGATCTATCCATTCTCACTTCCTGAGCAGAAGACCATGTAAGGAGTACATACAAAGCCTATAGAAAAATCATCATTCCCCCTGAAATAGTTACCCTGTCATACAGCCTGAAACCAAACCCCATTCCAAATAACTTTTCCAGCTGTATTTACAATTCTGGTCTTGCAACATCAAATTAATAAAAGAAAAATAAAAACCTAGACTAACAGGGTTGAATAAGTCATCAGCACCTTGATTTAATGCATTAATTACAGTCATTCGTATTTTTTGGATATGTCTGTACTTGCTTTGCACACCTTGATTGGGAAATATCTGCCTATTCTTCCTTGCAGAATTGCTCAAGTTCAGTCAAATTCTGTGGTGAGTGACAATGGGCTGCTCTCTTCAAATCCATCCACAGCTTTTCGATTCGATTTAAGTCAGGGCTCTGACTTGGCCACTCAAGGACATTCACCTTTTTAACCTTAAGCCATTTCATTGTTGTTTATTCAGTATGTTTAAGGTCATTGTCATGTTGTAAGGTGAATGACCTGCCCATCTTCAACTGCTTAGCAGAGGAATGCAGGTTTTCCTCAAGTATTTGGATGTACTTGGCCATTTTCCCTTCAATCCTTACCAATCGCCCAGTCACAGCTGAAGAGAAACACCCCTACAACATTATGCTGCCACCATGCTTCACAGTAGGTATGGTGTGTTTGCTTTTCCCCTACATAGCGCTTGAAGTTCAGTCCAAAAAAAGTTAATTTTGGTTTCATCAGACCATAGCACCTTTTGCCAGAAGGTATCATATTTCTCTAAATGTGCTTTTGCATAGCGCAAATTAGAAAGGCTTCTTTTGTGCCACCTTGCCATATAGGCCAGCTTTGTGTAAAGCTTGGGAGATAGCGGTCACATGCACAGACTGACCAGACCCAGCCATAAAGCCTTGTAAGTCCTTCAAAGTTGCTTTTGGTATCCTTAGCAATGTCCTTCTGGCTCTGTCATTCACTTTGAACAGATGGCCGGATCTAGGCAATATGCTGGTGGTGCCATACGATTTCCACTTTCTTAACGATGCTCTGAATAGTACTCCGAAAGGATAGCTAAAGCCTTTGAAATGCTTTTGTAGCCTTCTTCTAAATTGTGCCTTTCTAAAACTTTATTCAAGAAGGCTTTTGAAAACACTTTCCCAACCATGGTGAATTCTTTGCCATACCATGCACTACTAATAGTGGAATCTTCAAAAAACAGCTAATTTTATTCTGAAGTAATAAACACCACTACTATTGATGTCAAGTGGGGCAATTAGCCTGGTGTTTAATCTGGAAGTTGATTGTTTGCACCTGAGCAAGATTATAATGGTATATTCTAAGGGGCTGATCACTTTACCAGACCAGGCATTTCACTGATTAATTTTTAATAATCCTCCAGACGTTTTTTAAATGATATGCAGCTCAAAAAAGTTAGTTTATTTTATTTTCCAGGGTGTAATGTGACAACCAGATGGATGAGTGGAACGTGGAAGCAGTCCAAACCTGGCCCACACCTACTTCCATCAAGAAGTTTCAGTGGTTCATTGGTTTTACGAACTTCTACCGACGATACATCGTGGATTAGAGTTCCAATACCAGTCTGTTAAAGCTGCAGTCCATAACTTTTTTTGTGTTCATAATTTACATAAATTAATATAAGTGAACAAAAAGTGGCCCTCAAGGAGTGAAGGTACTGGTTGGATGGTGCCCAACACAGCTTCACAGTTCTAACTGATCACAAGAATTTACAATATCTGAGAGAAGGCAAGAGGTTAAATGAATGCCAAGACAGATGGGCCTTGTTCTTCACCAGATTTAATTTAATTCCATTTTCTATCTTCCTGGTACAAAGAATGTGAAACCTGCTGCAGTGTCCTGTTTACATGCTTCCGAGAAATCCATTCCAATGGTACTAAGAACAGCCGACTTCCTCTAATGGCACTCTGAAGGCACACCACCCACAGTGTCCACCTGGGTTTCCGTATGTACCCACAACTCGGCGCACGCTGTTAATCCACTCTGTACACTGTATTTGAGGCATTGGACACCCGGGGCCAATATAACTCTCTCGCTAATGAAAGACCGCTTCTGGTGGCTTAACATGGCCAGGGATGTGAGAAGGTTCATCCAAGGGTGCCCAGACTACAATATCTCCTAGAGTCCTCTCCATTTACTTACTGATACTCTCCTTCCGCTGCCCGTTCCCAATCACTCATGGTCACTTCCAGGAGGAGATTACATCACAGATCTGCCCCCTTCAAATGCTAACCCTTGTATACTGGTGATTGTTGACTGTCAAAATCATATCATCTGCTTTTCTCTCAAAGGTCTTGCCACAGCCATGGAGACCACTGAACTTCTCTTTAATCACATGTTCAGATACTTCAGTACACCCAAGGACATAGTGTCAGCTCAAGGACCTCAATTCATCTCCAGAACATGGAGAGCATTCTTCACCCTCCTAGGTGTGACCATCAGTCTCACGTCTGGTTACAATCCCCAGTCGAATGGGCAGACAGAGAGAAAAATTCAGGACATTCTGCCATGGTCACCAGAACTCTTGGAGCCAAGTACTCCAGCCACCCCTGTTCCCATGGTTGGGGGAATCATCTAATGTGCCATCGGTCAATCACTGGTTCCAAGAGAGACTGGGATGCAGCTCAACATCAGTTTCAGTGGGCACTGCGTCGTTAAAAGAGACAAGCAGGGATACACCAATGTATTGGCCACCGATATTTATCAGCTGATTTTTGATTAATTTAAAGCCATTGACATATCGGAAATAGCATGAAAAGGGCCGATACCGATGGTTTATTAATTAACTGAATGGAAATGATGAGCTTGCACAGCTTAGCTGTAAATTCTACACAGGTAATTCATCTTTCCTCCATCAAAATGGCATTTCCCCAGCATTAGTTTATCCGGGGATATGTCACAAACCGGCAAGCATTAGGCCTACGTTTAAGTGAAAATGAATGGCACGCAAATAGCATTTGTGTTTGAAACCAGCAAAAATGGTATGATAATTTAGAACATGGATTCACACAAGGTCAGATCATGCACCTGCAGTACGTCTGTGAACAAAGAAAACAGAATAAAACTATATAGGGCACATTACAAGGAAAATAGGTCTTTATGTAACCGGTCCGTTTTCGGCCACTGTTACTCCCCTCTGCGTTGTGTACAAGAAAGACCAGGGCCCATATTTATCAAGCATCTTCGTCATAATTTAAGCGTAGCATAGGACTAAATTTTAAGTGTCAGTCTGTGTCATAAATGGGATTTTGGATGACGAAATACACATGGACCAATCACTGAACAGATTTCCTTATTTAAGAATTTTCTCGGATAAATTCACATTGAATTTCTAAATTCCTCATAGGACTTTACATTCAACACACATTTGACAATAAAGAATTTTCAAGAGAATACATCATGGCAAGAAAACAAAGCGTCATCACAAGCTTCAATTTAGGGTTGTGCCGATAGAGGATTGTATAGTTTCTCAACGATAATCAGAGATATTGCCTGTTCATGATGCCTTTGACGTCAGCAAGACGATTGGCCACTGTCTGTGGATTAACATCAGTCAAGTTGGTAAATCCCTTGTAGGCATCTCATGACAGCACATTCCACTCCCCAATGTATGTAATGCAAACTCTGATGTGTAACAATTGAGCAATAGGATCATTAACACTGAAACACAATAGAAGAATATAAAAGACAATGAAAGGATAAGAAGAGATACCTGTGGATTAACATCAATAACGTTGACAAATCGCTCGTGGGCATCTCATAACAGCACATTCCTGTAAGATATAACACCTGTTAGCTGGCAAGAAACATACACATATGTACATAGCCCACACGATATATCTTTAAATTACTAATCCATCCACACGTAAAACATACAACAGAACACTGCATATAATCTCAGTACTACTACGAGATAAAATTAAACCAAGTTATGCACTTTGTAAGCTTAATTCGCTCAGAAATTGAAGCGCGCAGAAAAACGCTTACAGTTACCTCTGCCCAGCGTATTTAATGCGAACAGGCGAGAAGCGCGCACTCACTTCAAGCAAATTTCAAAATAAAAGTCTCTAAACAGCGGATAGCAGAATAAACATTTCACCCAAAGAAAAACAGAAATAAATCAAAAATACAATAAGGATTTTAGTGAAAAAGCAACAGTGTATTACATTCAGGTTGTACTCACTATAACCCGTTGCATATACACGAAATATATTACACTTAAATCTTTAACAGATTAACAAAACGAAAGAAAAAAATGTGCATTGTAAGTTTACTTCTGTGATGCATATGTGGAGTTTCTGCACGAGGGCGCCCTCCAGCTTCCAGTATGAATGAAACAAATATAGCGTGTTTATATATTTTGGACAAAAAAATATATTAAATGAAATGTGAAATAGACATATAATAATCTCTGTTTTTTTAGCATACAAAAGTGTACGTGGGGGTGGGGTTGTTAAATTTATTTTAAAAATTACGTTTTTTTTTTTGTTTTGTTTTTTTTGTTTTTTTGCAAAAAACTTGCAAAATTGGTTTAAAAAGGTTTAAAGGTTTTAAAAATGAGGTATGTATTGAACAGTGTATTGTTGCATCCGTAATATATAGGCCATTAGTATTTTCACCAAAAAAAAATAAAATAAATAAATAAATAAATAAAAGGTTTGAAGCTAGTTATTTTTATCTTTTGCATTACATTTCCAAACATTCCTTTTGCTATTAATTATCTCAGTGAGATTTTTGTATGCAGAAGGAATCTGACAACAGATTCCACACAGAGATCTGATCTCACCACCATCCATTGAGGCCATCTGGGATTACATGAAAAATCAGAAAAAAACTGAGACAGACTAAATCCAGGAGAAATGTGGCAATATTTCCAAGACACCTAAATAAACCTCATCTGAGGTTTCTCAGTAGGCAATGTACAATGATTCAGTTTGTTACACTTGAAGGTGATAGGGCTCTTAAGCGAGATCCCAATTTGTCAGTCATTCTGACATAACGTCTCCGTTCCCTCCTTCAGAAAACAAAGGTTACATACTAGGGTGGCCCTTATTTTTGGACTTTTAAAATCTTCTGCTCTCACCCTCCCAGTCAACCCTCCTTAATGAGAAATTGAAACAAACCATATTTCGCTAAGAATGGGCTAGGTTTGGGGTGTGCTCAATTAAGTTGAAATGCTGTCTTAATGACCATAACTGCATGTAATTAATAAATATACAAAACCATTAGTAAACTGTGAATTACGTTAAAAGAACTCAGAACAGCATTGTTAGTCTTGAAATGTTAAATTACATTGGCGCAGATAGCCTTCCACTTCTCTCTCCCACTTCGCTTCCTGTCTTCTCACTATCCTATTAATATAAAGCCAAAAATAAAATAAAATATAATATAAATATAAATTAAAATAAAATAAAATAAATTACATTACAACGCTGCTGGTGAAAGCTGCTGATCTGGATCATAATGACAATCCGATGTGCTTCAGCTTCAGAAACTGGAAATAGATTTCGTTGCTCTCTGGCAATCTGCATAATGAACAGTCTTTGAGCGGAGTCATTGTACTCTTGGATACACAGTACTGTGCAAAAGTCTTAGGCCACTAGTATTTTCATCAGCTAAAAAATGGTCTAAAGTCAGTTAAAGTCAGTCTTTTGCTGTAGTGTGTCAGTAGGAAATATCAGTTTACATTTCTAAACATTCATTTTGCCATTAATTGTAATAATCCAGTGAGATTTTTGTATGGAGCACAGGCTGTTGTCAGACTCCATGTGCAAACAGAGATCTGATCTCTCCATCATTCAATCCAGTCTATCTTAAGAAACAGAAAAAACTGAGACAGACTAAATCCAGAAGAACTGTGGCAACATCTCCAAGAAGCTTTAAGAGACCTACACCTACAAAGCTACAGTACTGTTAAAATTTTTAGACAGTTAGGCACATAAAATGAGGATGCTGTCAAGAACAATGTCATAAATAGATTTTCTTTATCAATGAACTTCTATTAACTAAAATAAATCAGCATTTGATGTGACCATGCTTTGCATTTAAAGTAGCTTTTGCCCTAGGTGCACTTGTGCAGAGTTTTTCAGGTAGCTTTGCAGGTAGGTTACTTAAAACATCTTGGAGATGTTGAAACAGTTCTTCAGTAGTGAACACTGCTCACACACCAGGTGAACACACACCCGGAGTGGGCAGCCATTTGCTCCAGCACCAAATGAAACAACTGGGGATCTAGTGCCTTGTTCAAGGGCACCTCAGTCATGATATTGAAGCACTGTTTACTCACTCTCCCAAGAAATGTGGTAAGGGCATTGTTAAAATAGCTTGGTTAAAATTTTGGTTAAACCCCTGATGTCACATGGACTTCTTTAACAATGTCATTACCGTTCTGGGCCTTTAACATGGTAGCTCTGTTGCTGTCTGTGCAGAATCAGAAAGCTCTCGAATTTCATCAGAAATATCCTAATTTGTGTTCCGAAGATGAACAAAGGTCTTACTGGTTTGGAACGATACCTGTTTAATGGTCAGTGGAAACAAAGTTCCCATTTAATCAGTCCACTCAGTACAACACAGGACTATGGGATATTGCATTCTTGCAGCACTCACCAAAGATATCTTTATTCATGCCTGAAAGGTCTTAAGCTGTTTATCGTGCTACTAGATCTCCACCATGCATTTATAAGACAAAACCATGGTGGTGACTAACGCAGCTTCACGCTTTGTGCCCTGTGTGGATTTATGCAGATGCAGCAGTGCACTAACCAGCTTTTTGTATGTTTTGCCAACCCAGTCGATGAGAAGAAGCTAAAAAAACACTCTTCTCATCGGAATGTGGCGGCTATTTATAAAGAATATAAAAAAATTAAGTTTTGGCTCTGCCTGCAAGGTCTACTACACATGGTAACAGGCATTGTCTGTGTCCATCACTGGCTTTTCAGGCATGGATAAAGCTGTTTTTAACAAATGGCTTACATTAGTTTATGTCTGTCTCATCCCCAGCACCATCCTGAGGTTACCAGAGTGACCTGGAGCAGCTAAAGCCCTATTCTGATGGGACTAGTTCTACAGGGGGACATTAGAGAAATTTGTGTTTCACAGACATACTTTATGATTTTAATCCTGTCCAAATCTGCCAAGTCTGTGTTTTTCCCACACAACCTTTGTAATAATTCTGTTTTTCTGTTGCAAATTCAGTGATCCTTTTGGCCAGCATGAACTACTGTTGATGCTAAATAATAATAATAATTATAATAAAATCAAGAGACAGATCACGTAAACTGTTCAGGCTGGCTAAAGTAATATCAGCCTTGGGTAAGATTACTCATCTTCATTTCTCCACTACAAAAGCTAAATATAGTCGTTGTAGTTGATGTAATAGTTTACAACTATATGCAATGCACACATACAGAGCACCTGATTTCTGCAATAACCAGATGTACAAACAGACCCTCTCACCTCTGTAATAAACATGGAGATGTCAGTCCTGTCCAAATCGGTACTTGTAATCACGGGATTTAAGTGATAAGACTTGTAACTCAAATGTTACTTATAAAATTTGTCCCGTCCAAATAGGGCTTAAGACCACAATACAATTATATTATCTTTTGTTTATCATTTTAAATTAAATTTACTGTATTTATCATTTTAAGCCAAACACTAAAAGTACTGATTTTGTGCTATAGTTTGGAATGAGCAATCACATTGCACTCGTACTGTAAATCAACAATTACACTTTGACTTTCATCATAATCACAGTAAAATGAAAAACATTGTCTCAGACATTCACATTTATGCATCTGACAGACACTTTTTTCCCAATGCAACACTGCATTTAAGGCACACATTGTTGCACACAGTTCAAGTGCCATATTTTACTGTTTGTGGTCCAGAAGAGATCCATTTGAACTGATGCAAGAAAAAAATAAAAAAATGAAAATAGATACAATTCAGTCAGTTGTTGACATACAGTAAGAGTACTGAAAAACAGCTGAGATCTCCTTTGTGGTTACAAGGACTGTAGTGTAGTGCATTATACTTTAACTGTTTGATCTACTGACGATGGTAGCCACAAAGTGTTCAAGTACTTCGAAGTCTTCATTTGAACTGTATATTGTACCTAATTTGTGTAATTTGAAGTTACATTAAATGCCACTTGGTTTGTTCTTTCATAAATACATAGCATGTAAAGAAGAAACAAAGACTTTGATATATACATTATATATTTAATGTATTTTAACTTCTTACATCGAATCATCAATACCATTTTCTTGCCTTATGCCAATAATCAAGTTTATTTATTTTAGAACTGTGGTTTATCCAGCACATGGGAATTATATTTTATCAGTTCACTGAACAATGCGTTTTCATCTAATCATTCTCTTTCTTTCTTTTTTTTTTATACAAAATGTTTCATTCACAAAACATACAAATTTATTGACATGTTTCATGCAGTAAGTCAAGGCCTCATTCATATAGAAAGCATATAATCTTTGCAATGTATAAATGGCTACATTTCCAATCAAATTTCGTTTTAGTTGCTCTCCAGTTCAGAGAATTACTGGATGAGTCTAGAGGAAATTCATGTATGAAACTGTCCATAGAAGATTTAAATTAATAATTTGCTCAAAAAAAAAAAAAAAAAATTCTGTCTCATTCTGAATTCTCAACTATTTATTCACTGTAATTTTGTTTCTAAACCTGCATTTCTTTTGTGGAACACAGGAGAAATTTAAAGAATGTGCTGGCTGTTTTTTCAATGCACTTAAAATTAATGGGGACTGGAGCTTTCAAGCTTCAAAAAGGACCATATGGAGAATATTTATGAATATAGTGCTTTATACAATACTCATGTCAAAGCAACTTGACAATGTTAAACAGGAAAATCGTGTTTCAATAATGCAAATAAAAATAAATTGTGCTGTAAAGCAGCTCTAAAAAGAGAACATTTATTGAGCATAAACTGGTTATTTGATTCTCAATTCAGCAAGTTGTTCTTTTGAGTCTGATCTTTTCAATGAATCGGTTGATCCAGTACACAAAACCGAATAATGAATTGATGAATATTAAATAATACATTCAAAATCTGATCCAGTTCCAGAGTGCTGGAAAGATTATTCATGAATAGCAACTTAAATGTTGATTTCTTTCTCATACAAACCTATTAATTCAGTACAATTCATACAATATGCAAAGGCACAAATTGAAGGGATAGTTTTTCATTATACTTTGGGGCTTTCAAATTCTTACTGAAACTTGAAATATCTAAATTAATTATGATAGCATGGGGAAAAATACCAATACATTCCTCAAAAGTTCTCTTCTGTTCCACAAAAGAGATAGATTTAAGTATACATATACTTTATATATGCTTTATTCAGAATAGAGATTGTAACTGGAATGTTTGTAGCTCATGACTATTCATAGGTGCTCTGTATGAGAAGCTTCAATTATGTAAAAATATCATATAGCAATATATAGTCCCCTTAAAGATATATAGGCATCGTTTATAATTAAATGATTTCATAGAAACCCGCTTTTAGAAATAATTGAAGATCGTTAGGAGGAAAAAAAATATTTGTGTCATGTAGTCTATTTATCAGTAGTGTATCCATAATTTTTGTTAGGTAAGATAACTTTTAGATATCTTTTCTTCTGAAAAATGAAAAAAAAAAAAAAAAAAACTTATAATAAAATAAAATACTTTCACAAAAAGCTCAGTTGAGATATGAGACGTTATAAAGGTGATTCAATTTGGCAACTTTTATAATAAAAATACTAAATCCAGTTCCTTTTACAGTAATTAAAACAACAAATTCCATACATTAAATATGGGTCAATACTAAGTCACGGCCCTTAAACTCTTCCTCTGTTCTTGCCAAAGGAAGAATCTATAAAACAAACAACAACAAAGGCATGCTACCACTGACGTTTGATTTAGCTATGATGAGAAGCCATTGCCTCAACCCTAAAAGACCCTCAAATACCCGAGGCACTCAGTGGCCGGCCTACCAACTAAAACCTCACCTTCTAATCGCTTCGACGACAAGGTCACATTTTCTACACGTAAGTTTTTATTTTACACCCTCGCAGGATGGAAGAGACAAATGTGAACAAGAACACAACAACTGCACCACTGTGAGTGTGTTAAAGGGTGTCACTTTTCCAGGTTATCTCAAAAGGGTCTCTTGTATCATCATAACACAGGAAACTCTCATCTGTATATCTATCTGTCATTCAGTTTGGGCGAATCGGCACCCTCCTCATCTTCATCTTTGTCATCTTTCGCCCCGATCAGTCGTTGCCGAGCAAAGTCCTCAAAGATGATGTCATCGTCACTAGGGACAAACAATTAAAGAAACGTCCATCAGTTGTTGTATTTCCTTGAACCCCTTTTTGTGCTGTGTATTACTAGCCGTTCTTGTTTTTTATAGACAACAAGTCGACAAGGTACAGACAGCTAAGCATGGAGCAATCATAGCTTTTTAACACTTCATATATTTTTTTCCTTCAATTAGCTTAAAAAATTCAAACACAAAGAATTATCACTTAGTGAAACAGAATCTGGGCCAGGGTCATTCCATTTCTTGTGATTCCTATCCCTCAGTAAGATTAGGTTTTACTGCAAATTACGTGCTTTTAAAAATAAGTATCTTATACTCATCCAAAATACACTAAAAACAGTAATACTGTGAAACATTATTACAATTTAAATCAATATGATGTTTTCAACCATTACTCCAGTCTTCAGTGTCACATGATTTTTCAAAAATTCAATCTAATAAGCTGTTTTGGTGCACTCTAAAACATAATAATAATAATAATAATTTCACAAAATTTACAGTACAAAACTGGCAGCTGTTGTTGCCGATTTTACCGTAAAAAATACGATAGCAACATTTTAGGTTTTACAGTTTTAATTTAAATGTACATTTAAACACCATAATTTCATTAACTGATAAAATGTTAATGTTATCAACCTTCTGAAGTACTGAAATCTGTATTCTTGTACTTTTGTATGGAGTCAAAATAGGGCCATATATATCTGCAAACAAAAAATATGTTTTGCAAATAAAAATAAAGTGTTGAGAAAAAAATTGCTTTTTTGCAAGTAAAAAAAATAATTGCAAAATAAAAGTTAACCCCTGAGAGAAAAAATAAAGTTTAGCAAAGTAAAACTTCAGCAGCATTGACTTTGCAACACATATTTCCTTTTGCACCGCTCCTTTAAATCCGCGTTTCAGTCATCCATGCCTTTGCGGCGCAAGCTTTCCTTTGCGCTTCATTTTTCTATGCGCCTCGCTTTGTGTCCCTGATTTGACGTGGGGGAGGGGTCAAGAGGTTGGGGTGTGTACAAGGGACGAAGGCGCGTCCCTCTCGTTACGTCATCTCAGGTATGTATTATTGATCGCTTTCTTCTTATTATTATTAGACTCCTATATTATTAATAACAGATACTTCAGACCGGCCCAAATAAGGCTGTCACGATTAAAAGACATTATATTGTACATGATTTATGAACAGCTTGTGGGTGAAATAGGTAAAATACTGTTGCACCCGAAAGCTAGAGGTCGCTCTCGTGCGAAATTATTATTAATAATTATTATTAATATACTTTATTATCATGAAAATACCTGAGGAGGTTTTAGGAATATTGATAAAATGATGTCCATATGCGTTATGTGTGTTATTGTCTTCCTCTACTGCGCTTATTTTGAGTTTTCGCACAAGAGCGACCTCTAGCTTTCGGGTGCAACAGTATTTTACCTATTTCACCCACAAGCTGTTCATAAATCATGTACAATATAATGTCTGTTAATCGTGACAGCCTTATTTGGTCTGAAGTATCTGTTGTTAATAATATAGGAGTCTAATAATAAGAAGAAGAAAGCGATCAATAATACATACCTGAGATCCGGGGCTCGCGCTGATGACGTAACGAACACACCCCAACCTCTTGACCCCTCCCCCACGTCAAATCAGGGACACAAAGCGAGGCGCATAGAAAAATGAAGCGCAAAGGAAAGCTTGCGCCGCAAAGGCACGGATGACTGAAACGCGGATTTAAAGGAGCGGCGCAAAGGGAAATATGTGTTGCAAAGTCAATGCTGCTGAAGTTTTACTTTGCTAAACTTTATTTTTCTCTCAGGGGTTAACTTTTCTTTTGCAATTACTTTTTTTACTTGCAAAAAAGCAATTTTTTTTCTCAATACTCTATTTTTATTTGCAAAACATATTTTTTGTTTGCAAAACATTGTTTTATTTTGCAGATATATATGGCCCTATTTTGACTCCATACTTTTGTAATACACTGTTAACCACCAAAAGCAAGTGGTGATGAGAAATTCACATGATGAACCAAAGCCCATCACAAGCAGCTTTTAAATACTAACATATAAAGAAGGTACACAATGTCATTCACACAAACACTAAACACCATCATGGTAACACATGAAACTGAAATAATGCAATAAACATTCATTTAACAACATTAGATGTACAACCCTACAACCCTAATGTACAAAACTGATAAGAAAAAACTAAGTTCTATGTTCTTTTTCACTTCAGAAACGGTATACTACTGTAAATGACATGCAATTTCCAATACAGTTTTTCACCATATATAGTAGGGGAACTTACGGTTAATCATTTTACAGATTTTTACTGCAGCATTTTACAGCCTTTTACTGTTAAATTCGCTGTATTTTTTTACAGTGTGCCCAAGAAACTTTTCTCATTATAATCATTGTTGAATATAGTGGTCATACACTACAAAAAAATAAAAATATGTTTTTATAAAAGAAAAGTAATTAATACTTTTATACAGCAAGGATGCAATAAATTCATCAAGCATGGCAGTAAAGGTTTCTATTCCAAATATATGCTGTTCTTTCAAACTCAATTTTTAAAAATCTGATTGTTTCCACCAAAACATTATCAATGTCACAAACAGTTTTTGCTGTTTAATTTTTTTCCTGCCTTTTTTTTTTCGCTAACCACCACCTTTATTATTATTTTGGCCATAACAAGCATGCTTTATAAACACACAGTTACAGCAGGCAAAGAAAAAGTAATGTAAGTTGTCAAGACTCAAGAGTCCATAATGGTAACTTCAAATGAAACTGGCTGTGATATTTGATGCGTTGCGTCGTGTCTGGTGTGGATAGCCAAATTGCTTGACGCATCATATCTGGTTAGGACATGATGTAAATGAGAGAAAATTCTGTCAATGGTGGGGAAATGGTTAATAAAAACCATTATCGTTTATTGAGCACCAGTAATAATTAATAATAACTGAGCATCAAAATAGCATATTAGAATAATTTCTGAAGGATCATGTGACACTGAATGAATAGCTGAGTAATGGCTGCTGAAAATTCAGCTTTGCGTCAGTTGTAATAATATTTTATAGTATTACTGTTTTACTGTATTTTTACAGCCCTGCAAATAAATGCAGCCCTGGTATATAGTATACAGCATATAATGAATAGTGAATAGAATATATATAATAAATAAATACACATAAGTTTTATGTGTAACTATGTATAAGCACATAGCTCAAAGCAGTTTAGTATTTCACAGTCCAATTACACCATGGAAAAGATTTTCACTTACTTTGTGTCAAATTCAATGAGGTTTGTGTCAATGGGGGCATCATTTTCTGGTGCTAAAACAAGAAAGAATATTGATTGACACTCTAGGTAATGGACACAATTTCCCACTTAAAGAACTTGTTATACACCTTTTAAAAAGCAGTTTGCACATAAATGTTTTCATTTGTCAAAATGGTTATTATTTTTTTATTATTATTTTAGCTACTAAAGTCTCACCCACCGGCACCTATTTAACTAAACAAAACCTAGTCAGTATAAATACAATTTTTGACTATTCTGCACAGATTTGTACAGCTTGAATTCAGTATTAAGTTAGTTTTAGTGTAAGGGAAGGTATATGACAGAATGTGCTGTAAGTGATATCATACTAAAAATAAATCCTAGCTTTAAACTAGTTCACCAGAGCAATATGGCACATACCGTCTCTGTAAATCGATTCCTCCAATGGTTTGGGATGCATTAATGTAAAGGGGAGCTCAACTGCAACATCACTAGAGAGGGAAGCACAAATTATGAGAGTAAGGCATCCAAGACACATGATAACCAAATAAATCTTGGCCATTTAGGATATGCTGCTCCCAAACTTCAATCCCACCACTCATGAGGTGCTAACAGAGTGCTGGAATAACAGGCCTAAAAGCATCAGCACAAATGGCTCAGTAATTGATGGCATCTTATCAAGTATCTGAGCCTGTCTGTGCTTCTAGACAAAAGCTTGGCTACTTATAGGAATCTCTAATGTGCACAATTGGCTGGAGTCAGTTCTGCTCATTACACCATGGAGCAACTTTAATTTAGTTGCAAGGGGACAGCGTCAAACATCTGCACACATTACATTAAAACAGAAGAATTTCTGGTAGGAATAAACATAAAGATCACAGTACCTTGAGGCAAGATCTCCAAGCAGCCTGAAAAATAAATAAATAAATAAATAAATAAATAAATCAAGATCTTACTATATTACAAAAATAAGCATTTCATATTGATGTTCTGAAATTAAGTTACGTGTAATAAAATGGAATGACACAGGGAAAAAGTATTGAACACATGAAGAAAGGGAGGTTCAAAAAGGCATGGAAAGCCAAGACACCTGCTAAAATCTATCAATAATTAGACAACAATCCTGCCCCTTGTCAGTGAAAATTAATATTAGCTGGTTCAGTCCCAAGACCTACAGTACCAGGGTGGACATTTCAGCAAGTGAATGATCCCAAACACAGACAAGGAAACTCAACTGGTTTTAAAAAAAGAAAATAAAGCTGCTAGAATGGCCCAGCCAATCACCTGACTTGAATCCAATAGAAAATAAGAACTAAAGTTTAGAGTTCATAGAAGAGGCCCAAAGAACCTTCAAGATTTGAAGCCTAAACCACACCTGAGCAATGCATGCGACTAGTTTCTGCATACAGGAGGCATCTTGAAGCTGTCATTACCAACAAAGGCTTTTGTACAAAGTATTAAATACATTTCAGTAGTCCAGTACTTTTCCCCATGTCATTCCATTTTATTACACATCAATTTCTGAAATTATTTGTTTTGTTTTATTTGTATGTATGGATTGCTTGGGTTGTTATTGACATCTGGAGAAAACTTCACGTGAACAGCTCCTTTAGAAATATATTTACAGGGAAAAATGTTGACGTGTTCAATATTTATTTTAGCCACTGTATTAAATTACATTTTTCATTTCATTTATTGTATATGGGGAGTGAACAACTAAACATTGTTGAAACATTTAAACATTTCTGTATAATAAAAAAATCTTTCATTACACTATAACTATAGATAAACCTAGAACATATTTCCTTGTAAGGAACCAACTGAATCCAATATGGGTCAATCTGACCCCCTTAATACATTTGTGCAGGTTTTGGGGTCAGTTGAGAGTTGTGGATGTTTCTAGCATGTTGCTACGTTGTTACTAGGATTTTGTGCCAAATGTATGGTCCACCATGCATACAGTTCGACTGCTTAGAAAAGTGATGCCACAACTCTCCTTAACAAGTTGCACAATTTGAGGTTTCATGCCTGTAGCACAAATGCCAACAAATCGTCACTCACAACTCGTCACATACTGACACTTGGTCAGGTCCTTTGGATGCCACTCTTTAGCGCACAGTGTGCCACTTTAGTGTAAATTTTTTAATGTACAGGGTAAATCTTTGCTGTTAATATGCAGATGCAAATGGCATAAGAATTTTATCAGCGCAATGAAATTATATATTGGTTTTCAATTTAAACAGCCACAGCAATTTTATTTACATTATATAACACTATTTAGACAACTACTACCCCTAAACCTAAACACTCGTCTATCTAAAACACAGGATAACCGTCACATTCCAAGCCTTACTAAGCCAAAGGTTGGTTTGTCTGAGGAACAGACATGATCAACATTTCTAACATACAGCGTACTTTTCATTTTGTTCTTCATAAAAAAGATTGTTAGGCTTCAGTAGATTTGGAATGCAACATGCAACATGGAATAAAATCATTTCTATTTTTACAAATGTATGCAAAGAATTAAATGTCTTTATCTGATGCATAAGGCAAACAACTGAAAGCAATGGAGCACCCTGCACGTCATAAAGTGGTGCTAAAGGGGTACCCTGTGCATTAAAAAGTGATGCCAGTGGGTCCTGAACAAGCATCAGTATATGACAAGTTGAGAGTGAGAATGTGTTGCAAATGCCTTATCTTAATCTTAATGTAAAAATTATTTCAGCATCACACACCACACAGGATGACCAAAATGCAGACTTACCCTCCGCGAGACACCACCAGCTTCACTTTCACCTTATAAGAAACAATAATTCCCAGAATTTCCTTATTGGCCCCCTCTCTTAACCTTTTAAGAAACAATGTCATGAAAAGGTGATTAATAAACCTTACAAGAAACACAATTCACTTTTAAATCAAAGATTGAACTTACAATGTACTTGAGGCTAAATTTGTGTCTTCATGTTTGAGTTTGCCATCCAGAGCCAAGCCTCGTTTCTCTCGGTTATTTGCGAGGAAGGGCGTGAGAGTGTATACTTTACAAAATGTAGCACTGGGGGCCACAATATCACTAGAAGAGGAACAAAGCAGAGAGTAATTAATCAGATATCAAGCTGTGTTCTCACAAATTTGTTGAGTGTTCAGTTTGCAGAGTATTTACTCTGATTCCTCTGTCGCCACTGGACACTTGTACTGGGCAGTGTTGAAGAGGCAGATATCAGCATATTGACGCACTGCAATAATAGAAATAACGGATATTGTTTCTGAACTACAAACTAGTGTAAATACAAAGTCTGTCCATACACTAAACTGAATGACCTGAAATCTTTATTTTTTTTACTGTCTTGTTTGTGTTGTTTGTGACATGGACATTAACACTGATTGGTTCACCATGGTAGTAAATCTGAAAGACATTAAGCACAAAGAAAATGTGTTACTAGCAGCATCATGCAAATGACAAGAGTAAATGGCAACATAAGAAAAAAAATATCTGAATGAAAAGAAAATGTCTACATTAAAAACAAAACAAAACAAAACAAAACAAAACAAAAAACATAGGCCTAAATATTTAAGATTTATGTATTTGAAAACAAAATTTCCATCTATTTGAATTACACAATTTTAACAGCTTAATATGGTGCATATTTGTCAGTCACATATAAAAGAAACAGGAAAGACTTAGGTAATAGTACTAATGAACTGAATGTGTTTTGAATACACAACAATCAGGTTTGCATATTTGTCATCAATAAATCCAATTTTAAGTCCAATTTATGCTGATTCTATCTGATTCTGAAAATATTATTATAGTAATCAAATATAATGCCAAGAGTTAATTTTGTATAATTTATGGATATAGTTTTATAATTGTCATAATTTCTTAGCTTTTTCATTTTAAGATTGAAAACAGAATACATCACAGTTTATTACGTTAAAATTATGTAATCCAAATGGGTAAAAAACAATTATATGCAATTAAAATTCTTTAAACTTAAATTTATGCCAAAATAACTTTTGAATGATTGTGTCTGTTCTGTTCTATAAAATATACCAAAATATTTAATAACATGCCAAAAGTCCTTAATGACATGCTGAGATCTGAGTTTTCATAAGATCATCAGAACATATTTTAAAAATGAAGAGAAAAAAAAGCTATTATTATTATTATTATTATTATTATTATTATTATTTTATACAACTACTACTACTACAATAATTAACATCATGCCTCCAGGATTTCAGTTGTAATCCCCTGGTTCCATCACTAGATGTCCTCATTGTCATTGGATTAACTTGGATTACTAATAAGCAGACGTCTATCTGTGATGTTGTCTTTCCTCAATAGTCAAACACTTAATCTTATTCAGACCAGCTGAATATACCAGACAATCCTACCTCTTTGTCAAGTGAGGCCTCCAGGTGTAAAGGTTTGTCTGACATGAGAAACTGCCTTGTGGTTTCAGCCATTGGCTGTGGGCCCGGCTTCTCTGGAGCATACTGCACTTTTCTGATGACAAGACGCACTGAATTCCTGTAGAAGGGCAGTTAACAGGACATACATATTATAATTTTTGACATTTATTGACTTTTACTAAATGTATGTTGTGAGTGGTTGCCAGGCAATGGTATGTGTTGCTATGTTAAAGGAGAAGTTCACTTCCAGAATAAAAATGTACATATAATGTACTTACCCCCTTGTCATTCAAGATGTTCATGTCTTTCTTTCTTCAGTTGTAAAGAAATTATGTTTTTTGAGGAAAGCATTTCAGGATTTCTCTCCATATAGTGGACTTCTGTGGTGCCCCCAAGTTTGAACTTCCAAAATGTAGTTTAAATGCAGCTTCAAAGGACTCTAAACAATCCCAGACAAGGAATTAAGGGTCTTATCTAGCGAAACATTTTCATTTTCTAGAAAAAAAAAACGATTTACATAGTTTTTAACCTCAAATGTTCATCTTGTCTAGCTCTGCATGAACTCTGTGTATTCCGGGTCAAGACAGCTCAGGTATGTCGAAAAACTCCCATCCCATTTTCTCTTCCAACTTCGAAATCATCCTACACAGCTGTTTTACCTTTTTTGTAAAGGCTGTTTGATCTTCTTTGCATGTTCACTTTGTAAACACTGGGTCGGTACTTCTGCAGCGATGTAGGACGATTTTGAAGTTGGAGGAGAAAATGAGGTGGGAGTTTTTCAATATATCCTAACTGTCATGAACCAGAATACACAGATTTCACACAGAGCTAAACAAGACGAGCATTTGAGGTTAAAAAGTATATAAATTGTATTTTTTTTTAGAAAATAACTGATTGTTTCACTAGATAAAACCCTTTCTCTTCGGCTGGGATCGTTTAGGGCCCTTTGAAGCTGCACTGAAACTGCATTTTGGAAGTTCATACTTGGGGCACCACACCAGTCCACTATACTGAGAGAAATCCTGGAATGTTTTCCTCAAAAAACATCATTTCTTTAGGACTGAAGAAAGAAAGACATGCACATCTTGGATGACAAAGGGGTGGGTAAATTCTCTGTAATTTTTTGTTCTGAAAGAGATCTTGTCCTTTAAGTGGTTTTCCAGCACGTTGCTGTTTGTTTGCTATATTCATTGTTTTCTGGCCTAACCTCCAAGTCTATGTGGTTTTCTGGTCTTTACATAAGGAATTTACCAGACATTTTAACTTTACTCTGATCATTTAAATGTAATAACACATCATTCTTCAACAAAATATCTAGTTGGCTAGTTGTGATTATTAAAAAAGTAATAGTGATTGCTTTACAAAACTAACAATAAACTAATAATAAATAAAATATGTTGTATTACTGCCTGTTAGACAGACTTCTCATTTCTAATCTGACAAAAACCTTGACCTAATGAAATTAGCAGTCATAATAATACACTTTCTAAAATGTATTCAATGGGAAATCATTTAGTCTTGTTTATATTTTCCCAAAACACATTTCAACAATGTTGCAAAAATGCTTAAAAGAAAGGTTATGTTTTATGTGTTGCTTTGTGTCAGTACTCGGTTGGGTGCCATTGTGAACGGCTGTACCTTTTGTGGATTTTTTCTTCAACATTTTCTGCACAGAAAGCTTTCACTTCAAAGTCAACCCCGCAGGCCTTTGCAGATAGGAGTAAGAAAATGTTACACTGGGGTGTGAGAATTCTGCAAAGCCTTTTTACTTATCTATCAAAACCAACATCATGAAACATTATTTGAAGAAAAATATACCTTTCCTGTATCCTCTGGCCCTGGTTGTAACGTGACAGAACAGGGTAAGTTCGGAGGAATCTGTGAGAATGAAATGTTTGACATTTAATGTTGAGAATAAAAATCGTAGCACATTTTTAATCAAAACAGAATCCGATATGACATAGTTGGCATTATGTCGAGAAAATAAGACATTTCACCTCAAAGGTGAAGGGGTAAGCATGTTCTCCAAGTTTCTTTATCAGTCGCTCTTGTAGACGTGTCAAGCTCTTTTTGTCTTCAGGCACAGGTGGAAATGCCTGGATGTTGGCCACAAAGAGGTCTTTGCGAAACGTCAAGCCAAGAACGTCCAAGTCCTCCCGTCCATAGCGGAAAGCACACGTCAGTGTCACAAAAACTGAGGAAGAATAAAAACAAACTCCTCAATAGCTGTAGGGTTAATGGATTGACAGTCAAAGTTGTACTCCTTGTTCCTAATGAAAGAAAACCAGCAAATGGAGACAATTAGTACAGTAAGTGTACAGAGCTATAAAATGAATGTGGAAAGCACAAGTTAGATATTAGCCTTGGAGACATAGGTTTAAGTTCATAGATCTTAAAGTTATGATTGCTGGTATCTTTCAAATCAGAGCACAGACTGTAATGATGAGATCTCTTCTGAAACTTTAGGGGAGACATATGTTAAATTAATGATGAGTGAGGCAGGGAACATCAGGAAAGTCTCAGGAAACATCAGGAAACCTACCTTTTCTCTCTTTTAAGTACTCTGGATCAATTAAAACCACACCATCTGAAAGAGCAAAAAATATATTAAGAGTTTATTTGCAAAAACAGAGTTTCAAAAAACATGTTTTTATTGTGTTAAAAAAAAACACAAAAACAAAAGTTTTATTGTGTTAGTTAGCTGTATTTTTTAGTTATTTTTACTTAATCAAAATAACCCAACTGCAGTTTGATTGAATTGGAAACCACAATGAAAAAACATGATTTTTGAAAATTGTTAAAAACTGTTATCTGTTTTTGCAAATTAACTCTTCATATATATATATATATATATATATAGGTTAAAAGTCAACTTTATACCTGCTTAGCTGTGAAATGATTGTGAAATTATTGTTTTTTTAATCCAAAACATTTCCTATTTAAAAAATCAAATGATGAAATGTGTTTTCTTCAATGAATAATTTTGCAAATAATAAATGTGGTGACACATGGTAGTGTCTGTGTTAGATATACGACATGCTAGTTAATAATTTACATTAATAAATGTGTATTTTTATTTTGCAATTCTATTTGCAAGCAATTTCGTTATGTAATTAAAAAGTACACATACATAGGCATGACTTATTAATTACAATGTAATTACAATGCAACATGATTGCTGTACAAAAAGTGAAATTTTAAGTTAAGATTATGTATCTTAGTGCCTACCGACAGGCTCCACAAGGTCCACATGGTCAACGAAATCCCTCTTACCAAGGTACACAGTTAACTTAAAGGAAAATCAGAAATTCCCGTATTAGCGCAAAACATAAAACAATTCAAAAACAGAACAAGATGAACTGAGCTTAAATGTGCGTTTGTGCCACTGTGCATGTGCATGTGCATTTGTCCTTTATTAACCCCAGCAAAATTAATGCTTTTATGAAATTATGAGCACTAATTTGTCTTTTTAGTGCATTTTCCATCAAAGCCCATTAGTTGTCCCATTCAAATATATGTTTCTGTATTGGTGTTGTGCCAATCCTTAGTAAAGCCTTTCCCAGCTTTGCAGAAGGCTGGGTGCTGAGTCACATGCCCCTCTTTCATATTCGCCCCACGCCCGCTTCCTGCTCAAGGACTGTTGCGGCGCACCACAGGTCTCCCTGCTAATGATACATATAGACTCATGGCTATATGCTAACCGCACAATCATTGTGAGCTGGGACCCATTTGTCTGGCTAACAGTGTCGCAAGCATCAAATCAAATTTTGAAACAGGAGGTACTTTGTTACTCAATATTTGTGGTTATTCAGTCATAACCATTTCATAACAGGCTGTGCTACACTCACTGACTAAAATCCTTTGCAGGATCAGAGTCAAAACAACTACCAATAACATTATCATCAGAATAAAGAAGGGACAAAATGAATGTAATATTACCTTTCCATTGGGACTTGCCTTCTTGAACACCCTGTGGGAAAAGAAGAGTAACATAAGATGATAATATACATGAGGTTTTGCTACGATGCAGCTATTTAAAGGAGGTGTAAGTTAGTGGTGTCCTGAGAAATCACACTTATCTCTCTGACAGTATCTCTCTGGTGCAGGACCCCTAAAACATCCAATCTGGATGCTTTTTACTCTAAGGGCCCTCACTATTTACTGTAAGTAAATAGTGTAGGGGCTCTCTTTTTTACTATGTGTGGTTTCTTTAAATATCATGAAGAAATGTTGAGTACTTAAGTCATTATATCACTGCCTTTTCTGCAATAGTTTTTTATGAAATCATAAGCAGTTTTTCTAACTAAAGACAGGTATAAATATAGACTTTCTAAGACTTATTTTTATCCTAATTTGTTATTTTTTTCTATATCTGTCTCAGTGGCACTGAAATAATAGCACATCTCTTAGCTCCTCATCCACAGTTCAGCCATTCTTTTCACAAGCAGCACCCTACAGCAAAACAACAATAAATGAAGTCGTAAATCAGTTTTGCTGCTGATGTGATGGTCTACAGTTTTAAAGAAACACTAAGGTGTTTTATCTGTTTGTATATATAAGTGAAACAAAAATGGGTTTGTATGTGGCCTAAACAAAATCAAATCAGAACATTTATTCTTTATAGACAAAGACTAAGGGTACCACTCTTTGTAAACAACTGTCACGAATCTGGTCGATGTTCCGCGGTCCGCTCACCACCAGAGGTCACTCTCACCTTATCTCACACTGACTGTTGCTTTACACCCCGGACTACATCTCCCAGTATCCTTCACGCTGATTGCGTCATCGCATGTGACCAATCAGCGTCACTATAAAAGCCCGGTCTTTCCCCTTGCAAGTCACGGATTGTTGATATTGTTGTATTTCCATTGTTAGCGTTTCCTAGTTTCCTTGTTCCTAGTTCCTAGTTCCTTGTGTTTTTTTTATTCCCTCGCCTGGCTCCCCCGTTCTTCAACTGTTCGCCGCCTGCCTTTTCGGACTATCTATTGTTATTGGATTATTCTCTACGACTGCCTGTGATTTGCCTGTTTGCCCCTGTCTCGACCCTGCCTGTACGACTATGTCTTTGTCTCGTCCTATTAATAAAAGCTTGCGTATGGATCCGCTCGCCTCTCGCCTCTCACTCCACGTAACAGAACAATCCGTCACAAAAGGATCCAGCAGCTTTTCACCCGGACATTCAGCAGATATGGACACTGACAGGATTCTCTGTAGAATTAAACAAGGACCACGCACGCTCGAGCAACACATCCGTGAGTTTTTAGCTATCGCGAACTATTCTACCCTGCCGGACTGCATCATTATGGAGATCTTTTGTGATTGCATTAATGAGCCTCTAAAGGCTAGACTCAGACGCGAGGGTCTGCGCTCATCTCTGGCTGCTTTCATGAACTTTGCCTTATTGTGTGTGGGCTCACCGTGTACTGTGGGGGTCGCGAAGGAGGAACGCGACAACGCGGACATGGCAGCCGCGCACCCCTCTCGCAGATTGGCGGTAACGCTGGATCACGACGCCACAAACAAGTTTTCCGCCTGGATCGCTCGTGAAATGGCGGCTGTGTCGGAGCGTGCCCTAGCTATGACGGTGTCAGCAGAGTCCGTGCACAAGATGGCGGCCGCGCCGCTGTGCACTCGCGAAATGACGGCGACGGAGGAGCCTGTGCACAAAATGGCGGCGACTGCGATGCCCGTTCGCAAGATGGCGGCGGCGCCAGTGCGCGCTCACCAGATGGCGGCGACGGCGGAGCCCGTTCACAAAATGGCGGCGAAAGCGGAGCTCCGTCACGTCACAGCTGCTATACCAGAGCCGTATAAAATCACAGCTGCATTTCCTGAGTCAAGTCAAGTTGCAGCTGTATTTCCTGAGTCAAGTCAAGTTTCCAAGTCAAGTCAAGTTGCAGCTGGGTTTCCCGAGTCAAGTCAAGTTTCCAAGTCAAGTCAAGTTGCAGCCGTGTTTCCTGAGTCAAGTCAAGTTTCCGAGTCAAGTCAAGCTACGGCTGCTGTTCCAGTGTCAAGTCAAGCTACGGTCCTTGTTCCTGTGTCAAGTCAGGTTAAAGCTGTGTTTCCTGTGTCAAGTCAGGTCAGAGCTATCGCTCCTATCTCAAGTCAAGTTACAGCCATCTCTCCTGAGCCAAGCACTGTCAAGATGGCTGTCACGCCAGAGCCACTGCACAAGATGGCTGCCACGCCAGAGCCACTGCACAAGATGGCCGCCGTCTCTAAGCCACTCCACAAGATGGCCGCCATTCTTGAACCGTTGGTCAGCACCCGGACGCCACCTGCGGTCATGATGGCCCACGTGCTGGACTCACCCCTAATGACGGTATGGGCAGCAAAAATGGCGCTCCTTCATGCCGCGGCGGCTACCCCTGGGTCAAGTCAAGACACAGAGTCAAGTCAAGACACAGAGTCAAGTCAAGACACAGCTGCCGTTCTCCACGAGTCAAGCCAGTTCACAGCTGTGCCCCACGAGTCAAGCCAGGTCACAGCTGTTCTCCACGAGTCAAGCCAGGTCACACCTGTTCTCCACGAGTCAAGTCACATTACAGCAGCTGTTCATACTAGGTCAAGTCAAGTTACAGCCGTGTCTCCTGAGCCAGGTCAAGCTACGACTGTTGTTCCAGAGTCAAGTCAAGCCAAAGCTGTAGCTTCCAAGTCCAGTCAAGCTTCCAAGTCCAGTCAAGCTTCCAAGTCCAACAACGTCAAGGCGGTCGTTCCTGCGTCAAGCAACGTCAAGGCGGTCGTTCCTGCGTCAAGCAACGTCAAGGCCGTGGTTCCTGAGTCAAGCAACGTCAAGGCCGTGGTTCCTGAGTCAAGTAAAGTCATTGATCTTCACAAGCCCGTCCAAGTCACCGCTGGTCTTCACGTATCAAATCAAGTCACTGCTGATCTCCATGAGCCAAGTCAAGTCACCGTTGATCTCCATGAGTCAAATCAGGTCACCGCTGATCTTCACGAGCCAAGTCAAGTCACCGCTGATCTCCAAGAGTCAAGTCAGTTCACTACTGATCTTCACGAATCAAGTCAAGTCACAGCCGACTCTCCACGAACCAGGTCACAACTGGATCTACAACAAGCCGGTTATTGCTGACGGCCCAGAGTCAAGCTCCCCGCCTGACGCCCAGGTCAAGCCACAACTGATCTTCACGAGCCAAGTCAAGTTATTGCTGACGGCCCAGAGTCAAGTCACGTCCCGCCTGACGGCCCAGAGCCTCCCCATGTCTCATCAGACCTCCCAGTGCCTCGTCATGTCTCGTCTATTTGTCCAGAGCCAAGTCACGTCTCGTCTGACCTTCCAAAGCCTTGCCATGCCTCGTCTGACATCCCAAGATCACAGCCTATCAGGATGGCCGGCGTGCTGGACCCACCACTAGCATCAGTGAGGGCAGCGAACATCCTAGTGGCACCAATACCTTCTAGACCCACCTTTAAAGAGGTCCTGCCACCTGCCACTGCTCTTCCCGTAATGGCAGTTGCCATTTGGTGTGTGTGGTCTGCACACTGTGCTCCTGAGGTCACATCTGTTCTCAAGCCTGCTCTAGTGCTCCCGTCTGATCACAAGCCTGCTCCAGAGCTCCCGTTTGATCACAAGCCTGCTCCAGAGCTCCCGACTGATCACAAGTCTGCTCCGGAGGTTCCGTCTGATCTCAAGTCTGCTCCAGAGGTCCCCTCTGGTCTCAAGTCTGCTCCAGAGGTTCCGTCTGGTCTCAAGTCCGCTCCAGAGGTCCCGTCTGGTCTCAAGTCTGCTCCAGAGGCCCCGTATGACCACGAGTCAGCTCCAGAGGCCTTCCCTGTCGGAGAAGCCACGCCAATGCCTCCTAAGGTGTCAGCTTCGGCTGTAGATCCTCCTAGGGAGGCGGCGTTATCCTTTGGTCTCTCTGCTTCTCCCCTTATTCTGTCTGCCTCCTCTGTCCCTGTTCTCCCCAGGTCCCAGTCCATTATACGGGTTCCTGTTCAGCCCTGGAGGGTCCTGGCGCCTCCTGTTCCGCCCTGGAGGGCCTCGGCGCCTCCTGCTCTGCCTCCGGTTCCGTCCTGGAAGGTCCCGGTGCCTCCTGCTCAGCCCTGGAGGGCTCCTGCCCCTCCTGCTCTTCTGTTTGTCTCCTCTATCCCTGCTCTCCCCAGTTTCCAGCCCATGACGCAGGTCCCTGCTCTGCCCTGGAGGGCTCCGGCGCCTCCTGCTCTGCCTCCTGTTCCGCCCTGGAGGGCTCCTGCGCCTTCTGCTCCGCCTCCTGCTCCGCCCTGGAGGGCTCCTGCGCCTCCTGCTCCGCCTCCGGCTCCGCCCTGGAGGGCTCCTGCGCCTCCTGCTCCGCCTCCGGCCCCGCCCTGGAGGGTACTTGCTCTGTCGGTCCTGCCTCAATCACCGGGCCCTCCACATGGACCTGGCCCTCCAGCCCTCGCCCTGTCTCGCTCCCGCCCCACCGCTCCCCTGGACTGTTGTTCCCTTCGAGCGTCTGGAAGCCGCTTCTTGGGGGGGGGCTATGTCACGAATCTGGTCGATGTTCCGCGGTCCGCTCACCACCAGAGGTCACTCTCACCTTATCTCACACTGACTGTTGCTTTACACCCCGGACTACATCTCCCAGTATCCTTCACGCTGATTGCGTCATCGCATGTGACCAATCAGCGTCACTATAAAAGCCCGGTCTTTCCCCTTGCAAGTCACGGATTGTTGATATTGTTGTGTTTCCATTGTTAACGTTTCCTAGTTTCCTTGTTCCTAGTTCCTAGTTCCTTGTGTTTTTTTTATTCCCTCGCCTGGCTCCCCCGTTTTTCGACTGTTCGCCGCCTGCCTTTTCGGACTATCTATTGTTATTGGATTATTCTCTATGACTGCCTGTGATTTGCCTGTTTGCCCCTGTCTCGACCCTGCCTGTACGACTATGTCTTTGTCTCGTCCTATTAATAAAAGCTCGCGTATGGATCCGCTCGCCTCTCGCCCCTCACTCCACGTAACAACAACAACAAATGAAATACATTTTCATTTCTTGACATTTTTAAAATGGATAAAAATGGACTAACCCAAAATCAAATGTACAGAGACATATTATGTTCATAAACAAATCTTACTGTTCTTTCAGAACTTTAAATGTGTCTGCATGCTTCCATTCAACAGTGCCTCCATGAGCTTCCATTTACCATATATTTAATGTGCTCTATGTATGTGTATTAATCAATGTTTATATATATGAGTTTATACAGTCATGGCCAAAAAGACCGGCACCCTTGCAATTCAGAAAATGCACCACTTCTCTCAGAAAATTGTTCCAATTGCAAATGTTCTGGTATTCACATGCTTATTGTTTTTGCTTGCACTGCATCAACACAAAAAAACAAAACAAAACAAAAAGAAAAACAAAAAAAAACAGAGAAGAAAAGTCAAACTTGATAAAATTTCACACAGAACTCAAAAATGGACTGGACAAAATTATTGGCACCTTGTCAAAATTGTAAGAAATAATTGCTTTTCAAGCATCTGATGCTCCTGTAATTTGTATTTAGACACACCTGTGGCAAGTAACACGTGTGGGCAATATAGTAATCACACTTGCAACCAGTTAAAA
This sequence comes from Labeo catla, assembly GCA_012976165.1. Classification (NCBI taxonomy): domain Eukaryota; kingdom Metazoa; phylum Chordata; class Actinopteri; order Cypriniformes; family Cyprinidae; genus Labeo; species Labeo catla. The sequence goes on from VONZ01000605.1 coordinate 151,321, forward strand.
TGGAGAAAAGTTGACTGAACCTGTTGTGTGTCACACTGAGCATGGAGAAAAGAAAGAAGTACAAAGAGTTGTCTGTGGATTTGAGAGAAAAAAAACTGTGGAAAAACATGGACAATCTCAAGGGTACAAATCCATCTCCACACAGGGTACAACAGTGTCAGCCTGCACTATCCGTCGCCATCTGAATGAAAAGGGACGCTATGGTAAGAGACCCAGGAGGACACCACTGCATAAAAAGCAAGACTGGAGTTTGCCAAAGCTTATGTGACAAAACCACAATCCTTCGGGGAGAACATACTGTGGACAGATGAGACAAAAGTAGAGCTTTTTGGTAAAGGACATCATGGCACTGTTTACAGAAAAAGAAATGAGGCCTTTAAAGAAAAGAACACAGTCCCTACAGTCAAACATGGTGGAGGTTCAAAGATGTTTTGGGGTTGTTTTGCTGCTTCTGGCACTGGATGCCTTGACTGTGTGAAAAGTATCATGAAATCAGATGATTACCAAAGAATTTTGGGGCACAACGTAGTGGCCGGTGTCAGAAAGCTGTGTCTCCACCAGAGGTCATGGATCTTCCAGCAGGACAATGACCCGAAACACACTTCAAAAAACACTCAGAAATGGTTACAAACAAAGCGCTGGAGAGTTGTGAAATGTCCAGCAATGAGTCCAGATCTGAATCCCATAGAACACCTGTGGAGAGATCTCAACACAGCAGTTGGGAGAAGGCATCCTTCAAATCTGGGGGGTGCTACCAAATATTAAGCTAAGAGTGCCAATTTTGCCCAGTACATTTTTTGGGTTCTGTGTGGAATTGTATTAGATTTGACTTTATTTCTCTGTTTTTTTGTGCTGTTCCAATGCAAACAAAAAATAATAAACGTGAGTGCCAAAACATTTGCAACTGCAACAATTTTCTGAGAGAAGGTTTGCATTTTCTGACAGAATTGCAAGGGTGCCGATATTTTTGGCCATGACTGTATGTTATACATGTGTCTTTAGAAGACTTAAACCACTCAATTCATATGAATTTACACCTAGTTCATTTGTGACACTGAAAATGGAAAGTCTAATCAAGCACATTGTGGGATACAGTACCCAGTGTAGTGTCATAGATTATCACAGAATATCAAAACAGAGTGTTAAAGAGCAGGTCATATGGTATTTTAAGTGTACTAATATTGTGTTACAGTCCCCTACAACAGGTTTAAAGGAATATAAGGTCAGAAAACATTGTAATTCTCTCAGAATATACATTTTAGAGTCATTTCTCAATGATTTCGAAACAGAATGTGTGTCGGAAACAAATCACCCATTACCATTAACAAAGCTGCTATAAGGTAAAAAAAATGGCATTGATAATACCTTATCAAGTCAAGGCCAGAATCCGAGGGTGATAACGATGCAGTACCTCAGCAAGCAAGCACGAGTTTATCAGGACGTTTCTCAGTGGTAAGTTTAAACTTTGTATATGGTACAGATTGTATTGCTGTGGTATTGTGGCAAAAAAAAGTGATTTTAACCACTAATTGTTCACATTATCATCTTTCGGCAAGGAAAACAAAACAAACTTGCTTAGAACACAGCATCTTCTCGACAAGATGTAAACACACTAATTAGCAGAAATGTTTGTGGGCAGGTTAGACTGTTCGTATTTTCCGGGCAGGTGGGGATTACGCTGTGTTACAGAGTGACGTATATCGGTAACAGGCAGAAGATTCAAAAATATGACAACTCATTAAGGCAGCTCTTTTGAGATAAAATATCTGTATTTATCATGCACTTTTTTGATTAACAACATTGAATACTGTTTACATTGAAGGATAGCTGTTACAAATCGCAAAAAAGATATTTTTCAAAAACCCAGTGACTTGCTCTTTAATATTATTTCTAAGCTTTTGCTAGCCAAACAACTCTTGCTCGAGCATGACCTTGCGGTCAATGCTAAAGTTAGGCAGGTGAAGCACAAAAGCTTCTCAGCATTACACTGTCTGTTCAGTGCTATATCTAGTGATAGCCTACAGGCATGTTTGTTCTAGTTAAAGGGCTTCAATTAAATTACCCAGCTTTCCTCTCTGTTAAGTCCTAATGCTGCTGTAAATTAGCCGTGGTGTCTCCACAAATCCCACTGGGCACCAGCATATCCTCTCAACTTTACATCCTTATTAGAGGAGTGTCCTCATTAATGGACATTAGGCTTTCAGAGGAAGCATTTTGGTACAATAAAAACGTGTGTAATGATGGAGATCTTAGCAAAAAGCTGCTTACTATTGAAGCAGTGAGTGTGAATCATCACCACCTTTAAAAACACAAGTTTGTGGGATTTTTATGGCTTGAGCATTAGAGGACAACATTTGAAATGGTTGTAATGGCGCTGATGTGCAACCTATTTTGCACAAAACAAAGAGTTGTAATAAACCACAATATTAGCTTCATAAAATTAACCCCAAGTGCCCTCAAGACGGCTTAAAATGACTTCATATAAAACAAAATAAGCTAAACAAATCAAGACATTTCCTATCCTAATTCATCCCCTGAACAACTGTACTGGAAAACCTGGATATTTTAAAAGTGATTTCTACCATGGTCATGACTTTAATATACAATTAATAAAATCTTAAAACGGCATTGAGTGCATTTACATGCAAGTTCTTAAGCCGGTTATGCTTAATAAGCCAAAAATGCATGTGATCATGTAAATATGTAACCCATTTTCTTTTATCGGAGTAAGGTCATTAACGGCTTAAGCATAAACCGGTGGACACAGGTAGTTTTTTTGCCTCTTACTCCGATTCCGCAAGGCATGTAAACGCAATAACCCGCTTTCTGTCGGCTTACTGAACTGTGCATGTGTGATACGTGACAGAAACGCATTGTTAGTGCAGTTTTAAGTGCATCTAGACAGAGCAAACGTTTTTTAGTAAAGAAAGGCGGAAATATATCACAAAAGCAGATTCTTTCATGACTCAAAAAATTATTTTAAAAAAAGTGTTCTCATCTTGCAGCAGAAGTAGAATTGGTTCAGTTAAACTCTGTATTATAACTCCATGAGAAGATAATATGACCTGTAAGTTTCCCACTGACATGTTGCAAGCTTGATTTAACATCACAACTGACAATTTATGGTATATTTGGAATCAGATATGCAAATTATTATATTTTAACGTCATTACAGGGAAATAACCTGATTTATTAATGAAGTCATGTAAACGCAGCTTACTTGCGTTGTCAGATTACTGATGTGCATGTAAACAGAGAAAACTGGTTATTTTAATAAACTGATATTTGTGAGTTACCAGCTTACTGGTGTGCATGTAAACATGCTCATTGACATTTTTACAAATCATATACATAAGATTAAGCATTATTAAAATGCATTATTTTAAGGTTCAGTTCCTGCTATTAGCAAACTATTAACTACAACTTTTTCCTCAAAAAAAAAAAAAAACTCCTAATTTGCTGCTTATTAATAGCTAGTAAGGTAGTTGTTAAGTTTAGCCATTGGGTGAGATTAGGGATGTAGAATATGGTCATGCAGAGTATGTTACTAATAACCGATTAATATGTTAATAATAGGCATGCTAATAAGCAACTAGTTAATAGTGAGATTGGTCCCTATACTAAAGTGTTACCATAAATACAAATTAAAAATGTAAAGGGGTCATTAGATGCAAAGTGCACTTTTACATGTTGTTTGAACATTAATATGTGTTTGCAGTGTATGTACAAATCTACCCTATAATGATAAAAATCCATGCAGTGGTTTTTAATTAATCTGTAAAAATAAATTTGAAAAATATCCCCTTTTTAAAATCAAGCCATTCTCAGATGTCTGTCATTGTGGCGTCACTCCAACAGAGGCCGCTCCAACGATAGTTAATTGACCTCAGACCCACCTTAAATCAGCTGTAACTGTCCGACCTCCATTGTTTCGAAGCCGGAGCTGGGATGTAAGTTAGACAACAATATCTCCGACTGAGCGATTAAGGTGTTGTGTTGCTGGATGTAATAATGAACATTTACTCCCGACATCTGAGCTGCTGAAGATGCAGTGGATTAGGTATGTTTGTAAAGGGAATTGTGACCGGAATCGCCTCCCGATCTACATAAACGCGTCTAAGTTCTAACAATCATTTGTGATCCAGCTTCACCTACAGCAGAAGTGAGTATAAGGGGTCTATTATGAATCTCTGCAATCACCTTTCCTCAGAGCACAGCTCGTCATTCCACAGAGAGAAGAGAGGGCTGGGGCGAGCAGAGCTCATTTGCATTTAAAGGAACAATCTCTCAGAATGGGTTGATTTTTGCAGAGCTCATTTTGACAAGGTAAAAAAGGGTGTTGTTTTACACAACCATTGAGAATTTTTAACCAAAGTATATTATAGACTTTTCATTAAGACCCTAAATAATCATATCAACTTGTGGAAAATGGGCATCCGATGACCCCTTTAAAGCAACATTATCATTACAGCAGATGTACCAAAGGAAACCTATTAACCAATAAAAAGAGCAAAGTGGCTATGGACAAATGAAATTTTTTTTGTTGTTGTAGAGTAGACAACAGTAAATTATCTGCGTCAGCTTTTACACTGTGTGATACACAAAGTTTCTCAATGGTGGCACAAGCTTACTATTACAGGTTGTTGTAAATACTGGGGCCCAAAAGTTTGAGACCATTAATGACTAAAATAAATGTTTATTTGCTTCTATTGTTTTCACAATCATAGAACGTTTTAAGTATTTCTAGTTTTAGATTTGTAGCAGTATCTGAGTTATAAAAGATCATGTAAAAAATAGCACTGTTTTTTTCCACTCAATTTTATTGCCAATGCTAATATTCTTGGCTCCTGATAAGTTGCTGTTTTTCTCCTCATGTGTAAGCCAGATAACAGCATCTGATAAATGAATAAATGTAAATTAGTGACTCTCTGTGATGTTTCACTGTTTAAGTTACCATGGTACAGCTGGCATTGCTTAAAAAATACAGAAATGTACCCTGAAAGCACATTGATATTCAGTGAAAGAGACCTCTCTTTTAAAATATAGTCGGCATGGCAATGAATGATGCCTTTTACTATTTAGTGCCATGCCTCTAATTAAAATGTTTTGTAATGCAAATTACCATATTAGGGCACTGACTTTATGTTGCCTGGGTCAGTGGGACACCAAGCCATTCAGAGCTGGATACTCTTTAGGTTTCCAACAGCACTATGTAGAATGTTAGAAGAATGTACTGTAACTAGCACTTAATTCCTATGGCATATTTTCCAAAAGCATCAGCTAACACAGAAACATGCTTGTAAATGAATAAAATCTTCTGACCACTGGGTATTTTCATTTGCAATAGCAGATACAAAAAAAGAGAAAGAAATAAAATGATAAAACATGAAAAAAAGTAAAAACTTGACAAACAAAAATCCAATCTGTGTGTTAACTTGAATCCAATTTGTGGATTCAAGTTAAAACTTAACGGTTCCTATTCAGCCTCACTACTACATGTCTTTTGGAAAAGAGCTGATTGGCAGCTCCAGTGCTCCTGAACATGCCCCATGCATATGCAAACACCTGGTAAGAGAAGTAACTTTTCAGCTGGCCTCTCTAAAATCTCCAGTCATTTGTCTTCATCTAAATGAATGGCTCATACAGCGCAGCCTCTTATTGCACTCCCTCAGCTCAGGCACTGACAGCACAATAATGACAGGCAGTGATTTAGATCATTTACAGCAATTACAGTGAAAAATATTCAGCCTTTTCACACCAAGCTTTCCTAGGAGAAATAATGAGGAAATGATCAATAGGAAAAAGCTAGGCTCTTGAGTAACAAAATATTCATGAAGAGGAAAGGGCAGGATGTGAGATAAAACCAGATCTGATTATAGAGCTTCTTCATGCTGTTCTGTCCTCTTGCTAAACTGGTCATAATAGTCTGAACATTTATGAGAGGTGTCCATTGGGGGAGAACATTGGGGAAGCTATTTTGAAAATGTTCTTATTAATAAGGATTATAGAATTAAAGTGACAGCATCAAACAGAAACATGCGGTATGTAATTTCTGCTCCACTAGTGCCACTGAATGGGGAAAAAAAAACAAAAAAAAAAAACACTGAATATGCCCCCACCCCATCAGCCATCTGTTTGATCGAACAAAGATACCCTTGCCCCAAATCACACTATTGGTCAAGTCATTGTTGATGTGTAGAACTAGACTGACTGCTTAAAACAAATAGAGGTATTTTCATAGCAGCTCAAGAAAGTGTTACCAAAAATTTACAGTTTACCAAAAATTAACCTTGGCTTACTTAGTTCACAACCAAAAATGAAAATTCTCTCATCATTTAATCATCCTCAAGTTATTTCAAACCTGACCAACATGTAAAGAAACCAATCACAGTTTGTTTGTTCAGCGTTATGTTTAGGAGCATAAAGTTGACAACACACATACTTTTCACATACTTTTGAAAATCCAGTATTTAGTTCATCTTGACAAGCATTCATTCTCACAACTGTAAATATGATAGCTTTCGTCTACCATGAGGGAGTTTGGCATCACGACGGCTTTGTTTCCAGGCGGACTGTTAAGAATCGTTATGAAACAGAAGTTGTGATTGTCTTTTCTTTCCATATTGTGACGTATATCTGAGTGAAATGAGACAAAATGTAGGGTCTGTCTATATTGTTGCTAAAGACCTTAGATTAAAAGAATAAGGAGATTTTATCAGTTATATCTTCTGGAGAGAAATAGTGTGAACATTGGACAAAGATGAACATTTGTATAGTGCGCATTTGTTGACTGCATGTGTTTGTGCAGACAATCAAATAAAGTATACTTTGAAATGCAATGCAAACTGCTGTGTGTGGACACTAAGTGTTTGCATCAAAACTGAAGTATGCTTTAGTGTTCTGACTCTGTGCATTCAGTATGCAGTCCTACTTACAATGCTGATGATAAAATTTTTGCTAATGCAAAAAAAATGTTAATACACAGCAAAAATTGTAGAGTTGAAATTTCGGAGTTAAATCTTTTAGAGTTGATTTCAACACTCAAAGTGTTATTTTAACACATTTAGAGTAAAATCGTGCTCGGTGTTGGAGTTATTTTACGGAGTTGATCATCAGTGTTAATCTAACTCCAGATGTACGTTATGCTCCGCCCACGCATTTCAGTTAGCAGTCCGAGAGTCGCCGCCATTAACCTGATGTTGTTATGGTAAGTGAAATTAAATCAAATTTACTTAAACATTTTTGATTGATGCTATGTATTTAACAGCTGCATGTAGTCTACAATATTATTTAGTACGGAGCCCTGCACAAGACATGTGGACAAATGTAACGTAATATACTTAAATCAAAACGACGAAACGAATTAGGCTAGCACAGCCTGGCCACGATTTACTAAAGGGAGGAAACGAATTCTTAAATAACGTTATAAGTCGTGGTATCTTCTCACCGTTTATACATTTAACACGATACATCAATTGTTACATATATTTAATGTATAACGTTAGATATATAGGCCTATGTAAATCGTGGCCACATCTTTCTAGGTTCCCTCGTTTTGACTTAAACAAGCTTGGTCAAATTAACACAATGTAGCCGTGACTTAATGTGATGCTTAACTTAAAATGATGCAACGAATTATTAAAACGAGTCAGAATATTCTTTACAAAGCCTTTTTAATGCAAGGACAGAATAGCGGTGTTATTTGTCTAACGTTAAGTGAATAATGTTAGCTAGCTATAGCTACTGCAACCATCTGTAACTTTATAAAGAAAGGGATTTACAAGCTTAAAGCGATAATATATCAAAGGCTTGTTTTTATAAAAATAGTGTGGTTAAATAAGTTATAATAAATAATAATAATAATAATAATAATAATAATAAAATTATATATACAGTATATATAAAATTATTTATATATATATATATATCACATAACAGTTTTCTGTCAAGGTGTTTGTGATACATTGCAATTCATTTTCTTAAAATTAGCCATATTTAAAGTCTGCTTACATCAGAATGATTTAAAAAGCATATTCAGTTTTATCCTCTCATCTTTTTCAGTCATCGAGAGATTTTGCTTGCCACCAGATGTAAAAGTTATATACAAGGATGCAATGGGGACCGAAGTTGATGCAGAAATATTCAGTGACCTCACTGGTCAAGGCAATGTGGTGCTGAAAGTTTTCACAAATGATGGTGAGTTTTATTGAATTTGAAAGGGGTATTAATAAAGTATTATCAAGCACTAACAATATGATAAATGAGCAATTTTGTGTTTCTGATACTTGTGCTGGTCTACAAAATATTTGTAATATATTTATGTTATTATCTGATTTTTTAGAATTTTTAGAATTTTAAAGGTGGAGCAAGATTTTGCTCTCCTGTTTGATGAAGAGACATCTTCCCGGCTGCTTCAAAAGTGGGACACATTCTTCAGGCACAAATGTCATAAAAGAGGCCAAGCTAGCTAAAAAATGGTTTTAAGTCAGTTATTTCAATCTTTTGCTCTAGTGTGTCAGTAGGAAATATTAGTTTACATTAACAAACATTAATTTTGCAATTAATTGTAATAATCCAGTGAGATTTTTGTCTGCAAACAGCCAGTGCTCCACACAGAGATCTGATCTCATGTCATTCAAGACAGACTGGATGATGAGTGATGATGAGATCAGATCTGTGTGGAGCACTATCTGTTGTCAAACAAAAATCTCACTGGATTATTACTATTAACGGCAAATTGAATGTTTGGAAATGTAAACTGATATATCCTACTGACACAGTACAGTAAAAGATAGAATTAACGGACTTAAAACCATTTTAAGCTGGTGAAAATACTTGTTTTAATATTCTTTTCCCCTCACTGTATGCGTTTCCTGGATTTGCTCAATCTGGAAAACTAATTTTAGGCTAAACATGAACACAATAGTTAGTTCTTAACCATATTTAGTTCTTAATTACATTTGATGTTTTCAGTTAACTAATTCATGTGAATCTTTGTCTTTATGACCAGGTCTCTACGACCAGGAAACGCTGCAGATTGGAGGAGCATCACAACAACAACCAGCACCAGCATCGGTACCTCCTTGCTGTTGGGCGTCAGAAAAGCAAAAATTACAACTTCTACATCACCTTGGATAAGCATCTCATCCCATGCCAGGCAAACTGCTCCCTTGGGGCTTTTGACAAACTTCTCAAGGCTCATTTTGTATTTAACTTGTCTTATTACAGAGCTGGACTTATTTACAGTGCAATTGAAAATGAAATGCCAGTCTTTTGTCAAATAAGTGATGTACTTTTGGTTGACAATCACATTTATCTACTGGCAAACAAGCTATTTACAGAGAATTTTCATTAGCACTTTCATGCATTCAGAGTGAAAGGTGTATCTTACAAATGTCAGAGATCAAATTTGATAAACCATTTGAGATTCAAAGTTCATACAGTGTTGCAGATGGAAGTTTGTATATAATACCTTCTTTTGTAATGTTTTAATTCAACTTAAACTTAAAAATAAACAAGTTGATGGAAATGATTTGTTGTGGTGGAGTTCATTTAACTATGTTTGAAGTTTATTTAACAGTGTAAGTAATTCTACCCACCTAGAACATGCAACTCTGAACAGTGTTGTTTTTTTTTTTTTCTGTATTCCTTTTGGTGTTATTTTAACACTTTTTTAGAGTCAAATAAGGAACTCTGGCATAGTGTTAAATGTGTAACTATTTTGAAAGTGTTAATTTAACTCCAGAGAGTGTGGAGCTATATAAACTCTGAAAAAGTGTTGAAATCGACTCTGTGAGAGTTAATTTAACACTGGACTTTTTGCTGTGTATATAACAAAATTGCTAATTAATTCTAAACACCTGTTTTTTAAACCATTTTCATTAAAAAAGTACTATCTTTAAAAAAAAAAAAAAACTCTACAGACATTCTAGTAGAGAGTGTTTGATTATTGCCTCAGCTTGCTTGGTGTGCAACATAACAGCTATTTGTCACACTGCACCGGTGGAAATAAAAAGCCCTTTAATGGAAAAGGTAACGTTTTTCAAAACAGCTGAGCTACTGTCAAACTACTGAAAAATGGAGCTAAGTTTAACAGTTTTAGTTAAACCTAACCACTGCATATCATAGACTGACCCTTACCAAAAAGTAGTACACTTCAAGTTTATTTTATTAGGTATACTTGTAAAGTTCAAGTATATTTTTAAGTATACTATATGTAGAAAGTATACAAATATCATTGTACTAGTAGTATATCTGTAAGTCTATTTCAGTACTCCTTGGGACTAAATTGGCACACTTAGTATATGTAGTATACTAATAATAGTAGTTTCATACTGCAAGTATACTCGTAAGTTTTCTTTAAGTGAACTTTACATCATACTTTAAGTATACTACTATATCGCTATTTAAGTATTATTTTTATATATATTTTGTTATATGAATATCTGAACATACAAAACATCTCCTTATAAACATTTTATTCTAGCTTCCAGTATTCTGTTTATACACACTTGAAAGTGGGTAAATTTCATAAGTTAATAAATAAATAAATAAATGAACAATATTTTGAACAAAATGCTGAAAGAAGACTGAACTGGATTCTGAATGATAATCAAAAATTGATGGAATCGATCAACACCCCAAAGCTTGACAGTCATTAGTACCTCTTCATGGGTATTTTATTCATTTTATTCCATAATGTTACACAGTTTTGATGCTGTTTTATGTCGGATGATCGTGTTAGATTACATGTGGAAGCAGCTGTTGTTTCAGTTTCTTCTTCACTTGTGTTTTGGAAATTCTGTACATAAGACGTGTAATAGCGCCCCCCTTCCATTTCACATTGAAAAAACGGATTCTCTGAGCTTAGTATAGCATAGCTTAAATATATTTAGACTTCTAAGTATAAGTCAAGTATACTTAAATGACATTTTAGGTATATCTCTGAGGGTGCTTTCACATCTGTGGTTCGGTTCATTTGGTCCGGACCAAGTGCAACAAATGATACACTGTAGCATTTTTCTGCCGTTTTGGGTCCTTTTCACACCACACTGATTGCTCTGGTCCGAACCAGTTGAAACGAACCAAAATGCAATCATGTGACAAGATCCACATCACTCGTTGGCCAGATGTGTCATTGAACGTATTTCCTAAACTGCTTTTCGATTGGTCAGAATTAATGTGCGGGAAAATTCCAATGGAACTCCCGGAAGTAAACAAAGAGAGGAGAAAAAGCCAGCAGACAACACGCCGCTTTTTAGTATGGAGGGACGACTGTGCTGGCTGATTGTATCCCTGTAATTTCTATGATTGTAATTTCTATGAGGCTCCGCACCTTCTCACAACTCCATCTCAGCTTGTCCGCGAGCTGCCATGGGGCTATGTTGCTAAAGCGCTAACTGTCAACAAATACTTGTCCTCATCACATAATGCACAGCGCAGCTGATTACGGCAGCTGGGTTAGTCCAAAAAGGTGCAGTACTTTTTGCAGTTGGGTCTGTTCGAGTTCGGATCATGTTCTCACCACAAACGAACCGCTCCAGAGTTCGTTTGAAAGCGTACCGAGACCACCTCTTCAAGGAGGTCTCGGTACGCTTTTTTGGTCCGCTTTTGGTGCGCACTCGAGTGCGATTGCTACATTCACACCTGCCCAAACGAACCGCACCAAGAGGGAAAACGAACTCTAGTGCTATTCAACCGAACTAAATGAGGCAGGTGTGAAAGCACCCTAAGAAGCACATAAAGCACATTTCTGAGAAGTATATAATAATATAATACAAACATTCAGAGCTACAATCTGCTCTGTATTCTCGCATGCCAGATTTAAAAAAATAAATAAACAAATACATAATTAAATAAAAAAGGACAAAGTCTGGCACACATTTGCTCCATAAAGTTATAATAAATAGTTAAGTTAAAAAGATGATAAAAATTACACAGGCGTATTAATATATAAAGAGTATGGACAAAATAACCCATTATTATAAGGCTAATATCATTTCTGTCGGGACAACTCTTGGAGGGATTGGCATGGTAACGTACATGACAATGATAATGTATTTGGTCTTGGCAGAATAGACCTACTATGCTGCTGTACCAAGTACCGAGATTTGCTACTGCCAATACATCCACAACATGCTGCTGTAACCCCCATATACCATACATGAATCACCTCGTAGCAAATCTATACAGGTGGAGCTGGGGAAGGTGGAGGGTTTCTGAAGCAAGCTGCAAACTGCTACAGCAAGCACTGGTCATATATTTGAATATTGAGCTACGAGCTCATTGGCTACTGATACAGGAGAAAACCAATCAGCTGTGCCATGTGATAATGATGTTATTATGTCAGATCGGACTGCGCCATCTAGAGTGTCATGCCAGAACTTTGTATTTCTGTAGGCTACATGTGAAAAAAAGGAGAAAATCATTGGCTACAATCTCTACTTTGTATATTAGTGTAGTATAAGCATTGTCGTATTAGTGTGTTCAGCTGTGTGTTTAGTACAAGCTGCGGATGAAATGAGTGACTTGTCAGACTTCCAAAAGGGGCAAATCATGAATGCCCATTTAGCAGGAGCATCTGTAACAGCCTAATTGTTTGGTGATTTAAGACTGACAGTCTTTATGATTATGAATGTGTACACGAAGCATGACAAGACATCATCAGCGAAGAGCAATAGCGAGTGAAAACCAAAAGTGAATGATAGGGATCGCCAAACACTAAGAAATATCAGGCCTAAACAACACAGAACTACTGCAGCAAAGTGACAGAAAAACTCAATATTCACCCTGAAGACCCTGTTTCCACAAAAATTTCACAAAGCAACCATCCAGAAAGAACTACAACTACTACAACTTTAATCACAATTACTAGTGCTAAAATGCACACAAAATTTAATCATGATAATAAAACCTAAGTTGCATAAATTAATTCTAAGGTTGGAAGCTTTATTAAAGGTACTATAAATGGTGATAAAACACCTTAAATGAGAACTCCACTTCCAGAACAACAATTCACAAATAATTTACTCACCCCCTTGTCATCCAAGGTGTTTATGTCTTTCTGTCTTCAGTCATGAAGAAATTATGGTTTTCAGGATTTTTCTCCATATAATGGACTTCATTGGTGCCCCGATTTTGAACTTGCAAAATGCAGTTTAAATGCAGCTTCAAAGGACTCTAAACGATCCCATCCGAGAAAGAAGGGTCTTATCTAGCGAAACGATCAGTCATTTTTTTCGGAAAATTTTTTTTATTATTATTTTTAAGCACAAAATCTTGTGTAGCACAGGCTCTGGGATGCGCGTTCATGATGCTACGTACTATTGAATCACGTCAAAAGGTCATGCGGAATGTAGGTGGAACTACAGACCCAGTGTTTACAAAGCGAACTAAGAAACTAAGCACTAAGAAAGTGCAAGTAAGTTTGTAAATGCTGTTTACAAACAAAAAGGTATAACGATGTCCTCTTCTCAAGTTGTAGGAGAAAATAAGATGGACTTTTTCAACATAATTTGATTGGTATACAAATTTTTATTTTTCGAAAAAAATGGCAGACCCTTTCGCTAGATAAGACCCTTCTTCCTCGGCTGGGATCATTTAGAGCCCTTTGAAGCTGCATTTAAACTACATTTTGGAAGTTCAAAATGCCAATGAACCTGTGAATGTCCAATGAAGACCAATGAAGTCCATTATATGGAGAAACATCCTGAAATGCTTTCCTCAAAAACCATAATTTCTTTACGACTGAAGACAGAAAGACATGAACATCTTGGATGACAAGGGGGTGAGTAAATTATTTGTAAATTGTTGTTCTGGAAGTGGAATTCTCCTTTAATAAATATTGCCCAGGTGTTCACACTGTTTTGTCCAATCCCTTTAACTCTTTAATAAAACACATATGATTCAAAGAGGCGAAGGTCTGAAATAGGATAAGAGAACCATGGAAAACATGTACTGTTACTTCAAAAAATGATACCTTGCAGATATACATTTTTTTGCCTTTATTATAAATATCATCAGATTTTAATACTTCATCAAAGAATGGCCATATACACCTGACAATGCATTTCACAATAATGTGATAGCCCATACTGTATGTCGTTTTGGCAATTTTGACAGGACAGGTTATATCCTTAATATTTTAACATTTAATGCTAGAACGTTGAAATCGTCACATGAGCAGTATATGCAGAACATCAATTATACATTTATGATGCATACATGATTTATTTATTTTTTGTGATTCTTTTTTAATACGTCCTGGCTGCTTCTACAAATTCAACCAGGAAGAAATTAAAAATTAATTATATTAGCTGAGCACATAACGCTGTCATGCCATAAAACTGTGAGTCATCAAGCCGGAAATTTGGTTCTCAGCATTCATGTCCTGTAAAAATGTAATTATGAAAATGTGTGTGCTTGACATGCAAATCACCATTGACCACAAGTTTTTAATATTATCACATATTTTATAGCTAAATTTTAGCATGAACCACAGTAAACTACAGCAGCACCAAATCGAATTGCTCAAAGAAACTGAACAATGTTTATATAATACCACAAACTCACTGTGTTTGGGGGAGTCAACCTATAAATGGCTTAATTAAAGTGGACAAACTGTTGCTACAGACACAGGTGACCTTTAGCCTAAGGAAGGCAAGGATAACAATGGCTTTTTAAAGGTGCTGTAAGCTTTATTTTTGGAATAGCATGCATAAAATGTTCCATCTATCTGAAATTCTCTATTAAATAACATGGATATTACTAGCATATTGGCAGCTTATTAGTACTTAAAAAGCACATATTAATGCCTTATTCTACATGACCATATTTTAGATTCCTTAATCCTACCCCAATACCTTATAACTGTTAAAAATAAACAAACAAACAAACAAAAAACAAATTAGGAGTTTATTAAGACAAAAGTCAAAGTCAATAGTTAGTTAATAGGGAGAATTGTACCTTGAAGTGTGACCTATCAATCATTCTGCCCATTCAAGCTTGCTGATTCATCTTTGAAAATCTCACTGAATTTGCCAGTTTACAAGGTTCAGATATGTTAATTAGTAATTGGGAAAACAAGATATTTATACTTTAATGTTTTAAAAAAAAATGCATTACAATTTCCACAAAAATATTAAGCAGCAGAACTATTTTCATTTATTTTTCTTGCACAGCAAATCAACATATAAGAAGATTTCTAAAGAATCTGAAGACTTAATGATGCTGAAAATTCAATAATATTATTGTTTTTACTGTATTTTTATTCAAATAAATGTTGCCTTGGTGAGCATAAGAGACTTCCTTCAAAAAGTGTGTATATATGCTAATCTATTATTGTGGCTTAATGTTTTGCGTAAACCTATTAGGCCTTTATTAACCCCCCAGAGCCGTGTGAGGCACTTTTTATTATGGATGGATGCATATTATTGGCCTTATTTTGGACTGATGCGGAGAAACACCCATCTATAGCATTCTAAAGCTTGGGAGTGCCAGGATACATTTTAATATAACTCCGATTGCATTCGTCTGAAAGAAGGAAGTCATATACACCTAGGATGCATGGAGGGTGAGTAAATAATACGCTGCAGTAGTGCTGGGTCCTATCATCAGCCTGTGAGATCGCCAATACATAATATTATTGTGCTAATGTATTTAATTATTTACATATTTAGTTTCATTGCCGGAAACCAGCTCCAGCATAAGGCTAAAAGCAACCTAACATTATCAAAGAACACCATCAGTGATCAGCCTAGCCTATCCTAGTGCAAGTTTATGCACTTTAAAAAACACTTGCGTTATAAGTGAAGCTATCTACACTGTATGATGAATAAATCTCTTACCACACACTGCACACGCGGCAACCAGAGTAGATCACCGCTTCGGCATGTGTTTCGACCCCCTGTACTGCACACGTCTGTGAGTGTTACAGCTCTGAAGCGGCCACTCTGGTCAATGCTTGTGTTTATACCCGTCACAGATTTAATTTAATGATATTCTAATGGACCACGTTGTGACATCATTGCATGCGGAGAACAAACGTTGTAGTCCAAAGGAGCCGTTCGTTGTAGTTCTTAAAAAGGGAAATATAACGAAATATCTCCTTTTGGAGTGGACTTTGAGATTTGTAACTTTGTAGATCTTTTTTATGCCCAACACACCACACACTGACTATAGTTCAAAAAGTGAAAAAGCATAATAGCACCCCTTTAAAAGGCATATAAAAATGTTTAAGGTTACACATTGCACATTCATTACTTAACATTTATTAATATTGCTATGCTGTTTATTTTAATAAAGCTGTAAATGTTGGTGCAATGTAACATCTTGGTGGTCTGACAAAGGGGGCACAGCTCCTGAAGATCCCCCTACACCCCATAATGCAGATTCTGGCAAAGGCAAGGCAATTACAACATTATTTATGTCAAAATTCTGGGTCACAGAAAAACACTGCACAGTAGACTTTGCCACATGAAGTCAGAACAATTCAATCTTTTCTCAGAACAAATAAACAAATCCTGGCAGTGGTCCCTCTGACCTACATTTAGCCTCAGTCAAACAAGGTTCTCAGATTTGTGATTATCTCAATATTACTTTAAGCTTATGCATGGTAAAATATCAGAAATGTGTAACCAAAATGTTATTTCATAGAAATCTGTGTGCAATTCTCTACCCACCGAAGCTCTACAGTGGCCGTTTTGGCCATATATAGACACATGGTGTTTCCTAAAAGCATTAGATTATGTGTTAACATAAACATGCCACAGACTCTCATGAAATTAAACCTGAGAGGCACCAGGAAGCTTTCAGCCCATAATGTGCTTTCTCACTCCAAGTTTTAATAGCCAAGGAACATACAGTAAGTGATTTCAAAGTGTATGTATGAATTTTTAAATATGGTGCGTGCAAGAGTATATGCAATCTTTACTGTACTCTTAGGCTAAAGCACCAGGACTGGCTACCGGTGTAGTTAAATAAGTTAATAATTTAGACATGTTCAGGCTAAATGTGTTAATGTACCCTTTTTCTGTGGGTAGCATGTTCTGAAAAAAAATGCTTTTATATCATTATTCTGAAGGCTTACTAAATTAAGTAATAATTCACCTAGTAATTTACATCTATGTTGTTTCACAACTGACTTTCATCAGTTGAATGCAAATGGAGATTTTTCCTCTTGTCAATACAATATGAGTGAATGAAAATGGAAGCTATAAATCTACAAAAGTTATTATAAATGTATTATAAAAGTAGTCCTTGCAACTCTTCTGAAGCCATACAATAGCAATATATGAGGAACAGAAATTTAAGACACTGTTCACTAAACATTGCCATGTTGCTCATCACTCAGCCTAGAAACAAAGTACCAGGCTGGCAGAATGAGAACTTTTCAGGAGGAAGTACTTGCCAATTAGCCAGGTTCCAATATGTCAATTTGATGGCAATTTATATTCACTGTATAATTTATATTCACACCAAACTGGCTCCTGGAGGGCCACTGAACTAAACTAAACTAGCGAAACAAGGTCTTAAGACTCGCTAGAAACATCTAGGTGTAATGCCTTGCAAAAGTATTCATACCCCTTCATGTTTTCCATGTTTTGTTATGTTGCAGCCCTGTTAAAATGCTTTAAATGACTTTTTTTCCACATAAATCTACACTCCATACACCATAATGACAAAGCACAAAACAGGTTTGTAACAACTTTGCAAACTTATTAGAAATAAACAGAAATGATGTGAGAACTGAAATATTCCATTGCATAAGTATTCATACCCTTTTGCAATTTAGCTCAAGAGCGCTCATATCGCTTGTAGATGTTCCTACACTTTGAGTTAAACTGTGGCAAATTAATTTGAATGAGTATGATTTGGAAAAGCACACACCTCTCAATAAAAGGTCTAACAGCTGAAAATGCATATCAAAGCAAAAAACAAGCCCAGAGGTCAAAAGCACTGCCTGTAGAGCTCAGAGACAGGATTGTGTGAAGGCAAAGATCTGGGAATGAGTTCAGAAAAAAATTCTGCTGCATTGAAGGTTCACAGAAGCATGTAGCCTCCATTATCCATAATGGAAGAAGTTTAGAACAACTATACTCTTAAGATAGCCTTAATGAAAACCTAGTTCAGGTCATTCAAAAACCTCAGAATGGGCAGAAGGGTCACCTTCCAACAGGATAATGACCCTACACACAAAGCAAGAGTGGCTTAAAGACAACTC
The DNA here is from genome assembly GCA_012976165.1 of Labeo catla. NCBI lineage: Eukaryota > Metazoa > Chordata > Actinopteri > Cypriniformes > Cyprinidae > Labeo > Labeo catla. The sequence continues at coordinate 169,541 of VONZ01000605.1, forward strand.
TCTGAATGTCCTTGATTGACCCAGCCATTGGAAATCACTGCACTATATGGATAAAAGTATTGGGATGCACCAATAACTGAATTTGTGTGTTTGAATCAAACCTATTGCCATATTGTATAAAATCAAGCGTTACATGCCATCTGCACTGCCAAACAGGGAAGTGTGATTCGCCACCCCCACAGAACACGTTTCCACTGCTTCAGAGTCCAGCGGTGGCTGTTTTACACCACTCTGTCTGACACTTGCGATTGTACTTAATGATGTGAGGCTTGCATGCAGCTGTTTGGCCATGGAAACCAATTCCATGAAGCTCCTGCTGCACAGTTCTTGTGTGGATTGACATGCAATGGTAGTTTGGAACTCCTCAGCTGTGGAATCAGCAGACGCTTCATGGCTGAGTTGCTGCTATTCCTAAACATTTCCAATTTCCAATAATACCACTTAGAGTTGACCATGGTAGGGATGAAATTTCACAAGCTGACTTACTGCAGGAGACATCCTATCACCGTACCATGCTTGCATTAAATGTGCTCTTCAGAATGACGCACAAATATTTGTAAATGTAGACTGCATAGCTAGGTGTTTATGATTTATAAAATTTGCTCATCATGATCCTCACAAATGAACACATCTTTTATGAATTTTGAAATCTAAAAAAAAGAAATTGCATACCATGGTCAACTACACTATGGTCACATGACATCAAAGTCACCATCACATTCAACAGCTCTTTAAACCCTTATTTAAAAAAAAACAATTCTTATGAGTTTACCTGTTCTGTGTGATAATGATGTTCCTAACAATCTCTGTATTTATCCCAATTAGCCACTTGTTAGCAACCATCTTTTTTTAGGACAAGTAGAAGCTTCAAAACCACAGTGGGGTAGTGCTAAAGTATTTTACATAAAACGTGAAAATATCTTGAGTTTGCGTTCAGGCATTAAACCAAAAAAACTCATTCCCAAAAACACAGGCCAATCCAGTGTTTGCAAACAGTGACGGTGTTTTGTGGGCGGAGCTTATCTGGTTGCAGAAAATTACAGTTTTAAATTAGCAGTCTATGGAGCTATGGAATAAATCAATAAAAAAGGTAAATTTGAGTTTATATTTCAAAATTCTGACGTTATTCTCGCAATTCCGAGATTAAATCTCATGATTTTAAACTAAAATGGTTAAATGGTCATAAAAAGTTATAAAGTCAGAACTAGCAGATATAAACTTGAATTTGTGAGAAAAAAGTCAGAATTGTGAGGAAAAAAAATATTATGTAAAATGTTAATAGTAATAGGTTTAAATATTATGTCATGTTGTAACTGTAGTGCTAATACAATGCGTCCCCTATAAACAGCATATGTGAATATTATGTAGACCTATTGTTTAATTCAAATTTTTGCTTTAAAAGTAGAGTATTCATAGCAGTTTTGGTCCATAGTCTGTCTGTTTAAACATCTGCATTTAACTTCAAGTGGCGTTTTTGACGACAGTATTCTCTAAAAATTATTTGCATTCCGATTCTGGCATCAAAAGGCACAAAAATATATTTTTCTCTTATTCCATGGATTTTAGCTGTTTCACTCCACTTGTTACAAGTGTTTTTCTGCCACCACTATGTGTGAGCTGCTGCAAGTGACGTAACTGATGTCTACTCCAAATTGGTCTGTAGTATGATGGAACCGGAAGTGCTAAAACACTAACTCATTTTCTAGGTTTTGGCTTGGGTTTGGTCCAGGCTGTATCCCTTATACAGATGACTTGCAAAGCTTAACTGGTAAAGCTGATTAACCAAGGAAGATTGGTGGTCAAGCTTGTTAAGAAGTCCCATGCTGGGATTTTCAGCAGGGTATTATACTCCTCAGATCAAAAATATATCAGTTTATCTCCTACAATGGATCGTCTTTTTCACATTATTTAAATAGCATCAAGCACTGGCTCAAAGTCCATACACAAACAGTATGTTTAACCGCAAAATGCATTCCGCATTTCCACTGCGTCTAAGAACAGGTTAAATCTGTGTTCAATTGCATCCTCTTCATCCCAGGCTCCAGTCCCCAGCCTCTGAAGACACAGGATGTGCGGCCCAGGAACAAAGAGCATGGGTGGGATCGAGGCAGGTGGGGGTTGACTGGGGGAGGAAGCGGAAAGGATAGATGACAGGCCCTCTCTGTTTAGCACGCTAAGCATGACTGCCATGCTTGCTTCTGTCGGTCTTACGCATGCAAGTCTTCATTCTCCTGACTATATGGACATCAGTATCCATTCCGACAAGGAGGGAAGTGCAGAATGCACTTGCTTACCATCCTAACAATACAGACAGACTGCGGTCCAAGATAAAATAGACTAGCATGTTTTCAGTGCTACAGCACAGCAAGAAGCTGTCTCACACTATTTAGTACTTCGCACTGCTTCGCTTGTCTTGACCTTCCTGAAAATCATACCGTGATGTAATATTGAAAAACTGCTGAATTTATTTTATCTCTCACATTTTGAATGCAACCCTGTTGCAGCATGAAGCAAGCAAGCAAACAAACAAAAACAAAACAAAACAAAACAAAACAAAACAAAACAAAAAACAAAACAAAACAAATAAAATAAAATAAAATATTCCTTAACACTGTGACATCCAAAAAGTAATAATGGACCCTTTTTACATCATCCTGGGCTGGCAGATAAATAATTTCATTGTTTTTTTTTTTGTTTTTTGTTTTTTGTTTTGTTTTGTTTTTGCTTTTTGCACAGGTTGTTGTGTTTTTCAAATATAAATTTTATATATATATATATATATATATATACATACATACATACAAAAATGCAATTTTTTTAATCTACATACACTCAGTTTTCTAAGTTGTAAATAAAACAGATTATTAGATTATGTTTTACAAGAAACTACTATTTCAGTCTTTCTACTTCATAATTTCAGGTTTATTTCAATGTTTTACTTGCCTTTTTTGTTATGTCTGAAATTTACTAGCAATTTCTGAGCAAAAATTGTTTAAAAAATAGTCTCCGAGTGAAAATCGTTTAAATACCTCTATATGAGTAAATCAGTAAATCTTACACTAATTTTTATCGTTTCACTATGTATGTATGTATGTGTACACAAATATTATATTATCAGAGGTTGCGCTAAACTTTAACATTGTACGGACAGGGTCGTAAAAATTCCGTCATAATCTATTATTACCCGCCATTTTAATTTTCATATTTTAATTAGAATAACACAATACATTCCCTGATAGCACACGTACATCTCTGAGACGTCTATTTGACGTCGGCATTTACATCTGCAAGACATCTGCAAGACATCTGCAAGACGTAGTTTGCTCATCTGCAATACGTCTATTAGATGTTTCCTATCAGATGTCAAATAGACGTCTATTAGATGTCTTTAAGATGTATATAAATTAGAATGTATGTAAAACTGACATCTTACAGACGTCTGCCAGACGTTTCCACAGAGCAGATGCTTTCCAGATCAAGAGATCTTTAAAATACATCTTGCAGACGTATGTGTGCTATTTTATTTTTATTAATATTTGAATTTTTTCGCAGTGTTTAAAAACAACAAAATACGCTAGGGCTGGGTAAAAAAAAAAAAATACATTCTCATTTTAATATGCCAATATTGATTCTTAAATCACAATGGATCTTTTGGTCTATGCTGTTTTCAGTTGCTGAATGAACATAGTGTGTCTTCCTTCCAATAAATCGCAATAGGCTAGGCTTTGTGTTATTTTAATATGAAACAAATCAAATTCTGTCCCTTTCATTAGGAAATTCAAGCAATAAATACCGTTTTGGTGCTCTTTAATGTGGCGTGATAGATCGTTGTAGCTTCTATGTACTCGCCTGTGTGTAATCAAACGCATAGGAAGACATTCGTGACAGTTTCGTTTTTGCTCTCGATCCAGCGCTCTCGACCGCACTCGCCACCAACTGGACAGGGGTGGGGATTACAGCTACAATTTTACAATAGAGTAATCTGTCAAAATGATTTCAGATTTTTCCGTCACTGATTAAAAAAAAAAAATTCCGTCAATGAGTAAAATTTTCGGTTAACGCCACTTCTGAATACATATGTATACACACACACACACACACACACACACATACACATACAATTAAATCACTAAACAAATAAAAGTGTAAAAAAAAAAAAAACCTTCTGACCTCAAGGGTAAGCACTGCTGCAAAAGAAAATTACTTTTTTTGTTTCAGACCTTATTTTGTGACCTATTCAAGTGTCATTGACATCAGCCTTTGAAGGCCGAAGTAAAGCGAAGCTGCCACAGCTGAGAGAGAGATTAGCAGGTCAAGGCGATCACTGACTAACCTCTGCTGTAGTGAGTTGTGCTCATTAAGATAGCTAATCAGATGGTAAAGAAGAGAAAGCCATTCTCCGGCGCTCCATGAATAAAGAGAACAAGAGGACAAAACACAGGGGAAGACAACCAGTTTATTGGCAGCTGCTTGAGACTATCTTGCTGTGGCAATAGATTTCGCTCACGGTTATGTCAGAGGCTTTCAGGCCGAATCAATAAATGAAGTCAGTGCTCTTAACAAACAGCGGTCGTGCCCTTTCAGATGGTGGGCTGAGAGCGAAGCCCCTCCCCTCGCCACCTCCACTCATTCACAGGCAAACTACTTCCATCCTTTATGCTAGTGAATAGAGGTGCTTATGCTAATCATCCGCTAAAATGGAAGTGCTATTTATTGTGATTAGAGCATCTAAAATCTACAGTTTAATGTGAAAATAAAACATCCCACTGTTGTTAAAATGGACTGAAATGATATATGATCTACACTATAAAAACACTAGCAGCTGTGATTGCCAGAACTTTACTGTTACAAATAGAGTGACAGTGTTTGAGAGATTATGGACTGTGATTATGTTAACGGTACACTTTAAAGTTATAGTTTACCTAAAATTTACAATTCTGTCATTTACCCACACTGTAAATGATTCCACCCCTGTTTTTCTTCTGCTGATTACAAAATATATTTTCATAAATGTTGGTAAACAAACAGTTGACAGCAGCCATTGACTTCTATAGTATGGAATAAGTACTATGGAAATCGATGGCTGCCTTCAATGCTTCTTAACAAAACAATTTTGGTCACACTTTATTTTAAGGTTCAGTTCTCACTATTAACAAACCATTACCTACAGCTTTTGCCTCAAACTCCTAATCTGCTGCTTGTTAAAGGAGAAGTCCACTTCCAGAACAACAATTTACAAATAATGTACTCACCCCATTGTCATCCACGATATTCGTGTCTTTCTTTCTTCAGTCGTAAAGAAATTATGTTTTTTGAGGAAAACATTTCAGCATTTTTCTCCATATAATGGACTGATATGGTGCCCCGATTTTGAACTTCAAAAATGCAGTTTAAATGCAGCTTCAAACAATCCCAAATGTGGCTGTAAACTATCCCAGCCGAGAAAGAAGGGTCTTATCTAGCGAAATGATCAGTTATTTTTTATAAAAATAATACAATTTATATACTTTTTAATGTCAAACGCTCGTCTTGTCTCGCTCTGCCTGGACTATTTTTGTTCCTGTTCATGACAGTTAGGGTATGTCGAAAAACTCCCATCTCATGTTCTCCCTCAACTTCAAAATCATCCTATATCGCTGTTTTATCTTTTTGTTAAGGGTGTTTGATCTTCTTTGCATGTTCACTTTGCAAAGACTGTGTCGGTACTTCTGCAGCGATGTAGGATGATTTTGAAATAATTTTTGAAGTTGAAATTTTTTTAAATTAAAATAACCAATTGTTACGCTAGTTAAGACCCTTAGTCCATTATATGGAGAAAACTGCAGAAATGTTTTCCTCAAAAAACATAATGTCTTTATGACTGAAGAAAGAAAGACATTAACATCGTGGATGACAAGGGGGTGAGTACATTATATGTGAATCTTTGTTTTCGAAGTGGACTTCTCCTTTAATAGTTAGTGAGGTAGTTGTTAAATTCAGGTATTGGGTAGGATTAGGGATGTAGAATATGGTCATGCAGAATAGGTGCTTTATAAGTACTAATAAACAGCCAATGTGTTAATAATAGTCATGATAATAAGTAACTAATTAATAGTGAGAATTGTTCCCTGTTACCCAATTTTTAATTTGTTTGGGTAAGTACAGGCTTTGTCTTAATTAAATTTTAGCTGTAAATTACGATAAGAAATTTATACTTGAAGATGTTTTGTTTTAGTATTTTATAGAAATGTTATGTGTATTGCCTTGTTAAATATTATACAAACAACCACACAGTAATGTGCAATAGAGTTAATCACTTAACAGGCTGTTCTACTTTTTCTCAGTTCAAATTACTATGATGTTATACAACATGCATAAACATTTTGAAAAATTGTTTTATTTGTATTTATTTATTTGTAAGTTCATGTTTTGTTTTAAGATATTAGTTGTATTTATAAGTAAGGCAAACTTTTTTATATATTATATTTTTTACTACATTTACAAGTTGTCTTGTTAAATATCACATGATTTTTAACTGTGTGGTAATTTATAGTGCAGTTAATTACTTAAAGGGGTCATCGGATGCCCATTTTCCACAAGTTGATATGATTCTTTAGGGTCTTAATGAAAAGTCTATAATGTACTTTGGTTAAAAATTCTCAATGGTTGTGTAAAACCTTGTCAAAATCAGCTCTGCAAAAATCATCCCATTCTGAGGGATTGTTCCTTTAAATGCAAATGAGTTCTGCTCGCCCCACCCCTCTCTTCTCTCTGCTGCTCCGAGGGATTGTTTAGCCACAAAACTTGCTAACTAGCACGTTATTAGGAAAGGCGATTGCAGAGATTCATAAAAAAAAACCTTATACTCACTTCTGCTTTAAGTGAAACTGGATCACGAATGATTTGCACGAACATAGACGCATTTATGTAGATCAGGAGGCAATTCCCTTCACAAACAAATGTAATCTACTGCATTTTCAGCAGCTCAGATGTCAGGAGTAAATGACGACCACTATGTTCATTATTACATCCAGCAACACAACAGCTCAATCTCTCAATCTGAGATATTCTTGTCTAACTTACATCCCTGCTCCGGCATCAAAACATGGAGGTTCAATCATGTCAATCAACTATTGTGGGAGCGGCCTCTGTTGGTGTGACGGCACACCGACAGGCATCTGAGAACGGCTCGATTTGAAAAAGGGGATTTTTTTTACAGATTAATTAAAAACCACTGCATGGATTTTTATCATTATAGGGTAGATTTGTACATACACTGCCAACATACATTAATGTTTAAACAACATGTAAAAGTGAAGCTTGCATCTGATGACCCCTTTAACAGGCAGTTTTTACATTGTTTTTTAGTTCAGATTACTAATATTAATTACAGTATACATTAACATTTTAAAGTAAATTCATGATGTTTTGCTTGTAACCAACATGAAAACCATCTGATTTCTGAGAGCATGTACCTGTGTATATGTGACCCTGGACCACAAAACCAATCATAAGTAGTACAGGTATATTTGTAGCAATAGCCAAAAATACTTTGTGGTTCAAAATAATAATTTTAGCTTTTATGCCAAAAATCATTAGGGTATTAAGTAAAGATCATTTTCTATGAAGATGTTTTGTACATTTCCTACCATAAATATATCAAAACTTAATTTTTGATTAGTAATATGCATTGCTAAGAACTTCATTTGACAACTTTAAAGGTGATTTTCTCAATATTTTTAATTTTTGGACCCTCAGATTTCAGATTTTCAAATAGTTGTATCTTGGCCAAATATTGTCCTATCCTAACAAACCATACATCAATGAAACCTTTATTTCTTCAGCTTCCAGATGATGTATAAATCTCAATTTTAAAAAAAAAATGAACCCTTATGACTGGTCTTGTGGTCCACGGTCACATATATGTGTACAGTATATACGTTTGTGTTTTGCTGCATCAGCTGAGGGAAGAGCGCTCAGACCACAAATATGATGTTTCCTGGTGTATGATAAATCTAATAGCTTCTTCATGTCATTCAGGTCAGAAGGTCAATTGAATATATCCAGCAGTTCAACACATTTGTGACCCTGGACCACAAAACCAGTCATAAATTGCACAGGTATATTTGTAGCAATAGGCAACAATACATTCTGAATGGGTCAAAATGAATGATTTTTCTTTTATGCCGAAAATAATGAGGATATTAAGTAAAAATCATGTTCCGTGACGATATTTTGTAAATTTCCTACTGTAAATATATAAAAATTAAATTTTTGATTAGTAATATGCATTGCTAAGAAGTTCATTTGCACAACTTTAAAGGTCATTTTCTCAATATGTTTTTACACCCACCTTCCAGCTTTTCAAATAGTTGTATCTTGGCTAAATATTGTCCTATGGTCATAACAAATCATTAACGGAAAGCTTTTTATTCAGCTATCAGATAATGTACGAATCTCAATTTAAAAAAATTCACCCTTATGACTGGTTTTGGGGTCCCAGGTCACATTTCATGATACATTTTGTGTCAGTCATTCTGATGTGTAGGAACACTCTTCACAGCCACTAAGACATTCCCTGTTTGATGGTGCGTTATTTGTTGTAACTTTATGACTGACTGAACTGGGGATTGTTATTTCAGCAATAAAACGTGAAATGAAAATGTATTTCTGCACCTACTGTTAAAGGTTTCTCTTTGTGAGCTTTGGCTTAAATGCAGCTTTTTGCACAACTGTCAGCCTTCATGGAGAAAGACACCAGCAGCTTCAAATACATTTTAGGATAGCTGCCTTTTTATTACAATCAATTTGACAGAAACCTTTATTATCAATCCTTCATTTGAACCAAGTTCTTCTGTGCTCTATAATCACTCATAAATATTTTGACAGTTCAATAGTCTCTATTCAGTTTTCACAAAATAGTTGTTAATTCCTTTTGCAAGACACTGCACTGTAAGATCTTTCTTCCTCCCCCTATTGCATGAAACTGTGACTTGCTTAAGAATATGGAAGAACATCAAGTAGGTTTTACATTTACTTAAGAAGACCTAACAAATCTGTCTGAGAGTGATTCTAGTTATCTAAAAAATAAAACACTTTTAATGAAAAAAATACAATCTGAATGTTTTCAGAAATCCTATGTATGTCACTTCCATAATAATTTAGAACACAGTGTAGTGATTCATAAATGTTTTTGATTCACCATGATTTTGATTCAGCCATGCATTAATTTTAGGGCATGTGCTGAAGCTTGAGAAGCCATGCCAGATATTAAAGGGTTAGTTTACCCAAAAATGAAAATTCTGTCATTAATTACTCAGCCTCATGTCGTTCCAAACCTGTAAGACCTTCATTCATCCTCGGAACACAAATTAAGATATTTTTGATGAAATCCGAGAGCTTTCAGACCCTCCATATACAGCAATGTAACTGCCACGTTCAATGCCCAGAAAGGTAGTAAGGACATTGTTTTTTTTTTGAGAGAGAGAGTCAAAAGACACTTAACAGCAATATAATAGTTTTATGCTATTCTTCATGAAGAAGAGCAACATACAAAATTACACCAACAAAAGCATTATAGCATTAAAGAAGTGCCATCTATTATTGGATTCCATATCAATTTAGTTTGCTTACAGCTGCCTCTTAACGGATCACGCACAAGAGATAACTCATTCTAGACAATGAAACTGTGATTGAAGTGTTCATACGCATCATGGGAGATTCAAATTGGCAGGAGAATTCAAAAGCATAGAAATCATTCAAAATGAACAATGGATCAGACAGAATAACTTTATATTTTAAGTGTGGGCAGCACAAGTAGGACGCCCATCCTGAAATCACTGCACGGTAGATCCATAGCAGAACAACTGTAGGCTTTTGAACGAAAAAGCACTTTAAGTCACAATAAACCATTAAAGGCTATAAAGATTTCAAACTTGCTTACTGCACCGGAAAGTCAGAAATCAACTCTGAATTTTAAAAAGTGCATCAGTGCTGATAGCCTGATACCATTGTAAATTAGATTAAGTGGGGAAAAAATGAATTTTTATCTTGCAAAAAAACACTTAAGCATTAGTTGCAGATAGTGCACAACTTTATCACACCAAAATCTCAACTGCCAGTCAGGCCTGAGGTCTAGTTTCTAGATTTAACAGGGTGCTGGTTCAGAAGTAACAGATGGCTGATCATGCAAGGCCATAGATTTTAAGTGGTTGTATGTTCCTCAAACTTTTAAAGAACAGAAGCAGAATAAATTCTTTCATGACTATGATTTATTTCATGCAGTGTCTGTCTCTAAAGCTCAAAGAATAGACATATAGGGACATTGGTGACTCCACATACCTATGTTATGATTGCATGGGTCCTCCATTTATACATTTACACATGATTATCTCGTATTTTCTTTTTCTTTATTTCTTTAAATTTATTAGTATACTCTAAAAAAGTGGAATGACTGTGTGCTTCATTTACAGTGCATTATACAAATATTATAATACATATCAAAGTGATAGTCCACCAAATATTTTAGTGATTAAAATGAAAAAGTTTACTAACAAACTGTTTTTTTAGTTTTATCTTAAGTGAACATTCTATTTTCATAGCTTTTGTTTATTGTAAAATAAAGTTGTAAAAAACAAAAATTCATAATAAAAAATGTATTAAGTGTATTAAGTTATATATTAAGTGTGTATGATTTTTTTATATAATACATATTTGTATTTTGTATTTTTGACTTTGGGAAAATAAATATTTTGGATTTTGAAAGTTTGAAACAACAAACAAGTTAATAAATTTGGATGTAATTGTTTATTATTACTTTTCCCCCCTCAGTATATGCAGAAAACAACCTAGATTCATTTTTAGTTTGATACATAACACATTACCTAATGTTAAGTAATTAAACTGTACTGTACAATGTTACCAGAATGTCTTATTATTCATGTTGTCTTAGTAATGTCTTATAAAGAAGTGGTATAAACAGAAATAATAACAGAGAAAAGTCATTTTTGATGAGTATATGCAAGGTAATTACATCACCTACAAGTCACACAACCATGTGATGCAACAGAAGATGCAGTTCTTACAAATATAGTAAGTTTTGTCATGAGTAGATTCAGATGGCTCGTCAACAGACCGTTCTGTGCAGTCTGTTGGAATTTAAGGTTTACAGGTATTTATCAGCCTGCCATGCAAAATAAAATCGTAACTACAAATTCCTAGTCTGTTACAATAAGCACTTGCATGTTGGCAAGTAAACATTGCTAAAATGAGCACAGCTATATTCCACTGTACGCTTAGATTTACATTTTTATGTGTATCATATTACTTCTAGGGATGCACCCATCTGATCATATCAGTCCGGACCTTTTTACGGATAAAGTATCGGTTAGACGGGACTAATCCATTACGATTCTGTGCATTATGGCTGTTACTGTTAAGCTCAAAAAAGAACAAAAGAGGAAAACAGTGAATTTGTACAAAGTGAATTATACAATAATGTACATTAAGAAAAAAAAATAAGCATGAAGGTCCACTTCATAACCACCCCTAAACATAACCGTCACTGGGGCGTAAGCAAATCATAAGAAAACATGGAACTGAGATTATACAAATGTATACATATCACCCACCAATTTACCAATTACGAATTGCTATTAAATTGCGTCACATCATTCTTTATTATGCGTTCAGTTATGACTGTCTACAAAACCCTCGAAAAGATGTTCCATTGTTCTAATTTTCATGCATAAGCTGACCATAAAGTCCTGTGCGTTTGTTTTAAAATACTGCATTTTGATGGAGTTTATTGGAGATTCTGAATGTTGTACTCTCAATCGGATGTCTGTTAGATGAGATAACTGGAGTAGCAGACTAAATGAAACTTGAAAAGAAACATGAAAGGTTCCGTGTGCTGCTTTAAAAGCGAATTATCATGCACCCAAAATACGTACTTTTCATACTGTTTTTGCATTCAAAGATAACAATGTTTTCCAAATGTAAAGAAAGTCATAAGGATTTGAAACTAAATGAGAGTAAATGTCACAATTTGAATTCCATGAACTGTTCCTTTAAGTGGGTGGTTAAATGGGTGATTATACACTTTTTTTTTTTTTTTACAGTTTTTGCAGCAATAATATGTATAAGAACCAAGTTAGCTTCCCAAAAGAACCTAAAAGGTTCTAAAAGAAACTTTTTAAAGGAGCCATTCTCTCAGTGTAAAGAATGTTTAAAAATAATATGACAAACTTTTTTTCCATCATAAAGAACTTTTTGTGTAATGAAAAGTTTCCATGGGTGTTAAAGGTTCTTCAAGGAACTACATAGATGCCAATACAGAACCTTTTTTTTAAGGATGTAGATGATTTTAAAGAGTGAACTGTTCAGTCGAATCATAAAGCTGTGTGCTATGAGCGCTGAACTGGTTCACAACCCTGCTGAGAGTTTTGAATGTCCTGGTCAAATGTGCTCTTGTGTGAAATGTCAAATATCAATGGAAATGCTGCTATGCCAAAGCAGTGTGATACATCCACCACCCTCTACAGCTTACCTAGAGAGAACTGAAGCAAATGAATAACAGATGAAAGAAATGGAATACATTTATACAGTGGTTTCTGATGTCTTGCAGGTCTAATCCTGATTGGCTCACTCAGAGGAGGGAATAAGAAAAGCAACTATCCATATAGCTAATTATTCATTTAGCATAGCAAATAGGCTTATTTGTAGTGCAGTGCATGTGCTTGTGAGGGCAGGGTCAAATCCAGCCCCTGTCCCAATCCCACTCTCTCCCTTCACTTTCCTGTCCTGTGTTTTCAATTGAACGCCCCTAAATACAGTTTTTATGATGAAGACATCTCATCCATTTACTTCATAAACTTAGTCTGAGAATGGAAAAATGTGCACTGGGATGCAATACTGATTGCGTTGTTAACTGTTCTGTTAAATGACTAATTACATCAACGTAAGCTACAGAATAAAAAAAAAACTGAGCAATGGTGCAATGTCCTCCTGTACCAGCTAATCCATCTGAAACACACGGCTTACCTTGTGCCTTTATCACCCATCGCGAAGATCTGCGTGCGACACGTTCCCCAGAAACTCTTCTGCTGTGGGAAGAAGATGAGAAGGGTTGCCGAGAAAAGAGGGGGAGATGGAGCCGAGGGAAAACTGAAAAATCAAGAGACAGGCTGAAAGAAAGAGAATTTACTATGCTGCGTTAGAGAGCCGCTGTCACTTAAGCAGCTCTCCTTGCGGTTTGAGCGCTTTCCAGATGAATCCAATTACAGGAGCATCTCCACTGCCGCTTGCCAACAGACAAACCCCGCGTTTCCGATATAAAGCAAGCAGAAGCCAGGGATTCCTCGTTGCTTTCATGCGCCGCTCTGCTTTAAGAGTCCTTCAGGTGAGAATGTACGAACAATAAACGCAGTCTGAAAAATCCTAAAGCTTAAAAAATGTAGTAGGGCTCTTCCGCTGTTTCCCTCTCCTCGTCTCTCTCTCTCACACATATACTCGCTATCTCCCCTCCTCTCGGGATGTGTGAGGGTATGTGTGCGGGTGGTGAGGTGAGTGGGTGATGATATTCTCCAACGCTGAGCAGATTTCTCAGCTCGCCATTATTGTGCAGAGGCTGTGAAATGAGCGCGGCGCGCTGTCGCCGCGACGACGGATGAGGCATTATTTACATCTTGACATTGACATCATTTAAAGGGGTGTCACATTACAGTTCTAAACTCCCAAAGCAATAAATCAATACCGGCGCGGATAAAGCATATCAATCAGCCATCGTGAGGGTTTAAGATGGTTTTATTAATTCAAAAAGCATCCCTGATATTTTAGTGTTTTTATCATGTATCAGACAAATAAATCAATATCATTACAGCACTGAAAATAAGATTATAAAAAATCAAGATGCTTAACGATGCTGAAATTAAAACCCACACAAAAAAATGACATGACAACAGTACATGGCGTCATAAGACTGTAATGATAAAAGTGCAACACTCTAAAATACATTAATTCTAAAATGAAGCTCTGAATGTTCTCAAATGAATGCTAAAGCACTTTCCACAAATAGGATACATTTTGGTGTCCCGTGACTTTTCATTAGGCACAAAATCCAAGTTTGTAACCCAAAAATTCATCCAGAATGAAAAGTAGTTAGTTTTAAAATGATTTATAAAGTATCTAAAATGTATTGAAGTTACTATATGAAACAAATATAAAAAATAATAAAATGATGGGAAATACAACTTTATCACAACTACATCATTGACACATTTCCAACCCTGTTACAGTATTTACAAAGCAGATACCCTTACTGGAATTACAGTGTTGGCCAAAATATTTAGAACACTATTTTCACTAGCTAAAAAATGGTTTTAGGTTAATTGATAAAGAAAATCTATTTATGACATTATTTTTGACAGCATCCTAATTTTACAAGTGCCTACATCTTTTCAGTGTACTGTAGCTTTGGTAGGTTTCTTGAAGCATCTTGGAGATGTTGCCACAGTTCTTTTGGATTTAGTCTGTCTTAGTTTGTTCTGTTTCTTCATGTCATTCCAGACAGTCTGGATGATGATGAGATCAGATCAGTGTGGAGCACTGGCCGTTGTCAGACTACTTGTGCAAACAAAAATCTGACTGGATTATGACAATTAATGGCAAAATGAATGTTTGGAAATGTAAACTGATATTTTCTATTGCCACACTACAGAAAAATATAGCAATAACTGACTTAAAACCATTTTTTAGCTGGTGAAAATACTAGTGTTCTAAACATTTTGGCCACAACTGTATGTATTTTAAATGTTAAAAGCATTTTATTTTATAAAATGTTTTATTTAATTACCATTTAATGTAGAAAACAACTTACTTAAATTAAATTACTTAAACTATCCGTTTTGGTGTTTAAGGTCCTACAGTATTTTGTACCCTATTCACGGAAAGTGCCTATTAGAACAAAGACAAGCATAGACTTATTCCTGTTTGCTCTTTTTCTTTAATTTCCTATGTAAACAACAGACTTTATCATAAAACTCATTTTTAGTCCTTACTCTGCAGTTTTGCGTGGGATGTTTTTGTTCCGGTCACATAAAACAAAGACAGCATATATTTATATAACAGTTAAAAAGTATATAAAACGTTTTTACAAAAATGAGCATGTTGTTAACAGATATACAACTGTTCCCTTGATAATGTGCTACTTTGAGAACAATCCACATTTGGAAAAGCAAAGTTCTTTATGTTTTACTCAGTAACAATATAATCAAAAAAGAAACGTTTTCCTCTAAAAATGCACTTTTAATAGCACTTTTAAGGACAAAAAAATTTAACCTCAAATCTGTTGCTCCAAGTAGTGCCACCTGTAAACATCCCTGTTTTTCTAAGAAATTTGCTGTTAAAACATATTTAACTGTACATCAGTCATTCTAAGTCAACCAAAATATATATAACCATAATTGATTTTTTTTTTCTTTTGGTCAAAAATATGTTCCTCTGTTACTTGTATCATAAAGTGGCTTCGATTTACTTAACCAAAGTATTTTAAGCAGGTCACTAAAAACATGCCAAGGCCAAATCTTTGAACATATGTAATTCAAATATTTATACAAAATGACAATTTAGTACATTTTCACCTTAATTCTCATTATTGCATGGTAAAAAAAAAAAGTTACTCTCATGAGCGTAATGCAAACATAACTTGTGTATTTTTATATAAGGTGTTTTTAACATGTCAAGTTTTAATCATAGAAATCAAAAATAATTATGAAAATATAACTTCTTATATATTCAACTTTTATAAAAAGTTGTATAATTTTACAGACATACATTTGATCCTTTGATTTTGGGGTGAAATATGACCTGGACATATATACAGTGATCTAGAGAAAGATCAGAGACTTCTGTGGCACATACTTCATCATAACAACTAGCACATATGGTTGTAGGTTAATAAATATTCTGGACTCTACATTAAAACTTCTCGGTTCAACAGCTGACAAGTGTAAGATGGGCATTAGGCTTTCCTCATCTAACCTTTAATTAACATGCAAATGAGCACAGCAGATCAAATCACATAGCGGTCTGTGCATTACGTTGGACTCTTGTGATCTGCGATGGCAGTAATTTGGGTCTTCAAAGTCAGTCGGAGCGGTGCAGTGCGATTCTCATCAGACACGGGGCCCTTTTAAATGCTAATCTGAGCGCAGTTTAGCAGTGAGCATACTGGGTCTCTATGGCAGCACTAAAGAGTGTGGCGGAGGGCAAGGCCTCCTCTCATTCATTTTTAAAACACAAGTCCCTTTTTATAATAAATTACTGGAGTCAGTCCAGTAGAACTGAGCACTTCCCTGAGGCAGTGATTAACAACATACAGTGGGGTCTAAAAGTCTCAGACCACTAGCGAAAATGTTTCTATTTTGTTTGTTTTTTTTGCATTAATGCGTTAAATGCATTAGTGACATCAGCACTCAAGCTATATGAAATCATCCTGTTTGTGCATGATGATGATGATGTAAATAATTAGCTTGAGTACATTTCATTAGAGATCTAGAAATAGATCAATTTGATGACAAATACATCATAATGGTCCCAAAATGTTCATTGCTGTCTAAGACATCTGAAATATATACACTAGCATTCAAAAGTTTGTGGTCCAGGCTTTTCTGCTCACCAAGGCTGCATTTAATCAATTAAAAATACATAAAAACAATACAAGTGTAAAATACTATTATAATTTAAAAGAAATATTTTCTGTTTTATTTACTATTTTCTTGTTTCATTTATTTCTAAGATGCAAAGCTGAGTTTTCAACAGCCAATTACTCCAGTCTTCAGCATTACACGATCCTTGAGAAGTCATGCTAAGAAATGTTTCTTATCAACTAGTGCTGTCAAAATTAGCATGTAAACCCATGCAACTAATTTGTCCAGTTTAACAGCATTAAAAAATGTAACGGTTAACGCAGGGGTGGAGCTAGTTAGCTACCCCACTCACAACTGCTGCTTCTGTCTCTTTTGTTTTTGCTAAGAATTGCATTTATTTAGATGCAGAACTGCGATGCGATCAGATCAAACGGAAGACTTTTCAGATGCGCACTCCACTATGCCTCAGTGCCAGGCGCTAGTCAAACAAGCGCGGAAAAGGTACAGGTGACGAGGCAGCTTCAGTAAAACAACAGTGAACTGCTGTCAAATAAGATGTTGTCAGGCCATATGCCAGTAAAAATGAAGTAACCTGTCCTGTCAGCCATACTGTGCTCTTCAACTGCACGTGCAAATGCAGTGGCACACGTTGTATTAAATGTGAAAATTAAACTACAAGCATGCAGTGTCATAGTTACGTCTTCAGTTAAGTCATGAAGTTAACCAAATAGGCGATTAAAGCTTCCTTAAAACTGTGCATGCATGCATTGTTAAACACTCTTGAAAATAAAGGTTACAAAAGGGTGTTTTTGCAGTGATGCCATAGGAGAACAATTTTTGGTTCCCCAAAGATCCTTTCAGTGAACAGTTCCTCAAGAACCATTTTAAAGAACATTTTAAAAAGTTTTCCGACTATAAAGAACCTTTTCTGCATTTGAAAGGTTCCATGGATGTTCAAGACTCTTCATAGAACCACTGATGTCAATAAAGAAGAGTGTTTAAGAGTGTATATGAGTCCGATTTAAGAACATAATAGTTTATATAACAGAAATAGTTTTCAAAACTGTCCTGAAGCACCCCAGCACTGTCTCCCTCATGTAAAACACCCGATTCAACACGTCAGCTCATTAGTAGAGACTTTAAGACACTGGTCTCAAACTCAATTCCTGGAGGGGCACAGTTTAGCTCCAACCCTAATCAAACACACCTGATCCAGCTAATCAAGGTCTTCAGGATTACTATAAACTTCCAAGCAGGTATGAGCAGGAGCTGGTTGAAACGAACTCTGCAGAGCTGTGGCCCTCCAGGAATTGAGTTTGGACCTCTGCTTTAAGACCTATAGTGAGTCAGAAAAGTTGAAGACTTGAAAATATGAAGCTTGTCAGATTGCCTCATGTTCAGCAGAGGCAGCTCTTAAAGTAATAGCAGCCAAATAACGTAATAACCCAGCTGCTGTGATGTCTGTTAATCAAAAAAACAAAAGAAAATCAAGAGGAAATCAATAACTTCTGTAACTTTGGGGATAAATCTATATTTAATTTAGAAAATAGTTTTATAACTCACATTTTGTTCAATTTCTGTATATTTCCTACTTGCTGAAGGGCACAGGTAGCTAAATATGATTATTTATTGGGTTTATGTAATGATTGTTTTCGGTTCACTTAAATTTTTTTTTTTTTTTTTGTTTTTAAAGTCTGATGAATGTTAAAATTGATAGCTCTTAGTTATACTGTAATGTTGAATGTCTATAGTCAATGGTTAAATATATTAAAAAAAAGATACTGGCCTTCGGACATAAAAAGATGCCATTAAACAAATATTTAAAAAAAACTGTTTTTATTTTGTTTTTACATCAATTTTAAGATTAAATGTAAAATTTTTGCAATATAAAAGTATTTTTAAACATTTTAAATGTTAGGTGGGATTATCAGAAAAAAAAAATTGCAATTAATTGCTTAATTTTTTTTAATCGATTGACTGCACTATTATTAACTTAAACAGTTTCAAGCTACTTTTTTGTGGAAATACATATTTTTTAAAGGATTCTTTGATGAACAGAAAGTTCAAAAGTATGGCATTTATTTAAAACATAAATCTTTTCTGTCACTTTTGATCAGTTTGCTGAATAAGCATTCATTTCCAAAAAAAAAAAAAGCACACACACACACAAAAAAATCCAAATAAATAAATAAATAAAAAATGCTGACCCCCAGTTTTAATGCTGACCCCACCCCCTAATTTATAATATTTATATCTCATTTATGTGGCATTTACGAATCAGTGTCATTGTGCGACGATATACAATGGCCATTTTACCAGGCATTCAAAATAATGTGTCTGTTCTGTGTTTTGGTTTCTAAAAATAGGACTGACATACGAATACATTGGGGTTGAGTTTCCACGTATTCAGAAACGTGTTGTCATGTTCCTAAAACAGGCTGAATCCATTTTGTTCGTGTTTCCCTTTGATATCAAATCCCAGAGGCAGCAATATCTGGTGTATGTCAAGAGAGTCTTTAAAGTTGCTGACGATAATAGTAAGAAGTCAAGCAACAGGAAGGCCTACAAACGCTTTGGCACATTCTGCATCAGTAATTCATTCATAACAAGGTTTCAAAACAAAACCCAGACGGCTCTGCTCGACAGTCGCCAGACCCCTGTAACATCAGCACATCTGTCTGCGTTTTGGATGACACCGCCTCTTAGCAACAAGACTGTCACAATAATAAGGGTCTTGTTATTGACGGAGTGCAGAGTGTGAGCTTTTCCCAACAAGGTTGTGTTTTGATGACATCCCTGAGTGCATTTCCAGGAGTGACTTCAGTTGATAAGATGGAAAAAGGCAGACCATGTCTGGTCTCAGATATCACTCCAGAGCACAGCTCGACGGCTCTTGTCCACGCTTACCACGTATTCACCCGACAATGACCAGGCCACAGCGCTTATTGAAGCTCTGCAGAAAGAGTTTCATCTTAGAATTCAATTTCAAAGACAAAATTAGATAATTCACAGCATCCCACTCAAAAAAACACAGCAAAAGTAGAATTATTGACACAAAAGCCTGTTTAAAAAACAGCATATGTTTTGAAACATGGCAGCTGGTTTGAGCTGGTTTAGGCTGTTTATAAGATATACGTCCTGAGCAGGAGCTGTTGTTTAGGACCAGTTTAGGACCAGCACCTGACCAGCTTAAACCAGTTCAAACCAGCTGCCATGCTTCAAAACATACCTAACCAGCATATTTTATTTTTTTTTTCAATAGGGAAACCTACATAAACATAGCCCATACAACTAATATGCTGTATTCCAATTATTCTAAAGCCATATTAAAAAACTAAAATATAGCTTTGTTTAAAGAACAGACATTTAAGTCAAGATTTTCTAAATATCTTTACTGTACTTTAAAAGAAATTGCATATGTAAGCAGATGCATATGTAAAATAACACGATTATCAAGCATTAAACAGCATGTAAATCAAAACTGCTAAACATTACCTAATGAAATGTCGACCTGGGAAGTAGTTTAGAAAAGCTTTGGGGTGTTGATGGGATCTACTCCATCTACAGGTGCATCTCAATAAATTAGAATGTCGTGGAAATTCAACTCAAATTGTGAAACTCATGTATTAAATAAATTAATTGCACACAGACTGAAGTAGTTTAAGTCTTTGGTTCTTTTAATTGTGATGATTTAACAAAAACCCACCAATTCACTATCTCAAATAATTAGAATATGGTGACATGCCAATCAGCTAATCAACTCAAAACAGCTGCAAAGGTTTCCTGAGCCTTCAAAATGGTTTCTCAGTTTGGTTCACTAGGCTACACAATAATGGGGAAGACTGCTGATCTGACAGTTGTCCAGAAGACAATCATTGACACCCTTCACAAGGAGGGTAAGTCACAAACATTCATTGCCAAAGAAGCTGGCTGTTCACAGAGTGCTGTATCCAAGCATGTTAACAGAAAGTTGAGTGGAAGGAAAAGTGTGGAAGAAAAAAGATGCACAACCGCAGCCTTGAGAGGCTCGTCATGCAAAATCAATTCAAGAATTTGGGTGAACTTCACAAGGAATGGACTGAGGCTGGGGTCAAGGCATCAAGAGCCACCGCACACAGACGTGTCAAGGAACTTGGCTACAGTTGTCGTATTCCTCTTGTTAAGCCACTCCTGAACCACAGACAATGTCAGAGGTGTCTTACCTGGGCTAAGGAGAAGAAGAAATGGACTGTTGCCCAGTGGTCCAAAGTCCTCTTTTCAGATGAGAGCAAGTTTTGTATTTCATTTGGAAACCAAGGTCCTAGAGTCTGGAGGAAGGGTGGAGAAGCTCATAGCCCAAGTTGCTTGAAGTCCAGTGTTAAGTTTCCACATCTGTGATGATTTGGGGTGCAATGTCATCTGCTGGTGTTGGTCCACTGTGTTTTTTGAAAACCAAAGTCACTGCAACCATTTACCAAGAAATTTTAGAGCACTTCATGCTTCCTTCTGCTGACCAGCATTTTAAAGATGCTGATTTCTGATCACCTCCATGCCACGCCGAATTGAGGCAGTAATTAAAGCAAAAGGAGTCCCTACCAAGTACTAAGTACATATACAGTAAATGAACATACTTTCCAGAAGGCCAACAATTCACTAAAAATGTTTTTTTATTGGTCTTATGAAGTATTCTAAATTGCTGAGATAGTGAATTGGTGGGTTTTTAAATGTGAGCCAAAATCATCACAATTAAAAGAACCAAAGACTTAAACTACTTCAGTCTGTGTGCACTGAATTTATTTAATACGAGTTTCACAATTTGAGTTGAATTACTGAAATAAACTTTTCCACGACATTCTAATTTATTGAGATACACCTGTATGTTTTGATCGTCATTCTGAATGTAAAATCTTTGACAAAAACACAATTTTATCAGCTTTTTGCTCAAAATGTTGCTTTTTATATAAAACTTATCCATATTTAAGTGTTGGTAAAAAAGTTTTTTTTTTTTTTTTTTAAGCGGAGGCTCTGTTATTTCTTTTGCCATACTACATGTTCAGATGTTCATACAACAAAATATTTGGGGGCAATGAAAACTGTATGAAAATTAGGGCTGCCCCCTAATAGTCGACTAAACGTTAGGTGACAAGAAGAGGCTTGGGCGACCAAAATTTTATTAGTCGCAGAAAAAATTAATTCCACAGGAAGTGGCGAAGTCACACAGTCCGTGATGGACAGATCATTAATGGCTGGTCTATGTAGTAATGCAGTACACCAGGTAGGACATCCAAACGCTCATCATTCATCAACCTTAAATATGGCTTTTCATCTAAAAGATGCTATGGAGTAGCAACTTTACATGGCAGATCTAATGTTAACCTAAATGTGCGCTATTTAAGTGCAGAGTGTGGGAGCTGAATAGTGGTGTGCTCACTTTATGACAGATGGAGGTGCCGGTGCGGTCACTTAAATTAAAATACTCCTGTAATTTTTTGTCATACAGAAATACATTTTTCGAATCTGTAAAGACTGTATGTTTATTTGTGTGCAATCAGAAGCATTGCGCTTTTCTAAAATAACGAAAGCAAACGGGCTTTCTGCGTCTCGGTCTCTGTGAACTTGAGTGCGAAACTTCGAAATATATAATGTACTTGCTTTACAGACATAAAAAAAATATATCTATAGAGAGTGAAATGTCTACTTTTAAATAAACCAATTACAATAAAAAACAAATATTCTCAGATTATGTAATCCGTATGAAACATGCATACAGGCGCATCCACTACTGTGGAGATGACAAGTCAGTTTCGCCAACTTCATTTCTTAAAGGAGAAGTCCACTTCTAGAACAAACATTTACAGATAATGTAATCCCCCCTTTGTCATCCAAGATGTTCAAGTCTTTCTTTTTTCAGTCGTAAAGAAATTATGTTTTTTGAGGAAAACATTTTCTCCATATAATGGACTGATATGGCGCCCCAATTTTGAACTTCCAAAACGCAGCTTAAATGCGGCTTTAAACGATCTCAAATGCGGTTGTAAGTGATCCCAGTCAAGGAAGAAGGGTCTTTTCTAATGAAACAATTGGTTATTTTAATAAAAATTATACAATTTATATACTTTTTACTGCCAAACGCTCGTCTTGTCTTACTCTGCCTGGACTGTTATTGTTCCGGTTCATGACAGTTAGGGTATGTCAAAAAACTCCCATCTCATGTTCTCCCTCAACTTCAAAATCGTCCCATATCGCTGTTTTACCTTTTTTGTTAAGGGTGTTTGACCTACTTTGTATGTTCACTTTGCAAAGACTGGGTCGGTACTTCTGCAGCGATGTAGGATGATTTTGAAATTATTTTTGGAGTTAAGGGAGAAAATCCGACAGGAGTTTTTTGACATACCCTAACTGTCTTGAGTCAGAGTTCAGGCAGAGCAAGACAAGACGTGCGTTTGAGATTAAAAAGTATTTAAATTGTATCTTTTTTTATGAAATAACTAATCGTTTTGCTAGATAAGACCCTTCTTACTTGGCTGGGATTGTTTACAACTGCAGTTGGGATCATTTGAAGAATCATTTTAGAAGTTCAAACTCGGGGCACCATATCAGTACATTATATGGAGAAAAATACTGAAATGTTTTCCTCAAAAAACATAATTACTTTACGACTGAAGAAAGAAAGACATGAACATCTTGGATGACAAGGGGGTGAGTACATTATCTGTATTATTGCTCTGGAAGTGGACTTCTCCTTTAAGCCAAAAACAAAGAAAGCATTCATTTATCAATAAATTATTAAAACGTTAAAGCAGTGTCTTTGTCATTTTTCCCTGACACATTCATAATTATTTTATCTGCCGGTGTTCTGTGGCAAGCTTTTTTGTGCACTATGTGGGCAAATTAAGGCTCATTATTATGATTTATATGGTTTATTAATGAACATGCGAATAATAGTTGACTAACGCTTAAAATTAATAACTACTAGTCGACCAGAAAAATCTTTAGTCAAGGGCAGCCCTAATGAAAATTGTTTAAAATGCTGCTAGTAGCTGGCAAAAAAAATATATATATATATATATATATAAATAAATAAAAATAAACACTGGCTGGGAAAAAGTTAAAGATGTGTTAACTATTTTAGGTCTAATTCACTATTTTATTCTACACTTTATTTACAGATATTTTATTCAACTGCAGGTTCTGTATTACGTTCCACCAGCGTTCTAAAGCACATTTGCACTCTTTACAGATGGTGCTTTCATTGTCTAGAATAAAAGATGCAGAATGAAAATGTGGAATGACATATTGTATATAGGTTGTCCACATGTCATACTAACAAGAAACTATCCTCTAGTTCTGACCACACAATTCTGCTATGCCTGTTGGAACTATGGTTTTGGAAAACAAAATCTTTGAACTACGCTGGCAATGACAATACTTGCAATCATAGTGTGCTAACAATACTTTTAGGAAATGCACCCCTGATTGGCCCATCCCTAGGTTACCTGTGCATGTCAGGAAGCTGTTTTTCCAAGTTTCCTGTGTTCACATTCCATATGTAGACGGCACCGTCTGCAGAGCCAGCTGCCAGGAAACTGCCATCCGGACTGAAAAAGAGAGAAAACCGACTATTGTGACTGATGACTCCAGACTGAAACACATTACTCTGTGGAACTGATTCTCTCTTGCCGTATAGATCCCTCAGGCAAGTGGTCTGATATAAAATTCACTGAAATGTCAAGAAGCTGTACAAGACATATCTGTTCAATCTGTTCCTAAACCAAGTGAATGAGACTGCAAGATTGCATTTTATTTTATGCTGAAATCACGGTGCCTTATTTTGGACAAATCTGATGTGGCATCAAATATATACCTCACAGGGTGTGCGATCGCAATGCCACAAGCGCAATGACAAAAGAAAATAAGATGGCGGATGGAGTTTATGAGCATTAGCTGAAACCAATGTAGAGTGTTTTAAATCTATTGAGGATCCATTCCAGACAACATCCTGTCTTAGAAGATAGCTGCCTATTGTATGTAGACAGCATGAGCCATAAACTATAGTCAATAACCATCTGAAAACAATTTTTGATGCTTCTGCTCTTTTCCATGATACTGCATCTGAAATGAATCAATGGACTTCAAAAGGTTTTATAAGCGATTTTAGCCTTGATAACCTCTGTTAGACTGCATTAGATCATCCTATCCCTTCAACCACGTGCTTTCTCTACAGAAACCTGTGCTCCAAAGACACGTGAGCCAACCTGATGTCAACAATACCAAGTGCACTAAAACATTACCATGCATAGAGCACTTCTGATCGGCCAGTTTTATGATTGGATAGCACTAGTTTTATTCTAAATATTATGTATAAACAGGGCTTGACATTAACACCCGCCAACCCGCCAAAGGCGGGTTGATTTCAGCAGTAGTGGGTAACACAGTCACTCCCGCAAACCACTTTAGCGGGTTAAATTTTATAACAGAGCTCGACATTAATGCTTGTCTGGGACAAGTGGATTTTTTGATGGGGCAAGGGAAAGAGACTTTTACTTGCCCAACCAGACAACTAATCTGATTAAAACATCGTATTAGGGAAGAACCAAAATTTAGGCTACATTGTAAACGGCAATTGATAATGAATAATGTATTGACAGTAACAATCGCGTAACAGCCTGTCTGAGAAATCAACACAAATGAACACAACTGCACAAAGAAGAAATATGCTAAACATATAGCTGTTGAGCAACATGACACGACCTAGAGAGTGCAGTTTTCACAAAAAAACACGATTGTAAGATTTCAATATACGTTAATATACATTTAGGTACAATATTGTCAGTGTTTTTGCTCGATCTGGTTAACGAAAATAGTTTTAAAATAGATCACAGCAAAACGTTTTGTTATCGAATGATTGGTGTTTCTGAATGAATCATTTGAGTCAATGATTCAGTGGTCCATTCATGAAAACAGGCACTTGCTTCATTCTTGAATCAATCAGCCGTCTGAACGAATCTTTTGAAGGCATGACTCAATGGGCCCTATTTTAACGATCTTAGGATATGGTCTAAAGCTCATGGTGCAGGTGTACTTAGGGCGTGTCCGAATTCATTTTTGCTAGTTTCACGACGGGAAAAATGGTTGGTACGCCAGGCGCATGGTCTAAAAAGGGTTGTCCCTATTCTCTTAATGAGTCATGGGTGTGTTTTGGGCGTAACATGCATAAAACCAATCAAAGTCTCATCTCTCATTCCCTTTAAGAGCCAGTCCCTGTGTGTAATAAGCAGAGTGTATGTGCGTTGTGCACCTGCCTAAAGGCATGTATTACTAACATGCTCTTTGAATAACAAGAAAAATATTGTGTAATTGACTTACTGTGTCAATAGCGCAGTCTATTTCAGTTGCCTCAAAATAGCAATGTTACAACAATGTGCCTGAACAGACCAGCACGCCCACGGGCACACAAATAGGTTTGCTTTTTAAACAACATGGTGCAGGACGTGAAAATGATAACTGCGTCAGGCTTAAACTAGCAAAAATCACTTGCGTTGCGCCTGGCGCCAAATCGCACCATATATATAATAGGGCCCACAGATTCATTAAGTCACTTGCCGCCACCTATTGCTGGTTTATTTTCATATTTAAAAGTAGCTTATCTTTGTATCTTATCTTATCATTTATCTTATAACTTTTTCTAACATTTCATATTTTTATATAAAAAAACTGATTTTAAACACAAAGCTCATAACATTCATATACTATTGCAATTTTGCAATGTAAATGCTTGCATGCTACATCTTAGCTTCATTAAACATGTATAAATGCATCTAAATGTCACTTTAGCTGCTTCTGTTTCTTCCGCAGTGGAAAGATTGATTTTGTTAATACCAACCTAAGTTGATTGGTAACAGCCCTGTAGTATCTTAATTAATTAAGTGAAATTATTAATAAAATATAACAATTTGAAATGAAAGATGACGCATCCATTTAATACAGTTATGGAAAAATGTCCTTTAAATAGGCAAAAAAAAGACCTGGAAATCAGTTTAAATAAACTTTAATACACAGTAACTTTAGTCATTGAAAATGTAGAAGTGTATAAAACAGTTATTCCTATTTGGTCCTCACCCTTTAGTTATTTATTTATTTATTTTATTTTATTTTATTTTACTAATACTTTTTATTTAGGAATTATGCATTAATCCGATCAAACTTGACAGTCAAAGTCTTTTACACTGTTAAAAAAAAATTCTAATTAATTTCAAAAAATTGCTGTTCTTTTGAACTTTCTATTTTAAAAATCTGTAGATTTGTAAATCAGAACAACCGTTTTTAGCAGTAATAAATAACAAGAAAATGTTGAGTACCAATCACCATCAGCATATTACAATTACTTCTAAAGGATCATGTAACACTGAAAACTTGAATAATGATGCTGAAAATTCAATAAATTACATTCTAAAATATATTCAAACAAAATTAACTATTAATTAATAATTAACTTTTTAATTATAATATTTTACAATATTTATTTTACTGTATTTTAATCATTAAATAAATGAGTGAGCATAAGACAATTCTTTTAAAAAAAACTAAATCTATTAAAATCTATATCATGAATATATAAATATATCATTCCTCACACTCTGTAAATTGTTTAGCCAGATAACAGAATTAAATCAATTAAAATTAAAATACTAAATAAATTTTCTTTAATACCAACACAGTGTAGTAGATATGCTTTGTTCAACTATTAGTTTGAGATGCGTACAGTTTCTTACTGGCAGTGGGCTGTTTTACCCGCCCAGTGTAACAGAGGTGTGTTAGCCAATGAGGAAGACGTTGAGTTATGTGCCTGGCACAAGGGGAGAATGTTGCAGAGTAAAAGTGTTGATGAACGATGAAGCGACCATTAGGTTCCTGCTTGTGACTCTCTCTCCCCTTTCAAGTGCTCGTGCCAGATCCATTTGTGAAAAAAAAAAAAAAGCCACAGTGCGTTCTGGCCTCGCCGTCTCCATGGAAACTGTATATGTCTGTGCAGGGAGGTGCTAAAAAGACTCATCTGTAAGACTCGTTTCTCATCTCACATCATATGGAGCATGTTGCATTTACTTTCTAACAATGCTGAGAAAATTGCAGGGTCAGACTGCGCATGAGGATATGGAGGCTGCAAAGGCTGCAAGATTATTGCAAATACATCTGAAGTATAGCACTCCATTTTTAGGCTAGAAATTGAAAGCATCCATCTGCTTCTTTAATACAGCATCTTACGCTATTATATAAGCCTCTTCTGTAAATTCACACACAACAGACAAACTTGGCAATGAAATTAAGTCTAAAGCACAAAATAAGATATCATATTTTGTACAAAGATAATGAATGTGAAATATAAGCAGTCAGGTTTTAGTTGTAAAATAATCCAGTTGGATTTTTTTTTTTATTATTATAAAACTAATTTGTTGCTTCTGGAGGAGCCAAAAGCCAGTATGATTTCATATTTGCATAATTGAAGAACTACACTAGCCATAATTAAGAAGACAGATTCACCAACTAGAGAAATCACTGTTACCATGGATATGGAAATTGTCCACTTATATGAAGTATTGAAATAAAATTAATTCTCCCTACATTCTCAACCAACATATTTAATGGCTGATTCTTGAGTCCTGACATGCACAGGTAATATTTAAATTTTAATTAATTTATATATATATATATATATATATAAATATACACAATTGTGCTCATAAGTGTACATTCCCCTTACAGAATATGGAAATATGTTAATCATTTTAACAAAATAAGAGAGATCATGAAACCTGCATGTTATTCAGGGCTCTTGAGTAAGGAGCCACTGGCTCCTATAAGAAAAAACATAGGCGCCAAATTATTTTTTTAGGTGCCACAGAATAAACGCGTTTTATTTTATTTATATTTTTACATTTACATTTCAATCATACTGTCATGTGTTTATATCTAACCTTTTCTTGACTTTATTAGCATTTTCATCCATCTTGTAGATTGCCTGGGAATAAAGGTTTACTTAAATCTACTTAAATCTTTTCCAACTTGAAACATACAGTCAGAAAGAACTGTTTATTACACCAAATCTGTATCAATATCATGAACCATAAACATCACTTGTCCACTGAATGTAGTTTGGGTTCCTCCTCAATGAATCCTATAAATTTTGTCATATGTCTTTCACACATCCAGTCAATGAGCATTAAAACAATTTTATGGGAGGTGATGAATTTTATCTTTAGCTTGCAATCTTGATAATCTATTAATATGCAATATTGCATTAATATAGCAAAATACCCCTCTTTATAGTTATTTTTTCTAACTGACTGATGATCTTATGGACACTGAATGGTTATTCTGAGGTAAATCTATTGTTACGTAACAATGTTTACACAGTAGTGTAAGTTCCCCTTCAGTCGTTTCACTACGACGTTACATATGGGAACTCGCTTGAGAGTCCAATCATCTCCAAGCCTTATTCAAAAGGCCAATGAACATTGGCGAGTGGTATTTGCATGCCGAACCACTCCTCCGTACACACGGATATATAAGAGGGCGGCGTGCAACCACTCATTCAGATTTTTTGCTTCAGAGCCTGTCAACCGAGCCTGATAGTAAAAAAGAGTTCCTGCGAGTTCATCACTCTCTCCGCTGGCGTGCTGTCAGACAACCTAAAGAGCATTTCTAAAAGCCGTCAAGGTTTTTTTCGGCTGCCGCGGCGACGCGCGGGGAGGACATCCAGGTGATTATGCAGAATGCTCTGCCGGCCAGCAAAGCCCCGTGGACTTCTGCACCACCGCGTGGTCCCGTTGAGTTGCCAAAGCAGTTCGCTTCCCCGCACGCCGGGCTGAGTGTCTCCTTTGGCGCTCCTCAGGAGGTAGAGATGTCTGCTGCTGCGTCAGAGGGAGAGTCGGAAGGTGAGGTGGACAGCTCGGCGCCCCTCTGCGGTCGCCGCCCGTCTGAGCTGGACGCTGAACTATCGGCTATGTTCCTCCGAACCGCCAAGGAGATCGGTCTGGAGGTGCCTAAAAACACCTCCGGCTGATCCTTCAAGGCTGGACGATTGGTTTCTGGGGAGGGCCTCCGCGGCACTGCCGCGCCCCCCCCCAGTGCCTTTCTTCCCGGAGGTGCACGAGGAGCTGGTGAGGACTTGGCGAGTCCCGTACTCGTCTCGTTCACGGCCCAGTTCCTCTCCCCTCGCCACTCTCGATGGTGGGGCAGCCGGGGGTTATGTGGCGGTCCCACAGGTTAAGCGCGCGATCACCTGGCGGGATCGGCCGCATCTCCCCTCCAGGGCGTGTGAGCTTCGTCCGCTCTGGCGGGCAGGGCTTACCACGCCGCTGGGCAGGCTGCTACCGCCCTGCACGCTGTGGCAACCCTGCGGGTCTACCAAGCCCGGGCGTTGAAACAGCTGCACGAGGGTGGTCCTGACCAAGGGATTATGTAGGAACTCCGTGCCGCCGCCAACTTCGCCTTCAGAGCGACGAAGGTTACGGCACGTTCCCTTGGCCAGGTGATGTCCACAGTAGTGGTCCAGAAGCGACACTTATGGTTGACCTTGGCTAGATGGCAGACGTCGACAAAGCTCTCTTTCTCGACGCTCCCATCTCCCAAGGCGGCCTATTCGGCGACACCGTCGAGGACTTAAAAAAACAAAAAAAAAAAGGCAGTTCTCGGCGGTTCAGAAGCAGATGGAGGCGCATCCTGCCCTGCCGCGACATAACGTCCCCGGGGCTTCAACCTCCGCCTGCCCGTCGCCGAGGGCGCCCCCCTGCGGCTCCTAAACAACCCAGCTCCGTCCCCTGCCGAGGCACACGGTGCTAGATTGGCAGCTCGACGTCGAGCTGGCCGCGGGAGAGCAGCGCGCGTTTCAGGGACCGGCCAGGAAAACCCGCAGCAGAGCTGCGAAGCGTCCCTGACGCGGGCAACCCAGAGGTGACGTCCTCACTCCCGTGGAGGGCCGGGAGCTACTGTCTGCTATTTCACAGAAGGATTTTCTCACCTCTGGGGTCCGGCCCCGAGTTCCCTTTCCGAGCAGCGCCTTGCCTCCTCGAATTCGGACTCGGAGCTCGACATTGCCAGCGCGGGAACCAGGCAAGAAGGTAAGCGCTGCCCAGTGCAGTCAGACTTTTCTCCAGGACGTTTTTTCCTTCTGGGATCAGTCCCTTCCCCTCCCCCCCTAGGCTGCCCCCCCGTGGTCACGTCGGTCAACGTTCCTTTCATTCCACCTGGCGACCAGGCTGGGAGTCTGGCTTCAGCTCCCCAGCCCCTTGCGGTGGTTGATTCGGACGGTACGTCTCGGCTATGCGATTCAGTTCGCCAGGCGTCCGCCCAGGTACAGAGGCGTCCTTTCCACTTTTGTCCACTCGGACACACATGCCGCTGTGCTTCGTGCGGAGATTGCTGTCCTACTGGCGAAGGACGCAATCCAGCCTGTCCCTACAGCCGAGATGAAGTCAGGGTTTTACAGCCCTTACTTCATCGTGCCCAAAAAAAGAGCGGTGGGTTAAGACCTATCCTGGATCTTCGAGCCCTGAATCGGTCCCTTCTCAGGCTGCCGTTCAAGATGCTCACGACGAAGCACATGCTTACATGCACTCGTCCGCAGGATTGGGTTGCAGCCATCGACCTGAAGGACGCGTACTTTCACGTCTCGATTTTACCTCGCCTCAGACCCTTCCGACGGTTTGCTGTCGAGGGTCGAGCGTGTCAGTACAAAGTGCTTCCATTTGGCCTGTTCCTCTTTCCCCGTGTCTTTATGAAAGTCACGGAGGCTGCCCTGTCCCCCCTAAAAGCTGGCTGACGGGCATTCGCATTCTCAACTATCTCGACAACTGGCTTCTCATAGCTCACTCGCGAGATCTGTTGTGCGAACAGAGGGACGTGGTGCTCCGGCACCTCAGCCATCTGGGCCTTCAGGTCAACCGAGAGAAGAGCAAACTCTCCCCAGTGTAGAGGATCTTTTTTCTCGGTGTGGAGCTGGACTCGGTCGATATGACAGCCCGCCTCACCAACGAGCGCGCGCAGTCAGTGCTGAAGAGTCTGGAATCATTTAGACACAAGACAGCGGTCCCTCTCAAAACATTTCAGAGGCTCCTGGGGCATATGGCAGCCGCAGTAACGCTGCTCGGCTTGCTTCATATGAGACCGCTTCAGCGCTGGTTACACGATCGAGTCCCGAGATGGGCATAGCACCGTGGCGCACTCCGGATTGGCGTTTCCCCGCAGTGTCGCCGCCTGTTCAGCCCGTGGTCCAGGCATCTTGTGGTATACCCGGATGCCTCTTCCACGGGTTGGGGTGCTGTATGCAACGGGCAAGCAGCCTCGGGCTCCTGGACAGGACCCCGACTGCAATGGCATATCAAATGCCTAGAGTTGTTGGCTGTGCTTCTTGCACTTCGTCGCTTCCGACCGACGTTGCGCCACAAGCACGTGCTTGTTCGCACCGACAGCACTGCGACCGTAGCCTACTTCAACCACCAAGGTGGTCTACGCTCCTGTCGCATGTCACAACTCGCCCGCCATCTGCTCCTATGGAGTCAGACGTGGCTGAAATCGCTACATGCCATTCACATTCCAGGAGAACTGAACCGTGCAGCCGACCAGCTCTCACGGCAGTCCACCCATCCTGGAGAATGGCGACTCCACCCCGAGAGAGTCCAGCTGATCTGGAGCCATTTCGGGGAGGCCCAGATAGATCTGTTTGCCTCCCCCGAATCCTCCCACTGCCAGCTGTTTTATTCCCTCAACGAGGCTCCCCTCGGCAGGGACGCGCTGGCACACAGCTGGCCTCCGGGGCCCAAGTACGCCTTTCCCCCAGTGAGCCTCCTTGCACAGACACTGTGCAAGATCAGGGAGGACGAGGAGCAGGTTCTGCTGGTTGCGCCATACTGGCCCACCCGGACCTGGTTTCCAGAACTCATTTCCCTTGCGGCAGCCCCTCCCTGAAAGATCCCCTTGAGGAGAGATCTTCTTTCTCAGGGGATGGGCACAATTTGGCACCCGCGTCCCGACCTATGGAACCTGCACGTCTGGCTCCTGGGCGGGACGCGTCAGACCTCTCCGGCCTTTCACAGGCCGTGATAGATACTATCACTCAGTCTAGAGCTCCCTCTACAAGGCAGGCCTAGGCACTGAGATGGGGTCTGTTCGTTGACTGGTGCTCCTCTCGCGGAGAGGACCCACAGAGATGTCCGATTGCAGTAGTGCTTTCCTTCCTGCAGGAGAAGTTGGAGCGCAGGCTGTCCCTTCGACTCTCAAAGTGTACGTTGCTGCCATCGCAGCGTATCACGATGCAGTGGATGGAGCATCTCTTGGTAAGCACCAACTCATCGTGAGGTTCCTTAGAGGTGCAAGAAGGGTTAATCCCTCCGCACCTCGTACCCTCTTGGGATCTCTCCGTTACCCTCCAGGGTCTGCGGGAGGCCCCATTCGAGCCACTCGCGTCAGTAGAGCTAAAACATCTGTCTCTTAAGACAGCGCTCCTGACCGCGCTGGCCTCCATCAAGAGGGTAGGGAACCTACAAGCCTTCTCTGTCGACGAAGCGTGCCTGGAATTCGGGCCCGGCGATTCTCACGTCATCCTGAGACCCCGGCCCGGTTATGTGCCCAAGGTTCCCACCACGCCTTTCCACGATCAGGTGGTGAACCTGCAAGCTCTGCCCCTGGAGGAGGCAGACCCGGCCCTTGCGCTGCTGTGTCCAGTTCGCGCTCTACGTATATATGTGGACCGGACTCTGCACTTCAGGCGCACCGAGCAGCTCTGGTCTGCTTTGGAGGTCAGCAGAAAGGGAATGCTGTCTCCAAACAGAGGTTGGCACATTGGGTGGTAGATGCCATCTCTCTGTCAAAACCAGGGAGAGCGATGCACCTTAGGTGTTCGTGCCCACTCCACATGGAGTGTTGCCTCATCCTATGTGTTGGCTCATGGCGCCTCACTAGCAGATATCTGTGAGCAGCGGGTTGGGCGACACCTAATACCTTCGCTAGGTTCTACAACCTTCGCGTAGAGGCCGTGTCCTCCCGTGTCTTAACATAGACATCAGGTGAGCGGGAGACCGGCTGGTGTCGGCTTGCTGCGCCATTCCTAATGGATCCGTGCGCTATTTCCCTCAGTTGTTCCCTCCGGCGATCCCTGGGTCCTCCATGCCCCGCAGTCAGGCCTAGCTGCGGAGTAGTGCCTGACTGTGCTCCGGCTGGGTCTCCTTCGCCCAGCAGATTGTGGCAACATGTCTCAGTATTTCTCCACGGTCAGCCAGAAGGCCAGTGTTTCCCTCATATATCCCTAAATTCTATGGATATATTGAATTACTTTCATTCCACATGTAGAGATCTCATGTGCTCCGCCCCCCCAACCCCTGCTTCAGTAACAACTGGCATCCCTGTGGGGCCCCCTTATTGGCCCTCAGGGCGTTGGGAAGGTTACGTTCATATCCGTCTGCTGACACGTCCGCCTGTCAGCATGCGGTGTGTTGCGTAACGCGGCGTCTGGTTCGTGGCCTGTTCCATGGGTCTGTTCCCATATGTAACGTCGTAGTGAAACGACTGAAGGGGAACGTCTAGGTTACGTACGTAACCCTCGTTCCCTGAAGGAGGGAACGGAGACGTTACATCCCCTGCCACGACCTGACGTTGCGCTGACGCCGGGCTGCGGCTCGGCTCCTCAGCAAAAACCTGAATGAGTGGTTGCACGCTGCCCTCTTATATATCCGTGTGTACGGAGGAGTGGTTCGGCATGCAAATACCACTCGCCAATGTTCATTGGCCTTTTGAATAAGGCTTGGAGATGATTGGACTCTCAAGCGAGTTCCCATATGTAACGTCTCCGTTCCCTCCTTCAGGGAACGAGGGTTACGTACGTAACCTAGACGTTTTCCACTGTTTGACACATGCCGAAAAACTGTCGAATGACAGAGGTAAATCGGCTGTGTGCATATATATGACTTGTGCTAGTTCGGATGATTAGCTAGATGAGTTGCACCTGTGACGAATTAGTTGATTATCTGATCGTGCGCCTCCCGAACATTGCTATCAAAACATCATAAAAAGAAAGATATAACGGGTTCAATTGCCGGTAAATTGATCGCTTTAAAGAGCTTCAAAACCGTAATTAGTGTTTGATTTCGTTATGAATTTGCCATAATTTTAAAGCTGCTACTTTGTTTATTAAAAAGTAACAAAGCACAAAGCTTATTGCGATTACTATGGCAAGTGCGCTACAAACAGGCTAATATGAAGTTCACGCATTAACAGAACACAGCATATAGACTAAAATCTTGATAACAAGAAGCCATAGTATTGATTATAAATCAGAATTGTTAACGATATTGTCAGTATCCACACAGCTGACAGCTTTACCTGTTATAGTTTGTTCAAGTTGTGCACGAAATGGACACTACTTCGCATGCCTCTGTCATCTCTCTCACGCTGCACATCTGGAGCTGCCTCCAGTACAGGGGTGTCAAACTACGGTCCTGGAAGGCCACAGCCCTGCAGAGTTTAGATGCAACCCTAATTAAACCCACCTGATCCAACTTATCAGTTCCTTCAGGCTTAATTGAAAACTGCATAGTATGCGTGTTGGAGCAAGTTGGAACAAAACTCTGCAAGGCTGCGGCCCTCCAGGAACTGAGTTTGACACCCCTGGTCTAGTATGTGTGACGTCAACACGGCTGATTGGCAGAGACTGTATATATACAGGAGATGGACAATGAAACTGAAATACTGGCCAATGTAGTGTTGAAGATTTCCTTTTGAGGAACTCGAACTGCATCCTCTAGGGGTCGCTATGGGGAACGCCATCTCTGTGACCCAGTGCGTCACTGCCGGTGCGACCACAGTATAAAAGGACACCGGTTGAACACAACATTCTCTTCTTCGTTTTCACTGACCTTTTGTCTGAAACTAAGCACAAATTGAGTGCATGTTCTCTCACCAGAGGTTTTAAGAACGGCTCGCGTGTGACGATGTGTGGTAAAGAGCGAGCACTTTCAGCTCCCGAGGGAGTTTACTGCACTCTTTGTATTTATTGTACGCTCTGATACCCGCAGCTTTCATACGGCTCATGAGCTGTGTATGTATGGTGAGGAGTAAGCGAAAATCAGCTCTCGAGGGAGTTGAATGAGGACTGTTTGAAAGTCTTTTTTTCACTAAAACTTGATGTGCATCATGTCAGTTTAATACTTGAATATACAAAAGATGTGATCGCAAAACAATCAGGAAAAAGGCGTTACTTGACATTTTTAAGTGTAAATATATACAGTAGTCAATATTTGAAGTGGATCAAAAAAGTTAATCAAGGTTGTCCTAAGACAAGAACAGGTATTGTTTTGGTTTTGGACAACTTTGATGAAAGGTTTTGATCCACTTCAAATGTTGACTACTGTATAGTCGCCAGTGGCAACCTCAGCAACAACTTCACACAAATTAACCCTCTGGGGTCTGAGGGTGTTTTGGCACCCTGGAGAACTTTTGACATGCCCTGACATTTGTGCTTTTTTCAGTATCTAAAAAACATATTAATGGCTAAAGTTTGATTACACTGTAATCAGCACAAACTGGGCTACAGTAATATGCAAGCAACATTAATGTACATGTTTGTGTTTTTGAGAAAACAACGTTTATGCGTGGTTAGTGAAAAACTACATTTTGAAATAAGGCCATGAAACACATACAGAACATGTCTAGAGTTTTTTCTACAAGATGATGTGAAAATCATCTCATTCACGCATTTACAGAAAACAATATATTGATTTAAATTTTCTAAGACATGTTTTGTGATTGAAAGGGAATATGCGAGGGAGTGACAATGGCCATGAATATTTAGTGATTCACACCTGAGAGACAAAAGGCCCTCCTCTAATGGCCCATCAATGAGACTGTGACTGTCAGGTAGAAACAATGAGAGATTCAGAGAATGGAGTTTTAGACTATTTGTATTTTATTTACAACACAGTATCATCAAAACATACATAATGAAGGTCAAAAGCACATTATTGACTACATTGATGTTACATGTACAGAGATGTGAACAGACTTGGTGTCATTCCTGAAAACTGTTTTCTGGATTCTGTTCAACAAGTGAAACAAGTAAATTATACCTGATATTTAAGTGATTGCTGCTTCTTTCCATGGATTTAAGAAACAAAACTCATCATCAGTAGTCCAGGTGGCAGTCTTCATGTGGCATTCATCTGTGGTGCAGGTATCAGATCACTAGAAAAAACAACAACAACAACAACAACAACAAAAAACAAACATCTGTGAGCATGTTAATATCAGGAGCATGTGTAATGTATACATATAGTATGATTTTGTAGTCATAGACTCACACATGCTTTATACTATCATAAAATATTGACAATTTATATCTGAGAAACTAATTATTATTGTTTAGCACGTTAAACACCTACTCACAAACAGAGTATTAAAAATAAACTAATATTACTTTTATATCCTATTGTTATACAATAAATAAATATGATTTTATAGTCATAAACACAAGCATGCTATGTATGTATTATACAATACAAAACCATTTTATGTCTGGGAAACTGATTTACTATTGTTAAGCACGTCATAAACATCCATTCGTGAACAGAGTATATGACAGTAGTTTTGTCTAAACAATCTTAGACTCTATCATTCAGTGTTACAGTGTAAACACTATTACTTTTATATCGCGTCATTTTTAATTTATAGAACATTAAAAACATCCTGGCGTCGTCAAACATTTCGATGCAATGAAATGAAACATACTTCATAACGTTTCACTTGATTACACATAGTCAGGAATTATAGTTTGGAAAAAAATCTAACTACTATAATGTCTACAAGTTATATCACAGTAACACAACAACTAACGTAAGTAGTCTAATAAAAGAAAGACTTACTCTTTCGGTGGATCTCGCCGTGCGTCACAACGTGCTCTTCCTCTGAGGGAAATATAAATCTTTCTCCTCACAGCGCGTCTTCTTCCAGTAACAAGATGCAAGTAGCCGAGATGAACAATGAAGTCTCCCGCTTTGTTTACGTTGGTGTGGGCGGTTCGCCACTTACGCCTCCACGTGGCTGATTATAATAACAAACCGAAAGTAGCTCATGGGTGTGATCAAATTAAAAATAATTAGGTCTGACGAGAAAGACTGGACATGGGGTTGGTTTCATACAGATTACTTTAACACATGATATTTGTCTTACTCCATTTAAAAGTAGACATATCAGGCTTTCTATAGATATATCTCTCATGTCTGTGTGTGGAGTATTCGCTGAGTTTTAGTTCATTTTAGTGATGCATTTCTTAATGACGATCACAGAGAACAACGCAGCAGACTGCATACCCTGTTTGTTTGTTTTATTTCACATGCCGGCACGTTTTTCGACCCAAGGGGGTAATAGTTTTGGTTGCAAATGCAACCATTTTAGTCACAGTCTGGAGCCCTGTTATTCTTTATTTAGTACTTACCTGAATAATCTATTTCATGTAACAGATGTTTATATATACTCCACAAGAAGAAAAAAATAACTGAATTTATAAAAATATCCCTGTTCAAAAGTCAACGTACCCTTGAATCTTAATACTGTGTGTCGTTTCCTGAATGATTCACAACTGTTTTTTTTTGGTTTAGTGATAGTTATTCATGAGTCCCTTGTTTGTCCTGAACAGTTAAACTGCCTGCTGTTCTTCAGAAAAATCCTTCAGGTCTCACAAATTATTTGGTTTTCCAGCATTTTTGTGTATTTAAATTCTTTCCAACAATGACTGTATGATTTTGAGATCCATCTTTTCACACTGAGGACAACTGAGGGACTCATATGCAACTATTACAGAAGGTTCAAACACTCACTGATACTCCAGAAGGAAAACCATGCATTAAGAGCCAGGGGGTGAAAACTTTTTGCATTTGAAGATAAGAGTAAATTTAACTTATTTTGTCTTCTGAGAAACATGTAAGGATCTTCTGTAGCCTCTGACGGGTATTACTGAATGAAAAAAAAAAATGATATTTAGCCAAAATAAGAAAAATGTAGTTCTCTCTGTTCTTTTCAACCCCCATAATACTGGAAAGGGTTCAAATACACAAAAATGCACAAAAAAATCCTTATTCAGGAGTACATAAAGAATAACATGCAAGTTTCATGATCTCACTTATTTTGTTAAAATTATTAACATATTTGCATATTCTGCAAGGGGTATGTACAGTTATGAGAACAACTGTATATATACAGGAGATGGACAATGAAACTGAAATACTGGCCAATATAGTGTTGGAGGTTTCCTTTCGAGGAACTCAAACTGCATCCTCTAGGGGTCGCTATGGGGAACGCCATCTCTGTGACCCGGTGCGTCACTACTGGTGCGACCACAGTATAAAAGGACACCGGTTGAACACAACATTCTCTTCTTCATCTTTACTGACCTTTTGTCTGAAACTAAGCACAAATTGAGTGCATGTTCTCTCACCGGAGGTTTTAAGAACGGCTCGCGTGTGACGATGTGTGGTAAAGAGTGAGCACTTTCAACTCCCGAGGGAGTTTATTGCACTCTTTGTATCTATTGGTTGTCTCTCGCAAGAGGCAATCATGCTCTGATACCCGCAGCTTTCATACGGCTCATGAGCTGTGTATGTATGGTGAGGAGTAAGTGAAAATCAGCTCTTGAGGGAGTTGAATGTGATCGTCGCATTCATTGCTTGTTTCTCGCGAGAGACAGGCACGCTCTCGTACCCGCTTTCACGAGCTTGCGGGCTGTGTGTGTGGTGAAAAGCAGTGCATCCAGCTCTTGAGGGAACTGGATGTACTCATCGTGATGCATTCGCAAAGAAGGGAGGTGAGTCTTCACTATTTACTCAAGTTCGCATGAGTGTGTTCGCCTCCTGTGGCATTAACAACGCATTTGTGGCGGTGGCTCCATTCTCGCCTGATTCCCGAGGCGCCGTGGCTGGAGCGTGTTTAGCTCCCGCAGGAGCTTAATATATGTTTTGCGTTGCGATTGCAGTCTTAATTCTCTGCCAATACTCAGGTTTATGGACAGAACATAAAAAAGGGGACCTCCTTAGTATAGCCAGCTTCCTGGAGCCTGCAGAGATGGTGCTGTCTTCCCTTATCGGGTGACAGCTCAGTGATTGCTCCCCTTCCTAGGGTTTTTAAGTAGCGGTCTCTTTGAGCTCTTACCCAGACAGCACTGTCTCCCCTGCTAGGGTTGTATATAAACAGCCCACTCTTTGTGGTCAGGTTAATCTCAGCTGGTCCCCTTCTGGTAGCCTTCATAGGCACATTGATTATCTGAGGATGCCTTAGCTAACTCTGTGATTTCTCCCCTTCTTAGGGTTTTTTAAGCAGCGGTCTCCTTGTGCCCCTGCCTAGACAGTGCTATGTCCCCTGATAGGGTTGTAAGTAGATGACCACTTTTGTGGTCTGGGCAGCTTCACAAGAAGATTTACCTGGCCTAACTGAAGTCATGCGCGGGAACCATGGTGGGTGAGTACGACCCTGTTATTATGCATCTAGCCTCTTTTGCTGTATTTCTGGGACCTGTCTGTTGTGTTTTTCTTTCTGTTAAGTAGGTCCTCTTCGAGCACCCCCCTCTGGTCTTTGACTATGGTTGTGTCTACGGAAACCCTACTGAGTGTTCTGAGGAGCAACGACTCTGCGGGCCTGGTTAGAACAGGGCCCATTCTTTCTATCGAGATAGTAAACGCAGGTCTGCTTGGGTTGGTAGTGGCCTGTGCCCCCTCAAGAGAATACCCGAAACACAGCCTGAGGGCTGGGGATGCTGCTACTCTCTATGCAGCCATACTGAGTTGAACTGGATTCATCTCTGCTGAGATGTCTGATCTCTTGTGATCAAATCACATTTCCAAGGCCTCTTTGGCAGGGCATGACGATGCTCCCCTCACTGCGGGGGGAGGATCAGGTGTTCCTCCTTGTCTCTCTGAAATTAAAAGCCTGTTTCTAAGCACTGACCTCTCACATTGATCAAGTGTATTGGCTCCATGGCAGAATTATCCGACAACTAGCTGTGGCTAAATTGTCTGTTTTGGTGTAGCGATGCTCCCCTCACCTTGAGGGTTGGCTCTGAGCATTGCACCAACTGGGCAACTGAAGTTCGCCCTTACTGCCTACCCCTTGGAGCCCTGATTGGAATGCCTAGCAGTGCTCCCTTCATCTAGAGTGTTATCTACTAGCACACCGCTTCTGAATAAGCGGTATTTTTAAAATCCATATTATGGTAAGTGTCACACGAAACTTTGGGCACTTTTCTTAAATCCACACTCTGGTATGGAATGCACCTAGATTTTGCGTCCATTCTAAAATCCTGTACGGTAGGGATTCACATGCTTCCAGCCCGTACCCTTCTTGATTCAGACCCTGGCCACCTTGGGTCCCACTCCATGTATGTATCCTCGCTGATACCTTGTGAGCATCTGCTAGGCTGAGTCCCCAAGTAACAGTAATACTCGCACTAGTTCCTGCACACTCTCTAAATCCTGTATGGTATGGGTTACACGTTCGATCCCGTTTCCATTCTCTGAGTTGGTTGTCCCCGGTCACATAGGGCCCCACTCTACTTGCGCATCCTTGAGCAGGGTGTTGCTACCTATGTTCTGTAGCACGGTTCCTGAGCAAACCTATGCAGAGCCAGTGGTAGCCCCCTGGGTGACAGGCCAAACCTAGGTAAAACCCTAGGCATTTGGCCATATCCCTTAAAGGAATATCTTCTGATTGCAAGCTTCGAGCTCTACCCCGGGTCCAGCATTTCTGACCCCCTTCAGGTAAGTCTTTGGGTATGCAGATAAGGCTTTTGGCCGATAATGTCACTGACAGCTGTCACTACTTCTCAGGGGCAACTCTCTTAAGCTTGAGGGAGTTGGTACTTAGTACTTGCCTATATGATGGCATGCACTCCCCTCAGCATGGCAGCGTGGGTACAACCGTTCCGCACTGGTAGTGCCACACCAGCAGCGCCGGAAGTGACGTCATAGGCTGTCGCGGGCCAACATTTGTTGTCCTTTTTGAATGTAGACTTCAGATACGGGTCACAGAGATGGCGTTCCCCATAGCGACCCCTAGAGGACACAGTGTCTCATTCCCTTCTCAGGGAACCAGGGTTACATACGTAACCTGAGACGTTTCATGGCGATATATGCGCAGCCTGATGGCCAATCATCACTGGTTGCACATTCCACCAGTAAGAGCAAAGTGTGAAGGTTGACTATGTGGACCCAATGATTGACTAATGATGCTGAAAATTCAGCATTGCATTACAGGAATAAATAACATTTTTATATATATTCAAATAGAAAACAGTGGGTTTTTTCTTTTTTTTTCTAACACTTTTTTTCCTATTTTGAGGTAAATTATGACCTGCACAAGGATTTGTAAGATTTACCCAAAAATATTATGCACCTGCACGCCCGAATAATCCAGACTTTTACCTCAGAGAAAACAAGACGTGACTCCTGCTCAAACTACAAAGTGACAAGAGTAACAAACGAAATCCATCTCGCCAGCTATCTTTACTCTGGGGGTCAGAGCCTTTCCCCGTTCATTATGGTAGCAGAATTGGATTTTCCATCTACGTGTAAATCCACATGACCTCTCCAAAGACTACGGAAAAAAAAAGTCAAGACTGCAAAACAGAGTTGGTGTAGTTGCCAGAAGCGCTCAACAATACAGCAGTATGTTTCAAGGGCTGTAAGCATCACACCGCATGCCATCTTGAATGAGACATAGCACAGACATGCCCTATTACTGCACAGACAGTGGTCTGCAAATTCAATATTGATGGATAGCTCATAGTGTCCTGTTTGATTTCACTCACCTGAAGATGGCCTTGGTGCTGTCACTTCCACATTTGAAGCCCTCCGCTCTGAAACAAGCAAGAAAAAGAGAGAGAAATTCTTGAGTCTTCTGTAACATGAACAACAAAACTAATCAGTATGCTCATTCAGCTTTATATAAACATATTTTTTAAATGCTTCGGGCCATGTTCTGTCTATATAACTAGTTTCCCTGTTATTGCAACTGGGCTTGCTTTAAAACAGAGGAAAATGCTGAAGGGACCCATTCTGTCATTGGTGTCAGGGTATTGAATATGCATGATTGATGGTTTAAATAACAAATTCATGTCTTTGTCTCTTGGAACTTTAATAACCATTGTGAGCCTATTGCAAAGTCTGTAATTTAAAAAGGCAAAAAAAACAAAAAAAAAAACAAAAACACATTCTCATTGTGTGTACATATCATATATACATTACCAAGATTGGGATCAATTTTTATACACAACATACATTTTATTTTTTATTTTTTATTTTTTATTTACTTTTACTTTTTTTTGTCACACACATATTTGTAAACCTTTTTTACAAATATGCAAACCTTTACTATCACTTATAATTAGTTTAATGTATTTTTTTATGAATAAAAGTATTCAGCATATGTATCCTTACTGAATAGTGTAAGAAACTATAGTCTGCCTCAACCCAGATTCCACTACACAATATATGTTTAATCATGCTCATTTCCCAAAGTGGTTTAATTATTATAGAGAAGAAGAAATTCAACAGTTATGTTGTTTCTAGACCAT
The DNA here is from genome assembly GCA_012976165.1 of Labeo catla. Classification (NCBI taxonomy): domain Eukaryota; kingdom Metazoa; phylum Chordata; class Actinopteri; order Cypriniformes; family Cyprinidae; genus Labeo; species Labeo catla. The sequence goes on from VONZ01000605.1 coordinate 212,747, forward strand.
TTGGGATGATTACATCCTGAGCAAATGGTGACCCATTGTAGCACGGAAGCGGTTGTGGGACACTGAGAACCATCTCAGACAAAGAGGTGTTAGAACATGATTAACATACAGACCACAGCTGCTACGAAAGGAGCAACTTGATTTACATAAAGGGTAGTAAACTTTAACTGTATAAAAGGTTTGAGCTAAGAATGTTCTGGGTTCATTCCGACTTTGTTGAACCCAAGGTACAACATGTACTTTGCCACTGCTATGTGGCAATAAACATCTTCATCAAGATCTTCTACGTCCTCTTCACTTTTTCTTACAATAGTTTTAATTTCTTTGAAGAAAAAAAAATGTACTGTTGATACATACAGGTTATATACCTTAAAAAAGACAAATTACATAGCTTTCTATGATTTATTATAATCACTAATATTTACATATTTACATATAAACATACTTAGACACTGCTTTCCCAAATTAAAGAAGAAGTCCACTTCCAAAACAAAAATTTACAGATAATTTACTCACCCCCTTGTCATCCAAGATGTTTATGTCTTTCTTTCTTCAGTCAATAAGAAATTATGTTTCTTGAGGAAAACATTCCCAAAATTTTCTCCATAAAGTGGATGTCAATGGTGCCCCAGGGTTGAACTTCCAAAATGCAGCTTTAAATGGCTCTAAATGATCCCAGCCCGAGGAAGCAGGGTGTTATCTAGCGAAACGATTCATCATTTTCTAAACAAATTGACAATTTCTATACTTTTTAACCTCAAATGCTCATCTTGTCTAAGTCTGTGTGAACTTGTCTTTTTCCAGTTCAATACGGTCAATACAGTTAGGGTATGTTAAAAAAAAAACATTCTCGTGTTCTTTCCCAACTTCAAAATCGTCCTACATCGCTACAGAAGTACCAACCCAGTGTTTACAAAGTGAACATGCAGAGAAGATCAAACGCCCTTTACAAGGGAGTTTTGCGACATACCCTAACTGTATTGACCCGGATTACACAGACTACGCATGCGCATCGCAGAGACAAGACAAGACGTGTGTTTGAGGTTAAAAAGTATATAAATTGTCAATTTCTTTAAAAAATGACCCTTCGTTTTGCTAGATAAGACCCTTCTTCCTCGGCTGGGATCGTTTAGACCCATTTGAAGCTGCATTTAAACTGCATTTTGGAAGTTCAAACTTGGGGGCACCATTGACATCCATTATATGGAGAAAAATTCAGGAATGTTCTCCTCAAGAAACAATTTCTTATTGACTGAAGAAAGAAAGACATGAACATCTTGGATGACAAGGGGTGAGTATATTATCTGTAAGTTTTAGTTCTGGAAGTGCTTTCCTTTAGTGCAGAATCAACAAAGAAAAATACATTATTAATATATTTATAATTATTTATATTTATGTATATTTCATGATTTTTTTGAGGATCACTCAATATCATATCATATATTATGAACATGTATGTTACAGTTCCTAATTAACTTACTGGCCAACTGTCAAGTTTTTTATTTGCTCACCAAAGGTAGTTTTTGTTGCTCAGCAAGTGTTAATTTTTAACTCTGCGTAAAATCTATTTCTGCGTATTACGTTGTTAAAAATACACTGCCACCTGTGCCTAACCTCCTCTGTGTGTGTGTTTCTACCTGAAGGCCACTCTGTCGTTACTCTTTCTCAGGTCAACCAGCTGCAGGATGTCATCCCTGGAGCAGCTGAGCAGCTGCCTGTGGTTGGGGCAGAGGTCCAATGATGTCACTCTGCCCTGAAGAGGCACTTCCTGTGTGCAGGTTCCTGCCCTACAGAATACAGAAAATCAAATTTAATTTTACCATTATATTTTAGTGTAACTGAGCATTGAAACAGCAAACAGGTAAACATAATAATTCAGCACTTGTTTTATTACCGTACTGACCCAAATTTAAGACAATGTTTTTTTCTTGGAAATACATCTGAAAAATGCAGTCGTCTTGTATTCAGGGTCTAGACTTTGACATGTCATTATTACACCCACAACAATAAGTGGCGCCAAACGTGTAAAACAAGTGTGACTATGTAATGTAAGTATGTGTTGTAATGTTAGAACATTGCGACTGAAAGCAAAAGAAAAAGAAAAGCTTACAGAAGTATGAGTTGTGACTGCCATATTAGCCTGATGGGACCAAACTTCCTCTGTAAGTGATTTTAAAATGTAATACAGTACCCAGATTGGAAGACTACAGTAAGATTTCACGTCGACTGGTAAAGAAGAAGTCCACTTCCAAAACAAAGATTCACATATAATGTACTCACCCACTTGTCATCCAAGATGTTCATGTCTTTCTTTCTTCAGTTGTAAAGAAATGTTTTTTGAGGAAAACATTTCTGCATTTTTCTCCAAATAGTGGACTGCTATGGTGCCCCAATTTTTAACTTCCAAAATGCAGTTTAAATGCGGCTTCAAACTATCCCAAATGGGGTTGTAAACGATCTCAGCCAAGAAAGGTCTTATAAAGCGAAAAGATCGGTTATTTTCATTAAAAAACAAAAAAAACAATTTAAATATTTTTAATCTCAAACGCTTATCTTGCCTTGCTCTCCCTGAACTCTGTGTATTTTGGCTCAGGACAGTTAGGGTATGTCAAAAAACTCCAACCGTATTTTCTCCCTCAACTTCAACAATGATTTCAAAATCATCCTACATCACTGCAGAGGTACTGCAGAAGTTTTTCGACATACCCTAACTGTCATGAACCGGAAAAAAAAACAGTCCAGACACAGTAAGACAAGACAAGTGTTTGACATTAAAAAGTATATAAATTGTATTATTTTTATGAAAATAACAGATCGTTTCGCTAGATAAGACCCTTCTTTCTCGGCTGGGATCGTTTACAACCACATTTGGGATTGTTTGAAGCCGCATTCAAACTGCATTTTGGAAGTTCAAAATCAGGGCACCATAGCAGTCCATTATATGGAGAAAAATGCTGAAATGTTTTCCTCAAAAAACTATTTCTTTACGACTGAAGAAAGAAAGACATGAACATCTTGGATGACAAGGGGGTGAGTACATTATATGTGAATCTTTGTTTTGGAAGTGGACTTCTCCTTTAATGAAATTTGGGTAGGCTACTAAGAGATATAGTCTACCTGTTATTTTTGTTATATCAAAAAGTGCATTTTTTATATGTGATTGTTGGTACATTTTACCAATATTTACAATACTTTCAAAACAAAAATTAAAATAGGCAAAATATGCAATATGAAAATAATTTAAGAAAAAAATGTTCTTAATAAAACAAGGTTTGGTTTTCAAAACGCCTTTTTCCAAAAGGTACATCTTGAAAAAGGGGGTCGTCTTTTATTTATTTTATTTATTTTAGGGCTGGAAATAATAGCATTAATTTCTGAAATTTTTATTTGCTGTTTAATGCATTAAAAAAAATAACACAATTAACACAGCATCTATTCTTTCAACTCCTTAAGCAGCTAATGCCTTTTCACGTAAATTAAAAGCTGTTATAATATTGTTAATGTTCTGTAATTGTTAATAAAACACACAAAACCTAATCATTTGCAGTTTAGCCCTGGCTTTCAATTATACTCTAATGCTGAATGGCTGTAATTACCCATTTGATCCCCCGAAATTAAAAACAAAATAATCCATTTAACCAAAGCAAGAATTAGTATTGGTATGGGTAATACTGGCCTGTATAATACTTAAGAAGATGCCATTAAACAAATATTTAAAATATTAAATAAATAAATAATGTATATTTTGTTTCTACAATAATTTGGAGATTCAATGTGAAAATATATGTGACCATGGACCACAAAACCAGCAGAGATTGCAAAAGTACACACATCCATTGATTGCCATTGATATATGTGACCCTGGACACAGAACCAGTCTTAAGTAGCATGGGTATGTTTGTAGCAATACCCAAAAAATACATTGTATGGGTCAAAATGATTAATTTTTCTTATATGCCAAAAATCATTATGATATTAAGTAAAGATCATGTTCCATGAAAATATTTTGTACATTTCCTACCGTAAATATATCAAAACTTAATTTTGATTAGTAATTCATTTGGACAACTTTAAAAGGCGATTTTCTCTCTATTTTTTTTTTTTTTTTTTGCACCCTCAGATTCCACATGTTCCAATAGTTGTATCTCAGCCAAATATTGTCCTATTCTTTACAAACCATACATCAGTGGAAAGCTTATTTATTTAACTTTTAGATGATGTATAAATCTCAATTTCAAAAAAATTACTCTTATGACTGGTTTTGTGGTCCAGGGTCACATATGTTTGTTAGGACAATTTTTGGCTGAGATACAACAACTTGAAAATCTGGAATCTGAGGGTGCAAAAAATAAAATAATAATAAATTGAGAAAATCGCCTTTAAAGTTGTCCAAATGAAGTTCTTAGCAATGCATATTACCAATCCAAAATTAAGTTACATATATTCATGGTAGGAAATGTACAAAATATCTTCATTGAACATGATCTTTATCTAATATCCTAATTTGATAATTTTTGCCCATAGAATGCATTTTTGGCTATTGCTACAAATATAACCATGCTACTTAAGACTGGTTTTGTGGTCCAGGGTCACATATTAATGATTACAAATGTAAATGTTTATTACAGAATGTATTTTAAATGCAATGCATTTACAAAAACCAATTAAAGGAATGTATGAAACTGTTAATTTTATGTTTAACAATTATAATAGCTAAAGAGTTAATATATCTAAACGTGTCTTTCGACTGTTTCAGAAAAGTGCCATTAGTTGTCATTCTTGCCATCTGGCCTCATATTATTTGTGTATTGTATATTAGGACAGATCACGCACCACGATGCTTAAGGCCCATCTGAAAGTCTGAAATCTGTCAAGTGCAGCTCTCCATCGAGGTTAAGGAGACTGATGTCATGATAGTTTGTCTCATTACACTATGAGTGATGCACTTAATAAGACAAGAGAGGCGACTGCAGATGTGCAGCCTGAGGTCACAGTCTGCTGTTTCCTTTTATATTCTAACAAGTTATCATCTGGACAAGGACAAGAGTGATTGTGAATCTCAAGGCGTTTAACATTTATGATGTTCGGAGTGTCACTCGGTAAACCATAGCCTCGTTTTTCTGAACGTTGCGCAAGACAATCATTTGAATTTCAATCGCAGAGACGGGCTCGAGTGTTTGTTGCCTCTTAAAGCGACACACATATTGTGCAGGCTTATTAAATGAGATGTTTAGTGAACACGCCCATCATTAAATTGCCACTTGAAAGTAACTCTTCTTTTCCCAAAGAATCAGAAATAGTCCAAGCGTTGCATGGAGAAAAACGCAAATGTCATAATATAGCACAAATCCCATTACCACGAGATGAGAGGAGAGACAATTATGTGGGCTGACGGTTGCTAGGAGACAAGCGAGCCGTCGGCTCCTTGGCAGCTGAAAGCTGTGGTTGCTGGGAGTGAATGAGAGATGTCAAGGACTGAGACGTGGTGTAAATAATGGTTCTCTTTCTACCTCTGTGGCGTCATCTATATTGTCATCTTCGTGCTGAAAGGTGAATTACGCTCGTCGGGAGGCTTTGTGGCCTACGGAGAACAGGACTTTGCTGGACTAACATCCTTGGTTGCTATTATTTTACATCTCTTATCCAATCAGAGCAATCGAAACCCACTGAGATTCTGAATAAGGAGTGTTATGCAACAAATGAAGCGTATTATTACAGGGTCGCTGCGACCGTTACGAAGTGATTTCCAAAGCAGCCTTACTCAAGAAAACTTGACCAGCTCCAGGGTGACATAAGATTTATGCAACACCATTAATACAGGTCCTTCTCAAAAAATTTGCATATTGTGATAAAGTTCATTATTTTCTGTAATGTACTGATAAACATTAGACTTTCATATATTTTAGATTCATTACACACAACTGAAGTAGTTCAAGCCTTTTATTGTTTTAATATTGATGATTTTGGCATACAGCTCATGAAAACCCAAAATTCCTATCTCAAAAAATTAGCATATCATGAAAAGGTTCTCTAAACGAGCTATTAACCTAATCATCTGAATCAACTAATTAACTCTAAACACCTGCAAAAGATTCCTGAGGCTTTTAAAAACTCCCAGCCTGGTTCATTACTCAAAACCGCAATCATGGGTAAGACTGCCGACCTGACTGCTGTCCAGAAGGCCATCATTGACACCCTCAAGCAAGAGGGTAAGACACAGAAAGAAATTTCTGAACGAATAGGCTGTTCCCAGAGTGCTGTATCAAGGCACCTCAGTGGGAAGTCTGTGGGAAGGAAAAAGTGTGGCAGAAAACGCTGCACAACGAGAAGAGGTGACCGGACCCTGAGGAAGATTGTGGAGAAGGACCGATTCCAGACCTTGGGGGACCTGCGGAAGCAGTGGACTGAGTCTGGAGTAGAAACATCCAGAGCCACCGTGTACAGGCGTGTGCAGGAAATGGGCTACAGGTGCCGCATTCCCCAGGTCAAGCCACTTTTGAACCAGAAACAGCGGCAGAAGCGCCTGACCTGGGCTACAGAGAAGCAGCACTGGACTGTTGCTCAGTGGTCCAAAGTACTTTTTTCGGATGAAAGCAAATTTTGCATGTCATTCGGAAATCAAGGTGCCAGAGTCTGGAGGAAGACTGGGGAGAGGGAAATGCCAAAATGCCTGAAGTCCAGTGTCAAGTACCCACAGTCAGTGATGGTCTGGGGTGCCATGTCAGCTGCTGGTGTTGGTCCACTGTGTTTTATCAAGGGCAGGGTCAATGCAGCTAGCTATCAGGAGATTTTGGAGCACTTCATGCTTCCATCTGCTGAAAAGCTTTATGGAGATGAAGATTTCATTTTTCAGCACGACCTGGCACCTGCTCACAGTGCCAAAACCACTGGTAAATGGTTTACTGACCATGGTATTACTGTGCTCAATTGGCCTGCCAACTCTCCTGACCTGAACCCCATAGAGAATCTGTGGGATATTGTGAAGAGAAAGTTGAGAGACGCAAGACCCAACACTCTGGATGAGCTTAAGGCCGCTATCGAAGCATCCTGGGCCTCCATAACACCTCAGCAGTGCCACAGGCTGATTGCCTCCATGCCACGCCGCATTGAAGCAGTCATTTCTGCAAAAGGATTCCCGACCAAGTATTGAGTGCATAACTGAACATAATTATTTGAAGGTTAACTTTTTTTGTATTAAAAACACTTTTCTTTTATTGGTCGGATGAAATATGCTAATTTTTTGAGATAGGAATTTTGGGTTTTCATGAACTGTATGCCAAAATCATCAATATTAAAACAATAAAAGGCCTGAACTACTTCAGTTGTGTGTAATGAATCTAAAATATATGAAAGTCTAATGTTTATCAGTACATTACAGAAAATAATGAACTTTATCACAATATGCTAATTTTTTGAGAAGGACCTGTATTTAGTTGCCAATGATGTAAGCTGTTCTTACCGCATCAATGGATTCAATCAAAGACATGTTTGCTATTGTTGGTTAACGGAAGCAGGGATTAAAGCAAAAAAAATAAAAAATTCCACAGACATACCTGTCACGCACTCAGTTTAAGAGCATTTTTCCTTCTTCTTGTAATTAGGAGCGTTTGTCCTCCTAATTTAAAACTATTTAGAAGCACCTTCTGATCAATAATAAAAAAATTCTGATCAAAAATTAGCCTTCCCAATACAAGGTGATATTTGACTCCTTAAAGTCATTTACAGGGGCATTTTCTTTTTACCTTTGTAATGGCATTTTTCTCATTTTATTAAAAGTATGTCATCATCTATGTCAAATTAAAAAAAATTATGTTTATAAGCTTTTTAAAATATCTAATTAAAACAATATAAGAAGCAGAATAAGACAAATAAGTTCCAATCATATGACAATATGAGTGCTATTAAATTCATAAATTCATATTGAGATTAATGTTTTAAACAACATTTTGAATATAAAAATATTAAATTATTGAAATAACTGAAATTATACGATAAGAATGAAACTAAATCTGCCAGCAGGTGGCAGCAAGTCCCTGATTTTATCACTGAATCATTCATTCATTTAATTCGTTCGAACAGCTGATTCATTCAGGAATAAAGCAAGTGACTGCCTGCATCTCAATGTGCATACTTTCCATCATAAATTCTATTTGATAGTAGTAATTTTCAATACTATTTACGGCAGACAAGGTGGATAGTATGCACTGTCTTTACTTCATTTGGAACTATTTTCATTGATGAAATAGAGTAAAATCAGGCAGTAGTGTTATAGACAGACAACGTAAGTCACTTACTATTAACTTCTTGTTTATTGAACTGTTGTATTAAATCAATATCACATTATTAAACTCTCTGTCACTCTCTATAGTTTATCGCGATCTGTAGGCGCACAGAATGGTCTATAAGAGAGTGCACCAGTGAGTTATCTTTCACTTTAAATAAGCAAGACTCATGCAAATGATACATTCCGTTGTAACGAGTGGGGCGGGGCCGAGAGCCGTGGGAACGGAACGAGGCCGGTGGAGTATAATGATAATGAGCGTCACGGACTCGAGACCGGTGTGTGGCGCAGGTGTCACTCATTATCATTATACTCCACCGGCCTCGTTCCGTTCCCACGGCTCTCGGCCCTGCCCCACTCCTTACATCCGTCATCTGTCATCGCGTTATAAGTGCGGAACCTACGGGAATGAGTAGAATTATTAGGCTCGTTTGAGATGCGCCTCGCCTTGCCTGAAATGTAGGCGAGAGTAGATGGCTGCAATGAGGGGAGGAGTGAAATAAGTGCAGTCAAGACGGACAGTTCTGACCTCTCGAACAGATGTAGAACAGATACCTTTGAGATCAAAGGCGGATATCGCATTATCACGTGCTGTGTTGCTGATAAACATGATATAATTTCAGCTCTGTTGTTTTTATATGAAAATAAATATGATGAACAAGACACTCAAAGTGCTTGCTATTTAATTCCATACGAAAGGCGTATTTATCATCCATTATTACTTTAATACAAAAGGGGTATTTTATATTTTTATAGAAATACGACAACAATCACATATCTCACAGAGATCGCACTGGCATAGTGTTTGAGAATATTCATGCACAATTTAAACACAACCATATGATATTAGATTAAAAAAATAAAACATTTTAGAAAAGAACAGCAATTTCACGGTCTGAACCAAGAGCTTCAAGAGTTTTTTGGCACACGTCATCATGACATCAGAGCAAGGCGGACGTAACTCGGACACATTTCTAACCGGCATGCATCTTGCGGTGATCGATTCTGCGCAGATTTTACTCATCTCAAACGAGCCTATTAAAAAATACCCTAGTTCTGCTCTGTGTTCTTTGCTAATTACTAGACTGTGAATGACACGAGTGTCGTCACTATGTTGTCACTGAGAAGGCTGCAGTCGCTATAATGTGCTACATGTAATACACATGTTTAAACCCTGAGTTTGTCCATGCTAGCTGAAATATATTCTACCTCAGCCATAGCGTAACATGATGCACTTCTCCAAAACTAAACCAAAACCCAGAGTGGACCCATAGCGCAGTGATTACAGAACACTCAGATTAGAGAGAGGGACGTGCTTTTCGATTGATCACATCTCCCTCAGCAGGCTGAATACACCTCGTCTTTTCTTAATTTAAGACCTATTCAAACTTAAATTAAGACATTACACTATTTGAGAAATGTAACCCCATTTACGGCCTTAAAATTAGGAAAAGTGAATTTCAAGACATTAAGAACAGTCAGGAACTCTGCAATTGACAGAAATCTGTCGGAGCGACGGAGAACTTTAATCCCTCGGAAGACACCACAGGTGAATAGCGTAACATTTTTAACTAAAATATATCACCATACTTCCCCAGCTGACTGATCACAGTACATTAAGACTACTGTTTTTTATTACATTATATATATATATATTTTTTTTTATGTTCTATTTTAATAAGTAAATAAGGCATTTAAAAACACACCATACATTTCTAGAACAGAAATCTAAACACTGGCAGGAAAAAAAAAAAAAACTTCATTTATTTATTTATTTTTAACAGAGGGGATTTGAGATTTTCTAATCACTCCATAAATTAGAAAATACTGTCAACAACCGGGGGATAAAAGAAAAGGAAGGAAAAAAAATATCAGGATTTTGGAAATCACATCTGATATAAGCCAGGGCCCATATTTACAAAACATCTTAAGGCTAAAAGTAGCCAGTCCATTTAACATGATAAACATAGTTGTTATTGTTGTGCTACTTTTAAACAAATTATAAAACTTTTACGTAATTACGTTACAGCCACGTCAACTACTCTTCCAGAACGGTAGCTCTGTTCTTGGTTTGCATGTGTTTTTTGTCATTCAAAGCAATGTTTGTTGTTGTTGTTGTTGTCAAGCTTGTCTCCTGTCATGGTTTAAATGTAAGGTCTATGTAATGACTAGACGTCACGTCACTTTCAAAGTAAAGCATTAATTATAATGGTCAATGTGGTTTTGTCATGTGGCGTCACATAGCGCCGCTCGATTGCAGAGTTGATGTATTTGTGGTGTTACACACTATTATGCTGTTATAAGAAAGGGAGAGTTTTCAATTGTATTGGTCAGCAAATAAGATACATAGACGATCTGTTAGTTATTAGAGAAAAAAATTATGCCAAGTTTCCAGAAGTTTGTCTGTCCACACTTTTTAACCCTAAATACTACACTAATTGGAATATAAATTGCACATATTATTTGTGACTCTGGACCACAAAACCAGTCATAAGGGTCAATTTGAAATTGAGATTTATACATAATCTGAAACTGAATAAATTAGCTTTCCATTGATGTATAGTTTGTTAGGATAGGACAATACTGGGTCGAGATACAACTGAGATATAACTGCTTGAAATCTGAAATCTGTGGGTGCGAAAAAAAACAAAAACAAATATTGAGAGCATCACCTTTAAAGTTGTCCAAATGAAGTTCTTAGCAATGCATATTACTAATCAAAAATTAAGCTTTGATGTATTTATGGTAGGAAATTTACAAAATATCTTAATGGAACATGATCTTTATTTAATATCCTAATAAGTTTTGGCATAAAAGAAAAATCAATAATTTTGACCCATACAGTGTATTGTTGGCTATTGCTACTAATATACCCAAGCTACATCCGACTAGTTTTGTGGTCCAGGGTCACATTTAGTACCAAAAATATTCTCAAAATATATAACAACTAAATATAACTGAACTTAAATATAGTACAATTATTTAATTGATTAATTGGTGTTTGATCACATTTGACTGCCAAGGAGTATAAGAACAAATTAATGCTGACCCTTTATCATTCCCCAGAACAAAATGCTATTGTAAAGCATAGTTATCAATGCACAATCAATGCACATTATGCGTTAATGATTACTGCTGTCTATCCTACTTAAACCCATACACAGAAACCCACCCGTCAGCAAGCAAGTATCTTGTCTTCTGCCTTTTGAATGGTCAAATATACACAAATTAGGGTGAGAATGCTCGTCTTTAAAAGTATTACCAAACACAGCCGGTTAAGGCTTAAGAGAATGTAAACATTTGGGAGAAAATTTCATGTGAATCAACTTACTGGATCCATGCATTCAGTTAAAATTAAAGCAGCTTCCCTGCTGTCTGTGCCGCTAATGTAACATAAATAGTTTTTCTTTCTCACATTTGGTTAGTTAATTCAATTTCTTTAGTATGTCTCACTATTGTTAGGCCCAGTTGTATCTTTGTTCGGTTGTATATATTTGTCCTCTTACTTGCTGGCATTGTTATTTTTTGTATTACCGTTTACTTGTCTATGCTTTTTTTCCTTTAAACCATATGTTTAGGAAAGATGTGTTTAATTACTTTTCACAACAGTTTGGAGAAGTTGTAATAGAGTCAGAGGACAACGGTAAGTGTGTTACTTTTCTTTAGGCCAGCTGATATCTGCTGTATTTTATCAATTAAGTCTCAGAGTTGTTTCCATCTGCACCATAATATTACAGACCCACACCAGCTGGTTCAATATGAAATTAGATTCCAAAGCAATGCATACACATACTGTACAAGGTAGGTTATTTAATATATTATATGTAATGAGATGATTCAGTGAAAATTATGCTACTGTTATTTAAGTTACTGATCTAAGACATTTATATATTATACTACAACTAATCCCAATTCAAATTTAATTCAAAATCTTTCATGGCAGGACAAACAGATACATCGAAGAAGGTGAAGTTGAAAAAGGATCTTTAATATTTGTTTGTTTCTATGGATAGACACATAGACATTAAGAGTTAGTTCACCCAAAAATGAAAATTTTCTCATATACTCAGCCTTATATCATTCCAAACCCATAAGACTTTGGTTAATCTTCGAAACACCAAAACTGAGAATATACTAAAAGTTGTTTTAAAGTATTCCATATGAATGGAGTGGTTTTATCCAAGTCTTGTGAAGAGACACGATCACTTTATATGATTAACAGATTAAATTCACATATAAACACACATACAATTCATTTTATGATGCCTTTTTTTACATCTTGTACGTTTTAGTTACATAGACTATCACTGGAGGGACAGAAAGCTATCGGGGTTTCATTAAAATATCTTAATTTGTGTTTTAAAGATAACCAAAGTCTGATGGGTTTGAGCTACAGTTGGGTGAGTAAATGCTGACACAGTTCATTTTTGGGTGAAAAAATGAAAAACACATACACACTTGAAAGTCTTTGGATGCAAGGAGTATGCTGCCGCTTCCCTGAAAAATGAAGCTACAGATGATGTTTTTCTAGCAAAATGATGTTTTAAAAAAAAAAACGTCTACAGCACTAAATATCAGTAGAAATGTTTTGGCCAATTTATAAAATGTATTGAATTCTGTAAAGAGTTTACAATGTTGACCTTGCATTCTAATGTATTTTTCAAATCAAGTTACTCAAATGTGAGAGACTGTCTCTCTTCTGTTAAACTTTTAATCCAGTTTTCACTATTAACTGGTGTAAATTCATCCTCAAAGAGTGTAAAAAGCTTAATTTTTTTACAAACAGGAATTCACTGACACTAAACTCACATTCTGAAGGTGAAGAAATTGCTTAATATATACAATTTAAATTTGTATTTGTATTTATCTGGATATTTGATAAATGGAGTTCCCCTTCAGTCGTTTCACTACGACGTTACATATGGGAACTCGCCTGAGAGACCAATCATCTCTGAGCCTTATTCAAAAGGCCAATGAACATTCATGAACATTGGCGAGTGGTATTTGCATGCCGAGCCACTCCCCCGTACATACGGGTATATAAGATGGCGGCGTGCAACCACTCATTCAGATTTTCGCTTCAGAGCCTCGTCTCGAGCCTGGAAGCCTCTGGAAAAAAAAAAGAGTTCCTGTGAGTTCCTGCTCTCTCTCCACTGGCGTGCTGCCAACACTAAAAGAGCTTAATCTAAAAGAGCGTTTGGCAGCCGCCAGCGAGATCCTGCGGGCTGCCGTTATCACGGCAACAAGAAGCCTTTGCAAACCAGCGAGCCTCCCGTTGAGTGCACAGTTGTGCCGCGGTCCTCCCTGGGCAAACCGGGATCTAAAAGAGCAAATTTCTCACGGCTGTCGAGGACATTTTTTCCCGGGATGTCTCTCCGGCCGTGCGCTTCTGGGTGCGGTAGTTTCCTCGCCTCGCTGGACGGACATGATCGCTGCCTCACGTGCCTGGGCCGAGAGCACGCTGAGACAGCGTTCACGGATGGTTCATGCGTTCATTGCGAACGCATGACCATGGCCGCGTTAAAGTCCCGCCGCTCGTTCGCGAGTTGGCTCCCCTCGTCGTCTTCCCGCGGCAACTCTTAAAGGAGCCGTCAAGGTTTTTTTTTTCGGCTGCCGCGGCGACATGCGGGGGGGACATCCAGGTGATTATGCAGAATCCTCCGCCGGCCAGCAAAGCCCCGCGGACTTCTGCACCACCGCGTGGTCCCGTTGAGTTGCCAAAGCAGTTCGCTTCCCCGCACGCCGGGCTGAGTGTCTCCTTTGGCGCTCCTCAGGAGGTAGAGATGTCTGCTGCTGCGTCAGAGGGAGAGTCGGAAGGTGAGGTGGACAGCTTGGCGGCTCGGCGCCCCTCTGCGGTCGCCGCCCGTCTGAGCTGGACGCTGAACTATCGGCTATGTTCCTCCGAACCGCCAAGGAGATCAGTCTGGAGATGCCTAAAAACACCTCCGGCTGATCCTTCAAGGCTGGATGATTGGTTTCTGGGGAGGGCCTCCGCGGCACGCCCACGCCCCCCCCCAGTGCCTTTCTTCCCGGAGGTGCACGAGGAGCTGGTGAGGACTTGGCGAGTCCCGTACTCGTCTCGTTCACGGCCCAGTTCCTCTCCCCTCGCCACTCTCGATGGTGGAGCAGCCGGGGGTTATGTGGCGGTCCCACAGGTTGAGCGCGCGATCACCTGGCGGGATCGGCCGCATCTCCCCTCCAGGGTGTGTGAGCTTCGTCCGCTCTGGCGGGCAGGGCTTACCACGCCGCTGGGCAGGCTGCTACCGCCCTGCACGCTGTGGCAACCCTGGGGGTCTACCAAGCCCGGGCGTTGAAACAGCTGCACGAGGGTGGTCCTGACCAAGGGATTATGTAGGAACTCCGTGCCGCCGCCAACTTCGCCTTCAGAGCGACGAAGGTTACGGCACGTTCCCATGGCCAGGTGATGTCCACAGTAGTGGTCCAGAAGCGACACTTATGGTTGACCTTGGCTAGATGGCAGATGTCGACAAAGCTCTCTTTCTCGACGCTCCCATCTACCAAGGCGGCCTATTCGGCGACACCGTCGAGGACTTAAAAAGGAAAAAAAAAAAGCAGTTCTCAGCGGTTCAGAAGCAGATGGAGGCGCATCCTGCCCTGCCGCGACATAACGTCCCCGGGGCTTCAACCTCCGCCTGCCCGTCGCCGAGGGCGCCCCCTGCGGCTCCTAAACAACCCAGCTCCGTCCCCTGCCGAGGCACACGGTGCTAGATTGGCAGCTCGACGTCGAGCTGGCCGCGGGAGAGCGGCGCCACCCGCGTTTCAGGGACCGGCCAGGAAAACCTGCAGCAGAGCTGCGAAGCGTCCCTGACGCGGGCAACCCAGAGGTGACATCCTCACTCCCGTGGAGGGCCGGGAGCTACTGTCTGCTATTTCACAGAAGGATTTTCTCACCTCTGGGGTCCGGCCCCGAGTTTCCTTTCCGAGCAGCGCCTTGCCTCCTCGGATTCGGACTCGGAGCTCGACATCGCCAGCACGGGAACCAGGGAAGAAGGTAAGCGCTGCCCAGTGCAGTCAGACTTTTCTCCAGGACGTTTTTTCTTTCTGGGATCAGTCCCTTCCCCTTTCCCCCCCCAGGCTGCCCCCCCGTGGTCACGTCGGTCAACGTTCTTTTCATTCCACCTGGCGACCAGGCTGGGAGTCTGGCTTCAGCTCCCCAGCCCCTCGCGGTGGTTGATTCGGACGGTACGTCTCGGCTATGCGATTCAGTTCGCCAGGCGTCCGCCCAGGTACAGAGGCGTCCTTTCCACTTTTGTCCACTCGGACACACATGCCGCTGTGCTTCGTGCGGAGATTGCTGTCCTACTGGTGAAGGACGCAATCCAGCCTGTCCCTACAGCCGAGATGAAGTCAGGGTTTTACAGCCCTTACTTCATCGTGCCCAAAAAAGAGCGGTGGGTTAAGACCTATCCTGGATCTTTGAGCCCTGAATCGGTCCCTTCTCAGGCTGCTGTTCAAGATGCTCACGACGAAGCGCATGCTTACATGCACTCGTCCGCAGGATTGGTTCGCAGCCATCGACCTGAAGGACGCGTACTTTCACGTCTCGATTTTACCTTGACTCAGACCCTTCCGACGGTTTGCTGTCGAGGGTCGAGCGTGTCAGTACAAAGTGCTTCCATTTGGCCTGTTCCTCTTTCCCCGTGTCTTTACGAAAGTCACGGAGGTTGCCCTGTCCCCCCTAAAAGCTGGCTGACGGGCATTTGCATTCTCAACTATCTCGACGACTGGCTTCTCATAGCTCACTCGCGAGATCTGTTGTGCGAACAGAGGGACGTGGTGCTCCGGCACCTCAGCCATCTGGGCCTTCAGGTCAACCGAGAGAAGAGCAAACTCTCCCCAGTGTAGAGGATCTTTTTTCTCGGTGTGGAGCTGGACTCGGTCGATATGACAGCCCGCCTCACCAACGAGCGCGTGCAGTCAGTGCCGCTTCAGCGCTGGTTACACGATCGAGTCCCGAGATGGGCATAGCACCGTGGCGCACTCCGGATTGGCGTTTCCCCGCAGTGTCGCCGCCTGTTCAGCCCGTGGTCCAGGCATCTTGTGGTATACACGGATGCCTCTTCCACGGGTTGGGGTGCTGTATGCAACGGGCAAGCAGCCTCGGGCTCCTGGACAGGACCCCGACTGCAATGGCATATCAAATGCCTAGAGTTGTTGGCTGTGCTTCTTGCGCTTCGTCGCTTCCGACCGATGTTGCGCCACAAGCACGTGCTTGTTCGCACCGACAGCACTGCGACCGTAGCCTATATCAACCACCAAGGTGGTCTTCGCTCCCGTCGCATGTCACAACTCGCCCGCCATCTGCTCCTGTGGAGTCAGACGTGGCTGAAATCGCTACGTGCCGTTCACATTCCAGGAGAACTCAACCGTGCAGCCGACCAGCTCTCACGGCAGTCCACCCATCCTGGAGAATGGCGACTCCACCCCCAGGTAGTCCAGCTGATTTGGAGCAATTTCGGCAAAGCCCAGATAGATCTGTTCGCTTCTCCCGAATCCTCCCACTGCCAGCTGTTTTACTCCCTCAGCGAGGCTCCCCTCGGCAGGGACGCGCTGGCACACAGCTGGTCTCCGGGGCCCAAGTACGCCTTTTCCCCAGTGAGCCTCCTTGCATAGACACTGTGCAAGATCAGGGAGGACGAGGAGAAGGTTCTGCTGGTTGCGCCATACTGGCCCACCCGGACCTGGTTTCCAGACCTCATTTCCCTTGCGGCAGCCCCTCCCTGGAAGATCCCCTTGAGGAGAGACCTTCTTTCTCAGGGGATGGGCACAATTTGGCACCCGCGTCCCGACCTATGGAACCTGCACGTCTGGCTCCTGGACGGGACGCGTCAGACCTCTCCGGCCTTTCACAGGCCGTGATAGATACTATCACTCAGTCTAGAGCTCCCTTTACAAGGCAGGCCTATGCACTGACATGGGGTCTGTTCGTTGACTGATGCTCCTCTCGTGGAGAGGACCCACAGAGATGTCCGATTGCAGTAGTGCTTTCCTTCCTGCAGGAGAAGTTGGAGCGCAGGCTGTCCCCTTCGACTCTCAAAGTGTACGTTGTTGCCATCGCAGCGTATCACGATGCAGTGGATGGAGCATCCCTTGGTAAGCACCAACTGGTTGTGAGGTTCCTTAGAGGTGCGAGAAGGGTTAATCCCCCTAGACCGCACCTCGTACCCTCTTGGGATCTCGCCGTCACCCTCCAGGGTCTACGGCAGGCCCCATTTGAGCCACTCGCGTCAGTAGAGCTGAAATATCTGTCTCTTAAGACAGCGCTCCTGACCGCGCTGGCCTCCATCAAGAGGGTAGGGGACCTACAAGCCTTCTCTGTCGACGAAGCGTGCCTGGAATTCGGGCCCGGCGATTCTCACGTCATCCTGAGACCCCGGCCCGGTTATGTGCCCAAGGTTCCCACCACGCCTTTCCGCGATCAGGTGGCGAACCTGCAAGCTCTGCCCCTGGAGGAGGCAGACCCGGCCTCTGCGCTGCTGTGTCCAGTCCGTATATATGTGGACCGCACTCGGCACTTCAGACGCACCGAGCAGCTCTTCGTCTGCTTTGGAGGTCAGCAGAAAGGGAATGCTGTCTCCAAACAGAGGTTGGCCCATTGGGTGGTAGATGCCATCTCCTGGCATATCAAAACCAGGGAGAGCCATGCCCCTTAGGTGTTCGTGCCCACTCCACAAGGAGTGTTGCCTCATCCTATGCGTTGGCTCATGGCGCCTCACTAGCAGATATCTGTAGAGCTGCGGGCTGGGCGACACCTAATACCTTCACTAGGTTCTACAACCTTCGCGTTGAGGCCGTGTCCTCCCGTGTCTTAACATAGACATCAGGTAAACGGGAGACCGACCGGCTGGTGTCGGCTTGCTGCGCCACTCCTAATGGATCCGTGCGCTATATCCCTCAGTTGTTCCCTCCGGTGAACCTTGGGTCCTCCATGCCCCGCAGTCAGGCCTAGCTACGGAGTAGTGCCTGACTGTGCTCCGGCTGGGTCTCCTTCGCCCAGCAGGTTGTGGCAACATGTCTCATTTTTCCAAAGTCAGCTAGAAGGCCGCTGTTTCCCTCATATATCTCTACAAGTTATAGATATATTGAATTATTTTAATTCTACATGTAGACATCTCATGTGCTCCGCCCCCCCAACTTTTGCTTCAGTAACAACTGGCATCCCTGTGGGGTCCCCTATTGGCCCTCAGGGCGTTGGGAAGGTTATGTTCATATCCATCTGCTGACACGTCCGCCTGTCAGCACGTGGGTCTGTGCGTAACGCGGCGTCAGGGTCGTGGCCTGTTCCATGGGTCTGTTCCCATATGTAACGTCGTAGTGAAACGACTGAAGGGGAACGTCTAGGTTACGTACGTAACCCTCGTTCCCTGAAGGAGGGAACGGAGACGTTACATCCCCTGCCACGACCCTACGTCGCGCTGACGCCGGGTTGCTACTCGGCTCCTCAGCGAAAACCTGAATGAGTGGTTGCACGCCGCCATCTTATATACCCGTATGTACGGGGGAGTGGCTCGGCATGCAAATACCATTTGCCAATGTTCATGAATGTTCATTGGCCTTTTGAATAAGGTTCAGAGATGATTGGTCTCTCAGGCGAGTTCCCATATGTAACGTCTCCGTTCCCTCCTTCAGGGAACGAGGGTTACGTACGTAACCTAGACGTTTTTGAGTCTAGGAGAAGTTTTGACATGGTCTGACATTCATTTTGGTTATTTTTAGCTTCTTATAAACATATTAGTGACATATTAAAACAGCAGCATGCATGTATAAATTTGTATTTGTGAGAAAAAAATGGTTTATGCATGGTTAGTAAAAAATGGCAAATTATTTTAATTTGAGAAAAAGTAAACCAATTACTTGCAACTTGTACAGTAAGTCGAAAGTCTTTTTTTTTTACTTTGATCCAGCAACACACATTTTTTTTCAGCGTATGTTTCATAAGATTAAAAGCAAAAAAAGAAATAGTGTTAATATTTTCACCTTTCGTACATGCATTTACAAGAGGGTTTCTGTGTTTTCACTCGACGTTGACATAAGTGCATTGTGAAGCTAATGCGAGGAGTTCTTCTTTAATTCTGCATCATTTCTTACACAAGCCTCACAACATGCTTGTCAAGCTTCACACTGTGCTAACATTTATGTCAAGCATAAACTTGACCTTTTCATGAACATGTGACAGTTGGCCTAAAGTAATAGTTTTTAGTAAAAAATAAAAAGGTTTAAAATTGTTTTTCATGCACACATGTTCTTTGGCTTCAGAATTTGTTATCTCCATATATTATCTGCATCTGAAATTGCATAATGTATGGTAGGTAATGCATTTAGTTTGCAAACATTTAATTTAAAAACATTAAATTTACATTGCATTCATTAAAAAAGTGCATTCTATATATGTAAACGAGTAGTATGAATGCAATTCGGACATAGTACTTCCACCGGGGTTTGTACAAATACTGTAAAATGAAATTCCAGGACCTTCAAGGACTTTTCAAACACTATTTTTTGATTTTCAAGGACTTCAATCAGAGATCTCACTTATCAAACAATGTCTTTTCTTTCAAATTAAAATCATGGTTTTCTTTCATTTTTTAAGGGATTTGTATTTGCATAAACTTTCAATTTCTTTTTTATTTGTTTTGTTTTTATATCTGTACTGCCTTAATGGTTTCACTTTTCTACTGTATAATTAAAATATCAGAAAAAAAAGATTTGTGAAACCACTCCCAAATCCAGATCTGAAACAAATGATTTACAATCCACGCACTAAAGTCCTGAAGTGAATCAAATGATTCGCAAACCTGCAGCAAAGTCTCACTTCAAAGATCCAATCCGAAGTTTCAATCAGAATCAAATGATTCGCAATCCGCGCTCCGATCTAAATTAAATGATTCACGACACATGCTCCAAAGTCCCGATTTAAATCAAATGATTCGTGAACCTGCTCCAAAATCCTGATCTAAATAAAATGATTCAGAATACGTTATTCACAATTTCGACTGGAGAAAACACGAGGGTAAATTTACGACTTTTTAAAGACCTTTTTAAGACCATCTAAAGAAAATTTACGGAAAAAAACAACAAAGCACTATGTTCTCTAAGTATAGTTCGAGTTTTACTTTCACTTTCAAATTAGCAGCAATTTGGCGTCTAGCAATTGTTTGTTTTTAGTTTGTTTCAGTTTACCCTCTTTTCCTTGCTTTCCTTCAGTAAAAGCGCCGTGCACATTTTACTTTCACTTTCAAATTCGCAGCAATTCAGCATCAAGCAGTTGTTTGTTTTTAGTTCATTTGAGTTTTCCCTCTTTTCTTCACTTTCCTTCGGTTTTAAGTAGCTTGTAAAAGCATTGTGCGCATTTTACTTTCACTTTTAAATTAGCGGCATTAACATATCAAACTTTTATTAACAAAACGAATAAAAATACACCATGTTATATGCCAAATATAAAATAATAACTTACACAAAGTTTAAATAGGTATACAACACTGAAAATCAGTAAACACTGTGTAACCAAATAAATAAGAAACGTAGAACATTTATTACCAAAACAAATAAGAAAGATTGGAAGCACAGCATACACCTTGATATAATATATATTTACAAAAATATATATTATATTAAAAAATTACAGTTTAAATAAATAAAAATCAGCAAACACTGTGGAAGAAAATAAATATAAAACTTCCACTATCACCTTAGATAAATGGCAGAAGTCAACAGGCTTTTCAAAATTAAAAATATTTTTAAAACAGGCGCTTTTTGCTTTTCATTTTGAAACTCTTACACCATAGTCTTGTATTTCTCACCTCTCTCTTCTCGTCAGTCAGCTCGACTTACTCTTTTCAGGTGATAAATTAAATCTGATCTGTGATGCAAATGTCGTTCGGCACACTGCATTGAGCAGCTGCATTGAGTTTTAATTGTATTGTCTGTTCTCTAACTGAACTAAATGATTTTTATTACTATAAAAAAAAATCAAAACAACAAGTTTTTCTTCAGGTGACTGACAGATGAAGCAGCACATACCGCCATCTACCGCATACTGTTTAATGAATATAGCACAGAAATTACGCTTTCGCTTCACTTTAAAATGAAACACATGAGGAAACAATCCCTCATGAAAATTAATGCCATGATCATAAGAATTTAAGACTTGCTGCTCTGATTTAAGACCTTTTCAAGGCCTTAATTCACAGAAAAGCGATTTAAGCCTTTTAAAGACTTTTTTAAGACCCGTGGAAACCCTGAAGAACTCCGTTTCACCCATCACTATGTGCTAAATCTTTACAAGCAATGTGGAAATTCATAAAACAATTGGCTCTTTTAATTTGATCTGTTTTTTTGTTTTTTTTTGCTAGTGAATTGCTTTAAATAAATGATTGAAGTCAAAATTTTGAATCATCAGAGCAGTTCCAGCGTAAATTACTTTCAAAATTAAATTGATTTAGTCCATCTGTTCCTATTTTCGCATCTTCAGCCATGTTTACACAACATTGTCAGTACTACTACTGGCTTAGTTTACTAGTTTTATGTTTTATTAGTATTTTTAAAGTTTTTTTTACTAGTTTTATCAACGGAAAGTGAAAAAAGTACTTTGTTTTTTGAACTGTGTGCATTTTGCATGAAAAAATATTAAAGATATATAAAAAAAATTAAACACTTATTTCATAGATACATTGTCTTTCAATAATTCAAGCACTTTTCTTTTTTTTAAAAAAAGTCAAATTCAAGTACTTTAAGCACCCTGTACGAACCCTGTTTCACCATGTTGTTATGCTCACATGACCTTTCAGCTGCTTCACTGGCAAGTCCCAGAAAAATATATCCAGCCCAAAAGCTGACCTAAAACAGATAATGTGCTCACCCCCTTGTCATGCAAGATGTTCATGTCTTTTTTTCTTCAGCCGTAAATAAATTATGTTTTTTGAGTTAAACATTTCAGGATTTTTCTTCATATAATGGACTGACGTGGTGCCCTGATTTTGAACTTCCAAAATGCAGTTTAAATGCGGCTTCAAATGATCCCAAATGCGGTTGTAAATGATCCCTGCCTGAGGAAGAAGGGTCTTATCTAGCAAAACGATTGGTTATTTTCATTAAAATAATACAATTTGTATACTTTTTAATGTCAAATGCTCGTCTTGTCTTGCTCTCCCTGAACTCTGTGTATTCTGGTTCAAGACAGTTGAAAAACTCTGATCGTATTTTTTCCCTCAACTTCAAAACTAATTTCAAAATCATCCTACATCACTGCAGAAGTACCGACCCAGTCTTTGCAAAGTAAACATGCAAAGAAGATCAAACACCCTCAACAAAAAAGGTAAAACAGCGATATAGGATGATTTTGAAGTTGAGGGAGAACATGAGATGGGAGTTTTTGACATAACTGTCATGAACCGGAAAAAAACAGAGTTCAGGCAGAGTGAGACAAGACAAGCATTTGACATTAAAAGTATATAAATTGTATTATTTTTATGAAAATAACCGATCGTTACCCTAGATAAGACCATTCTTCCTTGGATGGGATCATTTACAACCGCATTTGGGATCGTTTGAAGCCACATTTAAACTGCATTTTGGAAGTTTAAAATCGGGGCACATATCAGTCCATTATATGGAGAAAAATGCTGAAACGTTTTTCTCAAAACTATTCTTTGGCTGAAGATGAAGGATGAGCGGTGATACATTATCTGTCAATTTTTGTTTTGGAAGTGGACTTCTCCTTTAATCTGAAGAAAGTCATTAACATCTGGGATCCCATGAGGGTGAGTGAACGATGAGAGAAATTCTGGGTAAACTATCCCTTTAAAGGACAGTCATGTCCTAAACTGAACCCAAAGCATCAAAACATTTGGCTTAAAGATAAAAAAAAAAAAAAATCACATCTGGAAAATGAATTCCATGCAGAGCAAACACCTTTGAGCATCAACTGTCAACACGTGTGGAAGACTTTCTGTCTTTATGACTGGGCCTGTGGAGAGACCAATCTCATGCATTACCACAAAAGCGTTAACAAGCCGTCTCTCGCCAGCGATGACACCACACGCACCTGAGGCTACACTGTTTTAGGTCATCGCGCTAGCCAGACGTGTGGTGACAGACAGCGAGCAGCGCCAGTTCAAGCACTGCCAGCTGGGTTCATTATTCACATTTAATTGTGCCAACTACTCTCAAGTCAGCCTGAAAAGCACTACAGTGATCGGCACATTTATGATGCGAAATCTTTAAGGTTTCACATTGCTACAAAGCCATTAAACAGCTTGTTTAATAAATCCACCTTCAACTATAAATGTTAAGGCTATTACTTTTGGACCAGAAATATTTTCAATAACTGGTCTGTGTACACAAGCAGATCTGCCCTGTTTACCCAAAGTATCAATATCCGTCTCAGATTATATTTAAACAAGTGCTTATAACAGATTAACAAAAGAAGTGATAACAATGTTTACACCACAGATGGTATGTGGTCACATGTTTTCAACTACCTCCAAATGCTGTTTGAGTGATCCAAGATGTATTAAGATGGATTTTATTACAAGGTGTACTGTAAAAGTGATAAGAAAGTAAATTAGAAATTCTAGAGAACACCGTAATGTTCTGCTTTGCTCTTTGCTCTGTGGAAGCTTATTTCTGACATTAAATAAAAATATAATAAAGGTATAAAATTTGTGACTTTTTATCTCACAATTCTGACTTTTTCACACAATTGTGAGTCTATGGCTACATTCACACTGCGAGCCTTATTGCTCAATCGATTTTTGCTCAGATCTGATTTTTTTTTTTTGTATAGCTGTTTAGATGGCCAATATCAGACTTCCAGTGTGAACAGATCATGGTTTTGAACCAGGGCTCTACATTTTTTTTTTTTTTGTAAATATTCAGGAGAACAGTCAAAACGTCTAATCAATAATCAAAAAATCTGATCAAAAATTAGCATTCCCATTATGAGGTGATATTTGACTCCTTAAAGTGATTTACAGGTGAATTTAGTTTTTATGTCATTTTTTATGCCAATTTTTTTTTTTTTATTATATTTTTGTATTATATATATAAAACAGAAGAACAAGTAGAATACTAATTCTACTAATTCTACATAAGTTAACAAACGAATGAAATCAGTATTAACAAAATGAATTTGTACAACAGAGGTGGCACAGAAGAACACACAAGTGGCTTGTAGGTGTATTTTCTTATGTTTAATAAGACTCAGAGGTGGAATGAGTGCAATCAAATTCATAAATTCATGTTGAGATTAATGTTTTAAATAGAAAAATTTGAATACAGATATATTAAATGATTTAAATAACTGAAAAGATACTTTAATGAAATTAAAACTGCCAGTAGATCGCGGCAACCCACTGATTTAATTACTGAAACATTCATTCATTTGATTCGATCGGATAATTGATTCGTTCAGAAATAAAGAAATTACAAATTAGTTTAAATGTCTGAAACATTATTTTTATGTGGCTGAAAACACTGAATTGTTGTGATATAGGCTAAAAGCACTGAGTGCGTCTATTTGGCTCAGTGCCAGACAAGGTGCAAATGCACGTTGGAATTTAGCAGTTAAAGTTTATTTGTCCACACTGAATGGTTAAAATCAACAAGTTTTGGGGGGTTGGAGTGGGTCAAATAAAAAATCTGAGGTGGTACAAATCAGATCGGAGCGGTACCCCACGGTTGAAATCGCATTCAATTTAGCTTTTCGCATTTCGCCATGAGGGATTCAAATAATCTGCTTTTTACTCTACTGCTTCCTGTCTTATACAGAAAAAAAGTGAGGCTAAATGAGTCACTTAGTGGTCAAGATGAGCATAACACCCAAAAGAAACCTTGTGACAGGAGGTAACTATTACAGTACTTCTGACTACCTTTTGTAACTGTCTTGAAAACTTTGCGTATGTAAAATCTTTGAAGCAACTCCCATGAGTGCAAAATCATGACGGATGTCGATCTAGAGTGACGTAAAATTCGCATGAATTCCGATATGACTGTTTCAGACTGCGATTGCATTGAAAACATCTGACCTGTATCGGATTTAGTATCACAAATTTAAGTGGCACAAATCAGAACTGAAAAGATCAGATTCCATGCGGTTTGTGCTGTTCACACTGTCATGAGAAAAACAAATCTGAGTCACATGTGAGCAAAACAATTGGATTTGGGCCACATTTGCCTGCAGTGTGAACATAGCCTATAACTTTTTTTTCTCAGAATTCTGTTTACATCTTGCTACTCTTTTTTTTTCTGATACCTGACTTGACCGCATGCAGAATTTTGAGAAAAAAAAGACAGAACTGTGAGGATTTAAACTCAGAATTCTGAGGAAAAATGTCAGAACTGTCAGATAAGATGGGGAAATACAGATTTCCCAGATCTGCACACATGTGAACTGAACATAAGGTTCAGATAATCACTTCCTGTCTAAGAGGGCAGTTCTTAGGCTTCATTTAGATAAGCAAAAATCTGACTACACAAGTCAAATTCCTTTAGTTTTTTATACTCTGAACAGTAAAAAACACACGCCAGATCCTGGTTTTAATTTATTGCTATACCAGGTATTGCGACAAAAAATAGAAAAAAAAAAGAATGCATATTCCCACCTTTTCTGTCTTTTAAGGTGTGGACATATTAGAGAAATATTTTAAAAAATCAACTGTCTATTGTCAATAGTGTAGCAATATATGAAGCACAGCTTACACAGAACTTACTTTCAAACCAAACAGCTTTCTGTCAATGTGTAAAAATGTGCGTATGGAAATCTCGTGATATTCCAAATTGTGTGGATTTGTGTTCAAATGCGTGAATTTGATTCACAAAACATTGCTAAACAACAGTAAATATGACCGACAGTGTTCGGGAAAGATGCTTTTAGAAGTAACGCAAAAACAATATTGCGTTACTCCTTACGAAAGTAACTAATTACATTACTTTTTATGAAAAGTAATTTGTTACATTACTTTTGTGATACTTTTTAAATCTGGGCAGGGCTTGTTTGTTTGTTTTTAATATAAAAAGTTCTATTTTGGCAAATGTAAAAGCCCTTTCACACCAAAAGTGACATGAGTAAGCCTCAGGCTGAAGGAAAAGTAAATTCACGTCTGTGCAGTAGAACGCAGGAGAAGAAAGTTGAACAGACTTCAGCAATAAAAAAAAGAAGCACAAATGTTTATCTAGAGTAATTTTTGCTTATTAGCATGGTTGCATTGAATCATAGAATGTCAGCAGCAAATACATTTAATTATCGCAGGTTTTCGTCATATTCTGAGTTGCATTTCACTTTTTTATTCATTTTGAGGAATACTGAATCTTTTTTTTTTTTTTTAGATGAATTAATTTATGTTCACATTTATTGTAGAACTTCAGTAACATCTTACTGCCAATTTCTCTCAACATGGGGACAGGAGACCTGTCAGTAAATAAATGGGAAAAAAAACTTATTTGAAAAAGTAACTTAGATATTTTACTGTAAATTTAAAAAATAATGTGTTACTTTACTAGTTACTTGAAAAAAGTAATCTGATTACGTAACTCAAGTTACTTGTAATGCGTTACCCCCAAAACTGGTGACCGAACCTTTTTACTGTTTTCTGACGAATGTGTTCAGATATAAATACTGATTTCATAAATGAAAATATCATAAATGGTGAAACATCCAATGCTACAGTTTCACACATGGTGGACCTACGTCTGTGGACATGCATGCAAAAGTGATAGCACTCTGAAAAGAATTAGATCTCGTCATTTATGTATGTTGTTTTGAACTGTTTGTTTAAAATTGGATTGAGGGATTTCTGTAGTGTGAACAAAACTTAGACAGCAAAAGCCACTTTATACAAGTAGTCAAATGTCTGGCTATGTCAGACTAAATAGATGTTAACATTTCATAAACATTTATTAAGACAAGGGTTTTTTATGTTGTCAGATTGATGCGTACGCAGTGGGAGGTGTTGTAATTGCCCTGTTCTTACCTGCTGTCCCAAAACCGTATTTTTCTGTCATAATGGCTGCTGATGATAAGGTATTCGGAGCACACAACATCACTACAGAAAGACAAAACCTCAATGGTTTGTATGCCTGTGAGTAGTACAAAAAGAGAAATATGAAAATTACTGAGCTGTGCTAATATGTTGAGCAATTAATTGCAGACAGATGTGAAATGTGCACATTGTTAGTTAACGCATGAACTGTTTGTTGCATATTTTGGTGGCACATACACGCTGCTCGCTGGAGGTCCCATATCTTCACGGTCCTGTCTGCACTGCCCGTGACCACCTGCCTCTGACTGTATTTAAATTTGGCTGCTGTCACTTTACGAGAATGACCTGTCAATGTAACCTAGAAAAACAATAGACATACTTTTAATGAGAGGCTGAACAGAATCTCTCTAAACCTGTCAAGAACACTTCCATGTCATATTTTCTCCCAAAAAAGATTATATTTTGCATAAAGAAAATGTGACTATTTTTGAAACCATTATGTTTTTGAATTGTATAATATATTTACACACACACACACACACACACACATATATATATATATATGTGTGTGTGTGTGTGTGTGACCCTGGACCACAAAACCAGTCCATAAGGGTCAATTTTTCCAAATTGAGATTTATTTGTACATCATCTGAAAGCTGAATAAATACGCTTTCCATTGATGCATTGATGCAAAATCTGGAATCTGAGGGTGCAAAAAAAATCAAAATACTGATAAAATCACCTTTAAAGTTGTCCAAATGAAGTTCTTAACAATGCATATTACTAATCAAAAATTAAGTTTTGATATACTTACAGTAGGAATTTTACAAAATATCTTCATGGAACATGATCTTTACTTAATTTCCTTATGATTTTTGACATAAAACAAAAAACAATAATTTTGACCCATACAATGTATTTTTGGATACTGCTACAAATATACTCCAGCGATTTAAGATTGATTTTGTGGTCCAGGGTCATATACTGTATATAGATAGATAGATAGATAGATATATTAAGGCTGTCATTCGATTAAAACCTTTAATCTAATTAATTACATTGTGTTGATTAATTAATCTAATTACGCAAAATAAATTTGACTGTGTAAATACCCACAACGATTATTAAAGCTATTTTTGTTTTAAATGAGAAAGTATCAAGTAGACATTACAAATTGTAGCTTTATTTGATTCAACTTAAAATTTATTACACATAAACATTTAGGCTGCTATGGAACATAACAGAAGATAATTTGAGAAACATCTTTTTGTTTTTTTGTTCATATAATAAAAAAGTCATGGTAAACAAAACAGCTTTGTTACCAACAGTCTTCAAAATACCTTCTTTCATGTTCCACAAAAAAAAGGACTGAAACGACATGAGGGTGAGTAAATGATGACAGAATTAATTTTTTTTAGTAAATTATCCCTTTAATGTTGTTGTTATTATTATTATTTATTTATTTATAAGAAACTAAATCTGCCAGAAGGTGGCAGTAAATGTCTTAATTCACTCAATTCGAGTCATTCACTCGATTTCATTAGTTGAAATGGCTGATTCATTCAGGAATGAAGGAAATGGCTCTGTTTATGAATGGGCCTTTGAATCATTGATTCACAAGATTCGTTCAAAACGCGGATTCATTTAGAAACTAAACTGCTGTGTTGCTTAGTGATGCAACAATTCTGCTATTGCTTCAAACGTAATCTATTCTTTGCAAAACTGAGCAAAAAACTACAATATAGTGTTTAAAATATATCACAGTATCAACTTCTTATTTACTGAACTATAAAATCACATTTAAGCTTGTGATAGATCGAGGCAAAATCAGCACTTGTGTCATATTGCTCTTGCTGCCCTTGTGATATTGTGTGATATGTGATATAAATATGAGACAAAACACATACAGCAGCATTTTTTTTGCACCAATATCTTGAATTTTAGGGCATAACCGCATTTATTGATTTGTTGCCCTGCATCATATTTGTCAACAGTCAACAGTATGAAATATAAGATAATGTACAGCTCTGGGGGTGGGGCCAGTGCGTTAAAATATTTTAAGCATGTTATTTTTTTATATACATACAATAATCAAAACTAAAGTAATGTTTTTTGTTTGTTTGTTTTTTTTTTTAAATTGGGGGTAAAATGTGACCCAGATTTTCTAAGAAATTCATCCAAATATCTACTGTCTCTCTTGCTCTCTCGCTCTCTCTCTCGCACACACGTGAGGATAAAATATTAAGTCAGTTTTACAGCATAATTGTGTCTTGTTAAAGTAGTCCCCTTTCATATTCAGCATGACAAATTGGTTTTGAGGGGAGCAATTGTCTTTTTATCTGGAAACTAAAACAACACGAGCATTTTACTGAAGGATATGCTCTTTCTCGCTGCTTTATTTTGTATTTTTTTCTTAAGATGAATGAAAATTAAAAAAAAAAAAAAGAAAAAGAAAAACATTGTTCTTGTGTTTTGCTTTTTACCTGTCATCTTTATTGTCCTCCCTTCTTGTCATGCTAGTAAAATTTCAGATATATTTCTATATGACATATGGGCCATTCCTGTTATGCCAAAACCTTTGAACTTTGTACCTTATAAAAAATGTAAATTCTGAGTCATAATTAGTTTTTCTATAAAAGTATCACATCTGCAGATACCTTTTTGAATATTCACCCCATCTTGACTTAACTGTTATATTTCCTGATATGCTTTCCATGTCTCAAAATTGTGAGATTAACATTTTATACAATACAGGCATATAGGATGGGGCATAAAAAAATACTGCATCGTAAAAATGACCCATATCTGGCCTGTTTGCCTAAAAAATCATGTGACAAGCTGGTTCCTCCCCATAAAACTCCCACGCCTCCCTGTCATGTAAAACACAACGGAATCTAAGCAGGCACAGCAATAAAACATCTTTAACATGGTTCATACTGGTCTGCCTCATCTGATGATGCTCTAGAGTAATTCAGAGAGACAGACAAGCGCACGGGAGGTTTGGGTGGATGAGAGGTAAGCTCTGTTACCTTGGGAACGCTGTCCTCTAGCCTCCAAAATAGAGCCGACTTGTCATATGACGCAGCTAAAATGCGAGTGCCCTGATGGAAAAGCACAGTGACACATCCCACAATGCATTAGAGCAGTAACCGCAGCATAATCAACTCAACAGCCTTACAGTCTCCTTCTATTACTAATAAAGATACTTCAGTGGCCAAGGGCTCTTATAGTCATCGGTACGTGCTAATTAGCAGTGGACTCAGTGGGATAATCTAAAGCAGGGCTTTTTTCTTTCAGTGTTGCAGATTGGTTTCCTATCTATGCAACCTTATTAATTCCCGTCCCCACATGGTACATTTAAGCACTTAAATGTGCCATGAGAATCTTTTTTTGCCCTCCTCCTCCCCAGCACCACCTGTCTAGATCTGCTACGGTGTCTTATTTACCTTGTAGCAGCAGCATAATCATAATCACAACCCGTTTTATTCTGAGCATATTTGTGACCCTGGACCACAAAACCAGTCACAAGGGTTTTTGAAGCTGAATAAATAATCTTTCCACTGATGTATGGTTTGTAAGGATACGACAATATTTGGCCGAGATTCAACTATTTGAAAATCTGGAATCTGAGGGTGCAAAAAAATTTTAACATTAAGAAAATCGCCTTTAAAGTTGTCCAAATTAAGTTCTTAACAATGCATATTACTAATCAAAAATTAAGTTTTGATATATTTACAGTAGGAAATTTACAAAATATCTTCATGGAACATGATCTTTACTTAATATCCTAATTATTTTTGGCATCAAAGAAAAATCGATAATTTTGACCCATACAATGTATTGTTGGCTATTGCTACAAATATACCCATGCTACTTACGAGTGGCAACAGCATAGCTCTAGTCCGCCAAGATCTACCTACCTACACTCTATTCTTATTTTAAAAACCTGTTTAGTCTATTCTACAGACCATTTAAAATTCAAATTAATTGTGATTATTATATTCCTATTAACAGTCATTGTTTTTAACACTAAGAAATGACATTCACACCTGCATGCAGTTATGGAAAAGAATAAACACTACCAGTCAAAAGTTGTTGAACAGTAAGATGTTTAATGTTTTTTAAAGAAGTCTCTTCTGCTCTCCAAGCCTACATTTATTTGATCCAAACGTAGCAAAAGCAGTAATACTGTGAAATATTTGTACAATTTAAAATAACTGCTTTCTATTTGAATATATTTTAAAATGTAATTTATTCCTGTGATCAAAGCTACATTTTCAGCATCATTACTCCAGTTTTCAGTGTCACATGATCGTTCAGAAATCATTCTAATATGCTGATTTGCTGTTCAAGAAACATTTCTTATTATTGTTATTATATCAATATTTAATGTGAGAGACACCTTTCAGGGGCTAAGTATCATGTTATTACTCAAACAGCTGAGTAATTTTTTTTTCAGGATTCTTTGATTTATCTGAAATAAAAAGCTTTTAGCAACACTGTACACTATACCATTCAAAAGCTTGAAGTCAATAATTATATAAATTAATACTTTTATTTAGCAAGGATGCTTTAAATCGATCAAAAGTGATGATAAAGACATTTATAATGTTACAAAAGATTTTTATTTTAGATAAATGCTGTTCTTCTAAACTTTCTATTCATCAAAGGAACCTGAAAAAAGTATACTCAGCTGTTTTTAACATCATAATAATATGTGATGTTAATGTTTTAACATCATAATAATAATAATAATATTAATAAATGTTTTTTGAGCGGCAAATCAGAATATTGGAATGATTTCTGAAGGATCATGTGACACTGAAGACTGGAGTAATGATGCTAAAAATTCAGCTTTGAAATCACAGGAATAAATTACACACACACACACACACACATATATATACATATAAAATTACATATATATTCAAATTTTTAAATAGTTTTAAATATTAAATAGTAAAATTTTTCTTTGGATCAAATAAATGTAGGCTTGGTGAGCAGAAGAGACTTCTTTAAAAAACATAAAAAAATCTTACTGTTCAAAGTCTGGATTTAATTTATTAAACTTATTGTATATACGTTTTATTCATACGTTTTTGTAGCAGCTGTACAAGCATTATAACCAATCTTAGAAACGCCTGTTGTGCGCATAAATGCGGACATTAAATTGGTAAATGACAACAACAGATCCTAAAGTCCCATTTGAAGCAGTCTAATGCACATATCTGTTTTGGCTGCAGTGCACACAGAAACGACTCCTAAATAAACTGAAGCAAAATGAATGCACTGTAACACCCAATGTACACTAAAAGCGAGCAACATAACAAAACTACAATGCTTCCATTATAACCAACAAAGAGTAAAGAATTTGTAAGCTGTGCTGAACTGCAGGGCTCATATGTAAAACTGTGCAAAGCTGTAGGGAGTGACAGCTTCAATGATTATAATGGGGGCCTTCTAGTATGTTGTCTTGATACAGTGCTCATTTTCAGTGTATAATTTATTCAAACACAATGATTTGTGTGTGTTCATACCGTAGGGTCAAACTCAATGCTGGTGATCCCCTCATTACTTCCATCTAACGTCCCTCTGTTCTGAAGAGTTCCTGTGAGGACAAAACACTGCAGTATGTACATCAAGCCTGAAAATATATACACTCAATTCTGTGTCCAGTTCTATTGACTGCATAATAGAGGACATCACATGACATCACAGTTTATCTACACACATTAATGCTTGTCCATGCAAAATTTGCTGCCACTTTTGTTTTGAGCATAGACCTCACATAATGCTAAATGATTTCTCAGAGAACTTCATTTTGCATCTCAGTTTAATGTACCCTGAATGTTTTAGATATTAGAGTGCTGACATCTGCTGGTGGTCAGAGGCAGTCACATGTAATGACAAAAGTATTCAGTTTCACTCAGTGGGGGTTTTTACTAGCTGTCTAAACACTGTCTATATGGCTAAAGCTGACAAACAAACAGAAGATATTTTTTCCAGATCAGTTTTGTGATGTACCTGCTTCAATGTCCCACAGTTTAATAACCCTGTCAGTTCCTCCTGTAGCCAGCAGGTTTGAACTGGTACTGAACCTCACAGCATTGATTCCCAGCTCATGAGCATCCTGAAACCACAAAACACACATTAATTTCTTATTCTTTACATTTACATGTATGCATTTGTCAGACACTTTTTATCCAAACGGACTTACATTGCATTTAGGTATATATTTAATTAGTTTGCATTTCCTGAAAACCCTAGCAATCGATTAATTTTTCAAAGAAATCTCTTTTGCTCAACAATGCTGCATTTGTTTGACCAAAAACAAAGTAAAAACAGTAATATTGTAAAATATTATTTCAATTTAACTTTTCTACTTGAATGTATTTTAAAATGTAATTTATTTCTTGATCAAAGCTGAATTTTCAGCATCATTACTTCAGTCATTACTCCCAATCTTCACATGATCTTCAGAAATCTGAATTGCTTCAAGAAAAATACATTATTATAATGTATATATGTATATATGTATATGTATATATGTATATATATATATATATATATATATATAGTTAGGCTGCTTAATATTTTATGGAAACTGTGATGCACTAGTGTTAAAAAGTAACCAAAAAAAATCAAAAAGCTGTTTTTAACATTGATAAGAAAAAGAATAACATTTGATATAAGATTCAGATAATATTAATATAAGATTAAGATGAACAATTGAAAATCAATAATATTAATAAAAACTAAAGGAGAAGTCCAGATCCAAAACAAAGATTCACATATAATGTACTCACCCCCTTGCCATCCAAGATGTTCGTGTCTTTCTTCTTCAGTCGTAAAGAAATTATGTTTTTTGAGGGAAACATTTCAGCATTTTTCTCCATATAATGGACTGATATGGTGCCCTGATTTTGAACTTCCAAACTGCAGATTAAATGCGGCTTCAAATGATCCCAAATGCAGTTGTAAATATTCCCAGCCGAGGAAGAAGGGTCTTATCTAGCGTAACGATCGGTTATTTTTATAAATAATACAATTTATATACTTTTTAATGTCAAACGCTCGTCTTGTCTTTCTCCTGCCTCTTTTTGTTCCGGTTCATGACAGTTAGGGTATGTTGAAAAACTCCCATCTCATGTTCTCCCTCAACTTCAAAATAGTCCTATATCGCTGTTTCACCTTTTTTGTTGAGGGTGTTTGATCTTCTTTGCATGTTCACTTTGCAAATACTGTGTCGGTACTTCTGCAGCGATGTAGGATGATTTTGAAATGATTTGTGAAGTTTAGGGAGAAAATAGGATTGCAGTTTTTCGACATACCCTAACTGTCTTGAGTCAGAATACACAGAGTTCAGAGAGAGAAAGACAAGACGAGCATTTGAGATTAAAAAGTATTAAATTGTTTTTTTTTTTTTAATGAAAATACCCAATTGTTTCACTAGATAAGACCCTTCTTCCTCGGCTGGGATTGTTTACAACCACATTTGGGATCATTTGAAGCCGCATTTAAACTGCATTTTGGAAGTTCAAAATCGGGGCACCATATCCATCCATTATACGGAGAAAAATGCTGAAATTTCTTTACGACTGAAGAAAGAAAGACATGGACATATTGGATGACAAAGGGGTGAGTATGTTATATGTGAATCTTTGTTTTGGAAGTGGACTTCTCCTTAAGCACCAAATCAGCATATTAGAATGATTTTGAAAGATCATGTGACACTGAAGACTGGAGTTTTTCTCAAAAATCAGGAATAAAATACATTTTAAAATAAATTAAAATAATAAACAGCACTTATAATAATATTTCACAGTATTATGTATAATGCAGAATTGGTAAGCATATGAGATCGCTTTTAAAAAACAATATAAAATACTAATTATTCCAAACTTTTGATGGAAGCCCTGAGTAACCTTCCTCACAGTTTCAATCTGGACAGACAAATTACTTGACTAAACTTTACCAAGTACCAAATACCATGGTCCAACAAAGGTATACAACAATACTTTTTGTTTTTTAATATAATTAGACTCTCCGTGCATATCTGATGATACAAGTAACCATGTGTCTGATTTTGAGGAACTTCACTACCTTCTGTTTTTACCACGGCACAAATAGTAATAACCGCCATACTCAATCTTATTTTTGTACAGTACACTAATGTGATACTACAGAAGGGGAAGCAACTTCACTAAGGTGTAAAAATAATGCAAACGACCAGCGTATTACTTTACACTCAAATAGAAATGTAAGCAGTAGGCAATTAGCACTTCAGCTATTTAACAGCAAAAGTACAGCAATTTGTAGAAAGTCCTTGGAAAAATTACTAGAAATAGTACTTGAATTCTGATCAGCCAACAACCAGAATATTAGAATTCTGATGCACCAACAACCAAAAGATCAACAGGAAATGCATATCATTAAATTGTGACATAGCTCCATATAAGGAAGTGGCAACTCCTCTCCATACCACAACTAGGGCTGGTCCCTGCTGTCAGCTATTCAAATGAAAACGGACGTGTGAACCGGGTGGCTGCACATGACAGAGCTGCAGTGTGCTATAGAAAGACACTGTTTCACAGCGATACACAGACGCTTTGTTCCGCAGCCACATCATCCAAAGACCGTCAGCCACCACCACAGGGAGTGTGCTCTTAAAGATATCTTCAAGATATGACCCATTTAAGAACCACAAGATCAATATTATAGTCCATCTCTAGCTTAGCCTATCTCTCCGTATTTATCTGTTCACTAGTTCATCAGTCATAATAATTTCCCCATCATTTTCAGGGTTCAAGGTTATGAACATTTCTGCTTGCTTCATAGCCTAACAGGACCATAATCAATCTCAATATATAATTTAAACATCATCACTAATTTGTAAGAAGCAGATTTTGTTGTTTCATGTTGTTGTAAAAAGCAACACGCACCGTTGTAAAAATTGCCTTGGTTGGGACTCTGGCAACCAGACAGACTCCTAATGGTATGTAGAGATCTTCCTCTGATCTGCAAACGGATTTACCTCTAATCTTCCTCCTGGACACACATAAGGACACACAACAGAAAAACATCATTAATCACAAAATCATTAATACAGAATTTATTACATAGAGAGATGCTGGGCTGAGTGTAACGTGTTGCATGTGTTACATTATCAGATTGTTTGTTTTAAGTAATGAGAAATTAATTGAAATATAGCTGCAAGCAGTGATTACCGGGATTCAAGTGCTTTAAGGCACTTAAGCACATATGAAAAAAGCATGTAAAAGATTAAAAAAAAAAAAGCTATTTTTGCAAATCCAGATAATTTAACAAAGAAATAGTCAGCATCAGCATCAAGTGCTATATATCATTGTAAACAGGAAAACTTGACATTTCAGTCTAGATCATTTAAAGTCCCAATTTTCCTTTTTGAATGAATTTCCAAAATTTGAAGAAAATCACAAGCAACAATTGGAAGTTGTTTTACTGTGTACTCAAACAGAAACTCCTGAAGTCTGGATTTTTTTCTTTAGAAAGTTGTATTTGGGTGTTTACACTTCAAAATAAAATTGTGTCTACATATAAAATTCCCCAAGCAAGTAATAGCCATTTATTACAATATTGTTATAGGCACTTTTCAGTAAAAAACAAGTCTATTTAGTTTACTGACAATATAGATGTGTTAAAACATGTTTAGAAAGTAAAGTAAATGGAAACAGTGTTACATAATAACAAAACACAGTAAAAAAAGAAAAATATAATTTTCAATCAGAGTATGAACAACAAACGCAAACAGAGCAGCAATTAGTGAAAACAACTGCACAAATGGTCTTGTGGAACAAATATACAAACAGTGCAAATGATTCACAAACTACACACAAAATGAGAGAAAAAACAGACAGAATGCAACGGAAGAATTTCCATAATATAACAGCCAAATGGATTGATCCACTGTCTATATTCGTGTTTTACCGGGACAGCGCATAGCCACGTGAAAACATACATTTCAGTGCTTTAGCAGATATGTACCGCTGTTTCATCCTTGTTTTGTTTTGTTTTATGTCAACGTGCTCTGTCGTGTGTTTTTTTGTGATTTTTCAGAGAGTGCTGTCATATGTTTTTTTTGTGTTTGTTTTCACGCACGCATGATGCATTTTACTTTCACTTTGAGTCTGTTCAAACTTCCAAAGAAAGGAAAGGAAAGGAAAGGAAAGGAAAGGAAAGGAAAGGAAAGGATGTGACATGTGGCCAAGTATGGTGACCCGTACTCAGAATTTCGGTGACAGGATAAAATTTACCAGCCAAAATTTTATTTTACTGGCCATGAAAGTCTTTTTGCAAAAGAGGCAGTTATTACTACTACAATGACTAAATATATTTACAATGTTTTTGTCTCTATTAAATGCATTTTCTCTCAAAATGATAAATAATGATAGCCATTCAACATTACAGTATAACTGAAAGCCATTATTTTTAACATTTAATAGGCTCTGAAAAATATAACAACTTTTCATTTAAGTGATTTTAAAACAATCTTCTCATAAACTATAAATTGCATATGCATAAACTATACAGATTAATCTTTATTTAAGCTACTAAAGTTAATCAGCGACTACAGCAGTCGAGTGATTTCTCTTTTTCTTTTATTCTTTGATTTTCATCAATGACAGACTTCAGCAGGTTTCACTTTAAAATCACTGCTGTCTCTTTAAAACCTGATGCACAACGCGGATCTGACCCATATCCGATATTCTCCCAAATCTTTATAGTCATTTAAGACTTTATAATTCATTTAAAACTATGTTTACAAGGTAACTCGCCAAAACTGTGCATTTTGATATAACTGTGTGTTTTCGTCTGTTGAAATGCTACTGGTGCACTGTCTGAAGCGGCTCAGCGTATGCTTACAGCCGAACGTGCAGCATTTTAAACTATACTTCACCGTTTAGGTCGCATTACTCCAGGTATGTGTTGCCACATTCTCGGGTTATAAAGAATAAAGAAGGGAAAACTTATTCTTCCGAAATGAAGCAGCGATATCTTCTCAGGTAAGAGTTACTAGTACCGTGTCTAGGGACAAGCTGGCTATCACACTGCCCTGACCTTATCAGCCCGTTTGTATCCTATTATTTGATTCAGTCTTTTCGCTAA
This sequence comes from Labeo catla, assembly GCA_012976165.1. NCBI lineage: Eukaryota > Metazoa > Chordata > Actinopteri > Cypriniformes > Cyprinidae > Labeo > Labeo catla. The sequence continues at coordinate 251,171 of VONZ01000605.1, forward strand.
TGACAGAACAGCTAATCCGGGATGCAATATCATCCGCAGTGGCCAATTTCTTGGCCAAATTTCTCATAGATCTTTGGGGCTATGAGTCAAACAGGCCCACCGAGTTTCTTTCTGAGGTTCATCCCGATATGCCTCTGGTAACGTTGTCTAACAGGTGTTCAAATTTCCAATTTGCGGCCATGTTTTTTTTGAGATACGCAAATGTCCTTATAGACACTTGTGGCACTTTGGACCAAGACTGTGCTTAGAGATATTTTTATGCTGATACAACAAATGGTTGCATAGGTATAGCCATTTTTATGTTTTCTATTATAGCACCACCAAGTGGCCAAGCTCTGGGATTTTTGTCCTGTGACCTTCAGACTGAGCTTTTAAATAAGTGTTCTGAGTTTGGCAAAGATATCTCATTCCCTTCAGGAGTAACGGGCATTTTACTAAAAGTTGCCCTGCCCTAACTTTTTTGTCGGTTAGTCAAAAGTTCAACACTTTTTTTTTTGATAATTATTGATATTAACTCTCTAAAGAATTTTTCTGCACTGGTTTGGTTCTGATGTGCGAAAAACCTAGGACTAGTTCGCCAAAGTAGGTTTTTCAAAAAATCCAAAATACCCCAAAATTTTGAGATACCCCAAAATCTCTCTCGCCATGAGTCAAGGATTCCAACAACATAAAACACTTGAGTCTGCGACTGACAGTTAAGGAGTTAGGAGTGATTTTGTACTTTCGATCGCTGTAGCGCCCCCATCAGGCCGATTGGTCTAAGTTTCAAGTCTCGACGATTTGCGGTTTGGTCTGTACGATCAACTTTACGTAGAGATTGCTGACCCTCGGCTATATTAACAATTACAAGAAGGTTTCAGCACTATGCGCCTGAACCCCCAGTTCATTTTTATACCATAACAGTCTTTTTAAATACAGTAACATAAAGTACTTTTCTTTTTAAACATTTGCCAGGTCCAGACATAATCTGCAGAATCTTTTAGACTAATTTAGATATATCTGAATCTAAATATAACTGAAATATTAACTGAAAAACCTACTGTAGTCACATATATGGTAAGCTTCCCACATAGCAATGCAGCTTGCTGCTTTAGCACCATAATTAAGATAAAATGTTGGATGAACAAACTAGCTACTTTAGTCATGACTGTTTCGCAAAAGCATAGTAACTGCAGTAATTATTGCACAGTAACTACTGCAAATTGCCACATATGTTGTAAGAACCACATTTGATCAACAATGAGAGTTACACAGAAAGTAACATAGAACAACATAATACTAACACATTACACTGTCCTGCACGTTAATATTAACTATGTTATCATTTGCGGTGCGGGTCTGCCATGCGTATGCGTAATCTGTGCATTCCGGTTCAAGACAGGATGTGTCAAAAAACTCTCATTTTCTCTTCCAACTTTAAAATCATCCTACATCGCTGCAGAAGTACCGACCCAGTATTTACAAAATGACCATACAAAGAAGGTCAAACACCCTTTATAAAAAAAAAGGTAAAACAGCAATGTAGGACTATTTTAAAGTTGGAGGACAAAATGAGATGGGAGTTTTTCAACATACCCTAACCCTAACTCTATTGACCTGGAATACACAGAGTCTGCATGCGCATCGCAGAGCTAGAGAAGACAAGTATTTGAGGTTAAAAAGACTATACATTTGTATTTTTTTTAGAAAATTACTGATTGCTTTGCTAGATAAGACCCTTATTCCTCAGCTGGGATCGTTTAGAGCCATTTGAAGCTGCATTTTAACTGCATTTTGGAAGTTTAAACTTGGGAGCAACATTGAAGTCCACTATATGGAGATAATTCCAGAAATGTTTTCCTCAAAAAACATAATTTCTTTACAACCGAAGAAAGGCATGAACATCTTGAATGACAATGGGGTGAGTTCATTATCTGTAAATGTTTGCTCTGGAAGTAAAGTACTCCTTTAAAGGGCTTTCAGCAAGAAACTTACTCGAAAAGTCCTCTGATGGAGCTGATGATGCGGGGGGATGTAGCTGAAGCAGACCTGAGAGGAAAAACAACAATTTGACACCATGATAATAACTATTGAGGGATCAGACTAACACTCAAAAACTACATTAGCGTACTAATGATACTACAGCGCATGAACTGATGTCACAATTACTAAAAATAAGTCAATAATCAGCCATAATTTGGCAAAATATCCCTTTGAAATAATTACCGCAGGAATTATACATAAACACAACTACTGTTACCTGTAAAGTGGTCCATGGGATCTCTCTAACCTTTGTGACTCACTTTGAGGAGATGATAGATTGGGAGGTGATATATTTCCAGATTCTCTGACAAGTAAAAGCAAAACAATTAATGACAACCATGAATAAAAACATGAAACATTTAAATAATCCACCTGTTGACTTTATGCTGCCCTCATATGCTGATAAAAGGAACAGTTCATTTAAAAATGAAAAGTCTGTCATTTACTTCACCCTCATATCATTCTAAACCAGCATGACTTTCTTTCCTCCATGAAACACAAACAAATAACAGTGCATACTGTAACAATTTTCCTTTTGTGCTTCACGAAGAAAGACATTTAAATGGTTTGGATTGACATGAAGTCAGATTTACGCTGCAGCGCCACTTTATACAGCTGATACTTACTCATTAATATTCACATTCTTACTGGCGGCCATCTGAAGCTCTTTGTGAAGACTGGCCTCTCTGGCTCTGAGAAAGAAAAGGAAATGTGATCAAGAAGGATGAGGTGTTTATGGAATGGACAAAATTTGCTTTCAACATCTAGAAAAAACTCCTACAAATGATTTGCCAGTGGAACCTCACAGCAGCAGAGAGAATGTGCTCTGTGAACTTTGAAATATGGTCTTTGTTTAACAAAACACCAATTCATTAACTATGTTAACCATCTTCTAAGCCAACAAATAATATTTCTACTGTTGTTTGTCATGGCCTCTGTTTTCTTTATTCCCTGTTGACAGATGTCACATACATTACAGTGACCCCATAAAATATTTGGACACTGATAAGAATTTAGTACATTTAGCTCCCACAATGTAACATATTTAAAAGGAAAGTTCACCCAAATATTAAAATTATGTCATAATTTATTCACCATTATGTAATTCCAAACCTGTTTAACTAACTTTCTTGTGCAGAACACAATAGCAGATTTTTTTCACCCATACAATAGGTTAGTAGGGTTAAGCAATGGACCACGTTGTCTTTTATTTTTTGGGACCAAAAAAAAAAAATCAAAAAATCAAAAAAGTGTGCTCTACAGAAGAAAAAAAAGTCGGGTTTGGAACAGTATGTGGTTAAAGGAGAAGTCCACTTCCAGAACAACAATTCACAAATAATTTACTCACCCCCTTGTCATCCAAGATGTTCATGTCTTTCTGTCTTTAGTCTCTAAGAAATTATGTTTTGTTTTTTTTTTTCAATTTTTTATACTTTTTAAGCACAAAAGCTTGTGTAGCACAGGCTCTGGGATGCGCATATTATTGAATCAAGTCGAAAGGTCAAACAAGACAAAACTATACTGCTATAAGAAACAGAAAAGATTAATTCATTGTTTACCTGGGTTTTCATTCTATGATTAGCTCACCTCACCTCTTAGTTTTCGGGTTTGAGTCGTTCGTTCATCACGTGACAGCCCCATAAGATGAACGAACGACTTGAAAAGCCCGAATACTCAAAACAGCTGAACTAATTCCAGTACAGAACAGGTTAGAGGTTTGTTCAAAATGAAAGAATCGTTCAAGAACGTCCCATTACTAATTCATAGCATCGTGGACGTGCATCCAAGAGCCTGTGCTACATGAGCTTTTGTGCTTAAAAAATATACACATTTGTATTTTTCGAAAAAAAATGACCCACCGTTTCGCTAGATCCTCGGCTGGGATTGTTTACATCCCTTTGAAGCTGCATTTAAACTGCATTTTGGAAGTTCAAAATCAGGGCACCAATGAAGTCCATTATATGGAGAAAAATCCTGAAATGCTTTACTCAAAAACCATAATTTCTTTACGACTGAAGACAGAAAGACATGAACATTTTCGATGACAAGGGGGTGAGTAAATTATTTGTAAATTATTGTTATGGAAGTGGAGTTCTTTAAGTAAATGATGATAGAATTTTCACTTCACTTCCCTTTAATAAATCCATTCTGCAGAAACAATGCACAACTGATGACATGAATTAGAAGACGGATTATTTTTAAGAGTGCATTTTTTAGGATTTGATTTGGTTATTCTAACGGCGCAGCAATCTAATAGCCTCTGACCTCACTCTCTTCTCATTGCGATGGTTCATGCGGACAGCAGCCTGTTGTTTTGGACGGATCATGTTCTCCAGGATCTCTGAGCTGCGGAGTTTCTCTTGTCGGTACGTCCTCTCCATGTTCTGGTGCTGCTCCAGAAGAGAATCATATTGGTTTTTCAGGAGTTGGTTCTTAGCCTGTACCTCTGCCACATGTTCCTGAAGTGCGCTGTGCTCTGACGACAGAACACTGAGATGGTTTTGGACCTCGTAAAGCCTAATAAATAAAATAAAAAAAAATCAATATACATATGCAAGATCTACAAAAAAAATGGTCCAAATATTCCAACATTTTTGACACAATGCCGTTCAAAACTTTGGGATCAGTAAGACTTGTAATGTGTTTTAAAGAAGTCTCTTATCCTCTTCAAGGCTGCATTTATTTGATCAAAAATACAGAAAAAAACAGTTATATTGCAAAATGTTATTACAATATAAAATAATGGTTTCTATTTTTAATATACTTCAAAATATAATTTATTCCTGTACAGTATCACATGATCCTTCAGAAATCATTTTAATATGCTGATGTATTTTTAGAATTATCTATGTTGAAAATAGTTGTGCTGCCAAATTTTTGTTTAATATATGTATAGGGTGAATGGTCAAACATGATAAATGATAGAGTTACTCATTTGTATTAAAAAAATTATTTACATGCAGTGTTGGGGTTAACGCATTACAAGTAAATAAATAAAATAAATAAAAACAGTGAAATTCAACTCAGAATATGACGCAAACCTAAATATGTTAAATAATACAAATATCCTTTGTGTGTTTAATCCCATTTAATTAACCGATGTCTTTGCTGCCGATCTTCGATGATCCAATTCAACCATACTAATAAGTATAATACTAATTTTCCTTTTTTTTTTACTGCTGGAGAACTGACATTTTTTTTCTTCTGTACAGACGTGAATTTACTTTTCTCAAAGCCTGAAGCTTTTGGTGTAAAAAGGACTTTACATTTGCCAAAAATAGAACTTTTTATATTAAAAACAAACAAGCAAGCCCTGCCCAGATTTAAAAAGTAATGCAAAAGTAAAGTAACGCATTAAGTAACGTAATTAGTTACTTTTTTTAGGGAGTAACTCAATATTGTAATGCATTACTTTTAAACGTAACTTTCCCCAACACTGTCTTCCTTCTGTGCTGTAGTATAAATGTCTGACCAATCACAACAGACTGGCCTTTTGAGAAAGGTGGGCTTTAAAGAGACAGAAACTAAAATAGAACGTTTCAGCCAGAGAGGTGTTGCAGCAACAGTATGAGAATAATGTTTTTCTTAAAAGTTTCAAATCATATAAATGTATTCTACTGTAAAAATACAATTATGAATTTGTAAATGAGCATAATATGGGCACTTTAAAAGAGTGGTTTCCTGTTTTTGTGTCATAATAGGATAAGGAGGTTTACTTGGTATGTTGTTCATCCAGTGCCACTTCCTTTATCTGGATTTTCTGCTGCAGTTCTACCACTTGGTATGCAAGCTGCAAAAACAAAAACAAAGCCTTAAAAATAAAATCAACGAAAAAACATAAATTCAGACAGTGTAAACGCCCACCTGTTTATACTATTAAGCTATATTTACAGTAGTTTTCATTAGCTTAAACAATTCAGTATGGGAAATACTTGTGTGTTGATAAAGCAGAGATACACAGCAGGTTTTATCACATACTTTAACAAAAACTTTCCAACTGGTCTAAAGAAAGCTTTAATGCAAGATTAGGTGTACTGTAAAAACTGGTTGTGCCACTGTGACCACTGTGATAACTACTAAAGCAAAGCACTCAATTTTCCTAATATATCTCCAAATAATGTTCCCATTCGCATTAGATTAATATGCTTTGGAAGAACATTCTCCAGGGCATTTTTACATGTTGGAAGCCATCAGTTCTGTGGAACTTTACCATGCTTTAGATTTGATGATTCACTGTCTGCTAAAAGGAAGAGATAACAGCAAGCCAACTTGTAAACCTGTTTAGTGAAACAGGTCACAACTTGTGCCATAAAATTGAGTTTGGTATATAAACGTTTGACAGAAACCCAATCACCACGCTGCTTTTATATGAGAAAGGCTGATTCTGTTTTTCACATATACCACCATTTCCTACCTCACCAGTGGTTGTCTTTAGAGACGTCAGCGAATCTTCAGATTGTGAGGGCCTGCAAAAAACAGTATTTTGAAATTAAAAGCAGAAACAGATTGCATAAGAATATATGCTATTGCTATACTGTAATGTTTAAATAGCATGGTTGATAAGATGTTACATATTACATATATATTACACATTCAGCAATCATGGTATTTAAAAAAAAAATTATATTACAATCAAAGTGACATAATGGCATGCATGTGCAGTAATCTTTTATTACCATTTAACAATCAGAGTTTATTGGGTCTTTCCTGTAGTCTAAAAATGTGGTAATCTAAATTAACTTGTTTTATGTAGTGATATTATTACATATGGCTGCATCAAACTGACTACGTATACTCCAACAGAAATTATATTTAGGTTCAGATCAGCTAGAATTCGCACTGAACATTTTCACTTTTTACAGCGTAACATTAAAGAATATTATGACTCAGAGAGAAGGTTACCTTGACCCTGATCCCAGAATGCCTTTGGTTATGAGGGCTCTTTGCTTGGACTTTTCCAGCAGACTGTGATCTATAACAAGAACAATATGACAAACTACTTCTGAAGAAGCATGATTTGTTTGAAAAGAGGCCAACTGATGTTTACATCGACTCCAAGTGTGTTTGTTAATGAGACTTTCTATTTGCACGTAAGTGTCAAGATTCACAGAAGAAGTGAGAACTTGCACAACTCTGAATTTTGTTCATATCAGCCTGCATTATACTAAAGATATGCAGACTAGACCTTAACCTTTAGATTAGTGACACTTTTAGATTCTGTTCTCCATAATAAATTAATACTAAATAAATTAGAAAATAGTAAAAACTAAATATAATTATACCATAATTCCCACGTTATAAAATATATTTTTACAAATATGAATATAACACATATTACAACATATATAACCAATTTATATAGTAAAACATTTAACTACTACTGAAATTCTTTGTATTTTGCAATATCAATAAACCATAAAAATAAAAATTTTATTGTATATTTAGATACTTAAATATACATAAAACGAATTTATTTAATCAACCATAACAGCAACAGATTATAAACTGCAACCAAAACAACAGGTTTTTTTTTTTTTTCTCATTTTGCATGACATATAAGAAATTGCACTGCATGGCCTAAAAAGTTAGATCATAAAAACATTTTAAAAAAGCATTAATAAAGCTTACATGACTCTATAATATCCTGGAAGACGCTCGTCTGTGTCCTGTTGCGATATTTCAGCTGTCTGATAATGTGACGCTTCCATGTTTCGTTCTGATTAAGTTCAGAGTTTCTCGCGCGTTGCGACGCCGCCATGATCATAAATAATAATTTTACTACAATCACAATAATCTACTTCCTTAGACATAGTTCAGGGATGGACGCCCCGTCATCGGGAACTTATAAGTTTGTTTTCCATTCCTATAAAGCACACAGGAAAGCAGCAGAAAGTGGGTTGTGGCGCAGCTGTGCGCGCTGAGACGCGACGCGTCATTTCAGTGGCTGTAAACACATGGAGGGAGCCGCCTGCTTCTGTCGCTGATTAGTAATCATGACAAACATGTCAATGCGCCTCAAGCGTGGAAACAGACTGTGAAGAACGGAGAGTAGATCTAAATCGTGGAAAATAAAATGGGAGTGGCCTTTTGGCCCAGACGTTTCCTCTGATTGGTTGGGAACGATGCGTCAAATTATAATTATTATATTTTAATTCTTTAATGTGCATTTTTAATTCAATGTATATTAAAGTTCACCACTGTGATTATATAAGTGAGACTTATTGTTTTTTATTATGCTTGCGAAAACGTGCTGTCATGTGACTTCTGGTACTTTTCTCAGCGATTAGTCAGGATGGACCAATCGCATTCAAATATTTGTGTTTATTTCATCGACGTCCTGGGGCACATTTTGATTTATATGTCTGGTAACAATACGTAGAAATAAAATATTTAAAATGTTGTACATTCACTCTATTAATGTTTCCCATGAGTCAATAAACGTCTTTATTGATTTGATTGCTGCTTATGGGGACACAGCTTTCTGAGCCTCAATGCGCCCTCTGTCGTAATATAAATAGAAATAGTATTTGCTAGTAACATTTGCCAACCAATATGTTGAAGCAATACAGCTGTACAAACACTTCCCTCAAACACCAAGTTAACACTTCAGCACCGAAATCTCAGCTCCCACTATGATTTGACAGTAAGTGTCACATAAATGACATGACAAATAATGTGGGTACCACAAAAGTTAATACAAAATGGCAGGTTTAGCCTTAGTGTAATTTTTGGTAGCCATTTCTATTAATGTCAATTACAAAAACATACCCATGGTTTCTACCAAAACACTATACATAGTACTTTGATCTGAGATTACGGCAGGTAGTATATAGTTAGCATGGTGCTTAAGACTTAAAAGCTTAATAAAACTTAAAATGTAGTAATCCCTAAACAGTTCTGTAAGTCTTCTGATAGAATGCTATGGATTTATAATTAATTTGTTTTTGTAAATGCACTGACTTTCAGAATCATAAGGAACCACAAGAACAATCATCTTTGAATGTTTAATATTAAAATACAGTGTAAACAGCTGGTTAATATTTACAAAGCCTTTGAAAAAGTTAACTATACATTTTCTGTGAAAAGAAGAAGAAAAAAGGATTGCACATCAACATGACAAAGCATAATCAGCACACCAGTGGCAAGCAAACTGTGAGTCACAGCCTGATGCTTTGGGAAATATTAACACATCACTATTCAGAGCAACACTCAAAATAACATGACAACGGAACACCTCTTTCTTAATCTGCGTGGTTGTGGTGGCGTGCAATGGTGTAGAACTATGAAAGCATCAAACATCAAGAACTTCACCACAAAACTGAGTACATAATTCAACTGTTTGTACTCAAAGTAACACTGTTTTAAAACGTGTACATAAAATATCATGAAAGTAATGATTTAGGGGGGAAGGTCCAGAAGATCTGCCTTGACAAATCTTCAATACATCAAAATAATTGCAAAGTGTATGTGACCAAATACACTCAGGTATTGAAATGTAGTGAAAAGAGACCTAAGACCTACCAGACCAGTTTTACAAAAAAAAAAAAATTCCAAATATGCATTTACACATTTATTTAAAAAAAAGTAGTAAAACCAATGGAAGGCATTAAGGTTTAAAAGGTGCTTATGGGTGCAATTAGAAGTTCATTTTTGCCATTAAAAAGATGGGAACTGAGCATTTACTCCAGTGTGGACTGTGCTCCTTTTTCAGTCATTCGCAGTAAGAGCATCTCCGAATACTTCTCCAGGAGGGCCACAGTCCTGTCGTCCCTGAGTTGACGGGCAGGAGAGTCCTCTGGTACAGGACGGGTGCTTTGGGTCGAGGGCCGCGTCTCTTGTGGGCACAGGGAGTTCAACTCACACTGCACACCCACAAATACCTCCTGCAAAATACTCTTCATCTGCTCCTGCTGCTCTGACAACTCCGGGATGGAGCACAACTACAGAAACGGGGAGAGAGAGAGGAAAAAAAAAGTGTTTTACCATTAGATGGCAATTCTGTGCCAACTGAATTAAAGCAATATGTGACCCTGAACCACAAAATCAGCCACAAGGGTCATTATTTTGAAACTGAGATATATACATCATGAATAAATAAGCTTTCATTAAAATAGTGTTTGTTATAATAGGACAATATTTGTCCAAGATACAACTATTTGAAAATCTGAAATCTGAGTGCAAAAAAAAAAATAAAAAAACTGAGAAAATCACTTTTAAAGTTGATCAAATTAAGTTCTTTGCCATGCATATTACTAAAATCAAAAATTAAGTTTTGATATTTACAGAGGAAAAGTTACAAAATATCTTCATGGAACATGATCTTTACTCAATAGAAAGGAAAATCACTAATTTTGATCCATACAATGTATTTTTGTCTATTGCTACAAATATACTCCTGCTGCTTATGACTGGTTTTGTGGTAAAGGGTCGTATATATATTTTCTCATTTCAATATTTATAGACAGTTGCACCAGTTTCTACACACATTTAGAAACAAACACTACCGTCCAAACGTTTTAAATATTTTTCATACATTTTACAATGTGATTTATTTCTGTGATGCAAGGCAGAAATTTGAGAAAAATCATTGCTCCAGGTGTTTAGTGACACCAGATCCATAAAAATGTATTATGCTTATTTGGTGCTTAACCTTTCAACTGTCACTCCCATTTTTGAACGTAAACGTGAAAATGCACTATTCAAACTTAAATTATTATTATTCATCAACTAAAGCATTTTGCAATATGATTTTAATGTACATTTACCATGGTAATCCAATGTCTGATTTTAAAATGGTTTTCAAAGGATGAATTTTGAGATTTTAAGTTTTCAACTTATATATAATTTCTTATATCTAAAGCATGACAGGGAAAAAGGCAACGAAGAAAGTCTTTTTGTGACAAAGGTCAGAACTCCTGTTATGATGTAGATTTTTGAGGTGCACTCGTCATAAATTAATCCATTACTTTTCCTACATAATTTGTAACAAAACAGTGGTAAAATGTATATTTTGGAAGAGTCTTAGACCTTTCCAACATTATATAGTCTGTCATGATTAGATTAGGATTTATTTGTAATATGGTAAAGTAAACATAGGAGTCCTGTATACGGGACGGTGACAGTTAGGGTGTTAATTTATTTTTTTGTCAGTTAAAAACAGTTGTGGTTTCTTTAATGAAAAGAAAGTTCAAAAGTACAGCCTTTATATAAAATTAATATTGTGTGTAACATTATAAATGTCTTTACTGATTAATTTAATGCATTATTGATGATTAAAAAAAATAATGGTATAATAAGTATTTATACACAAATAATGGTGTGTATAAATAAATATTTATATAATATACATTCTTTCTACTACTTATATATATGTATATGTATATGTATATATATATATATATATATATATATATATATATATATATATATATATATAAATAAAAGTAGTAGAAAGACTTTACTTTAAAACATCATAGAGAAGGGAAATAAAATTTAAAATTCAATCTATTATTCCTGACAGAGGCAGAGATTGATAAATCACCTTGTTATAAAAGCCAGTTGCTTTATGGATGTTCTGCCAGAGTTCATTCACCATCTCCTTACACATCAGGACACTCAACGACTCTGCAGAAAATCCTAAAGACAAAAAGACAAATTAAAAATAAATAAACAAATATTACTATCCGTGACTGTGCCTGTGCCCCCATCATATTCTAAACAAGAGCATGTATGAAAACAGATTAACTGGAAAAACCTAAGCCAATATTCTGGTTAATAGAAATGTGAATCAGACTGTGAACAGCCTCATGCCATCCAAGATGTGATTGAGTTGATTAAATATTTACCAATTTTTTGGGGGGTGTAAACCATTCCTGTATTTGAATTTTAAGCAACCTAAATGCAGTTTTAAATCTACAACCAAGTATTGATATGCCTGACAACATCCTTGCTATCTAAATGCTAGGGATGCAACAATACAGTTAGTCCATGGTTCAATACGTACCTTGGTTTTTAACCACGGTTTACGGGTTAAAGTATAGACAAAGTATAGATATATTGTCTGCCTCATTCTATGACAAGAAGCCACGTCAGATCACAAAAGCAAGTTATTTCAAACACTCAACTGATGCTTTGAAGTAAAAATAAGTTATAATGTTCTCTTTTGTTGGACAAGTTTAGAAAGGCTTATCATTGCATTTCATTAGAAGGGAAGATGTTCTGCAAGTGTTGCTTTTTCAAATACAAACAGGGAGGCGTTTCTTCATCTCAGCACATAAAATCACAGGCACACACAGCAAATTTCGAGAGAAATAAAACAAGGAAATTATTTAAATGCAAAACCGTGGATGTCGGTTTGATATTATATTGAGTATAGTGACATCCCCACGAAATGCATTCCAGCATGCAAGATAGAAAGTACCTGCTTCCTCTCCAACGCAGTCGTTTCCTGTAGAATCCTCTCTTTCTAGGGTTACTGAATTAGTCATTGAGGTCTCATCGGTGGCCTGTGTATTCCCACATGACTCTGTAAACTGCAGGTCTTCAACCTCAGAATGACTGGTTTCTGACACCATGGAGCTCCTGGCAAATATTTCAGACCCTGTTGAGAACCTGCTTGAAGTCTTCGAAACCAAACTCTGCTCAATATTAATGATCTGCTTCCGACACTCCTTCCCCAGTGACCGCATCTCTGTGGGCGTCACCAGAGCCTGTCGACGTGGAGATTCGGGACGTTCAACTTTCCCTAGACGGCTCTTGAGTGACACCGGTGACAGACTGGCACGATTGGGGTCAGCGAGGTCTAATCGAAGAGCTGCCCGGACACTGTGGTTACCCAAGGCAGGAGTAGAGAAAGCTGGCGTCGGATGAGAGGGTTCAGAGGACAGAACTGAAGATGAAGGGGTAACGATGTTCTCTTTGGTTTGGTCCACAGTTGGGTCCGGGGCGTTTGACTGCATTTCCTCTGATGTGCATGCATTCAAACTCTCCACAGAGTTGCTCTGAGTTATCTTTGCACGGGAGCTTGCGGTGGGACCCATGTAACTTTGGCGGGAACGCGTAACAGATGTGTCACACACACTGCTGGTGGATTTGGTGCTAAGAATGCCTGTAGTGTTGACAGTATTATGAGCTTTGGACTGAATGCTCTTGTTTGTGATTTCTGAAAAGACATATCAGAAGTTTAAATAAAGGAAATAAAATCAAAAATTTAAATCATTTTTAAAGCTAGTAGTTTAACCCCTGTTGCACAAAGATAACCACGAACCAAAAACCAAGATATGCACAAACTAAGAGAGAGCACCAAGACACCCATGTGAAACCAATCTGATTTGGTAATTTGGTAAGCCCAGACATTAAAAACCACCCAACACACTCTCACAGACCTCCCAGGGCATTTTTCCAGCGCAAAAAAGACAAGTTTTTGCAAGATTTCCGAGCAGCCACTGAGGAACGTTTCTTGGCAACTGGAGGACAAGATTTCAACATATATTCCATTATAATTCAGCACTATATTCAAAATTACAGCACCTCCGAGATCACATAACCAGTCAGATACACCTGTCAAGGCCCCAATATTTTTCAAGTGAAACTTTAAGGAGAAGTCCATTTCCAAAACAAAGATTAACATATAATGTACTCACCCCCTTGTCATCCAAGATGTTCATGTCTTTCTTTCTTCAGTCGTAAAGAAATAGTTTTTTGAGGAAAACATTTCAGGTTTTTTTTTCCCCATATAATGGACTGATATGGTGCCCTGATTTTGAACTTCCAAAACGCAGATTAAATGCGGCTTCAAACGATACCAAATGCAGTTGTAATCGATTCCAGCCAAGGAAGAAGGGTCTTATCTAGCGTAACAATTGGTTATTTTCATTAAGAAAAAAACAAAAAAAAAAACAAAACAAAAAAAAACAACAATTTAAATACTTTTTAATCTCAAATGCTCGTCTTGTCTTGCTCTCCCTGAACTCAGTGTATTCTGGTTCAAGACAGAGTATGTCGAAAAACTCCAATCGTATTGTCTCCCTCAACTTCAAAATCATTTCAAAATCATCCTACATCGCTGCAGAAGTACCGATCCAGTCTTCCCAGTAAAACTGCAATATAGAACATACCCTAGTTTTGAGACATACCCTAACTGTCATGAACCGGAAAAAAAGGTCGGGAAGAGCAAGACATGACGAGCATTTGACATTAAAAAAGTATGCAAATTGTATTATTTTGATGAAAATAACGGATCGTTTTGCTAGCTTTGCCCTTCTTCAGCTGGGATCGTTTGAAGCCGCATTTAAACTGCATTTCAGAATCGGGGCACCATATCAGTCCATTATATGGGGAAAAATCCTGAAATGTTTTTCCTTTTACGACTGAAGACAGACATGAACATCTCAGATGACAAGGGGGTGAGTACATTATATGTGAATCTTTGTTTTGGAAGTGGATTTCTCCTTTAAGAACAAACTGGTATGACAGTCCGTTGAGGTCAGACACGAATAAAAACCATGAACACCGCTTCATAGTAGAAGCTAATTTTTTTTTTTCCCCCCAATGTTTAATAAATGTAAAGCTGCTTGCTTTAAAGCAATCTTTTGCATAAAGTGCCATATAAATAACACCATGTCTACACTGGACGCGACAGTTATCGCGCCACAACAGCTAAAGTCTGTCTACACTGGACGTGACAAAGCGACCATTGCAAATCATCTGAACTTTGTGTGACCACATCATAAATAGAATGTGGCAGCAGTTTACTGTCGGGAATGTCGTGTAGCGCCACATTCAGTGTAGACAGCATCACTGATTACAATGGGTTCTACTGTATTTTGTCACGCCGCACCGCTCGCGTCCGGTGTAGACACGGTGTAAGAGTGACATGACTGGAGCACCGATTGCAGAGTATTAGTATTTCGGGGCCTTTAACCTTTCTGCTGTGGGACACTTTTACTCCTGGAAGTAAAATGCATTGTATTAACAGGTAACTGGACTTACCACTTTTGTTATTCTCCTCAGTGCTTCCACTGTTGTTTGAAAGAACCTTGGACTTGTCCTTAAAAGCAAGAGAAAAAGAGAAAAATTAACCCAAGACAAAGTCCCACAGACAATTACAAGCCAATTCTGAATGCTTTTGCTTCTACTAACATAACCAGTAGTACCTTATCCTAACATGTTCCTATCAAATATTTCTAGGTACTATATATAGGCCATTCTACACAATTGATCCAAAAGTCCAAAAATCAGTTAATAGTTTTTTTTTTTTTTCCAAAAAAAACTTGTAATAATTGTATTATAAACAGTAATAGTAATTTCATTAGAAGAGTTATATTGACCTGTTAAGGGGTATGTTAAGAGGTAAATCCATAATCAATAAAATTGTAACAATATTTCAAGTGTAATTTTTGAGATCGGTTGTATTTGGAATCCAATTTTTCTATGTAAAAGGTAAAAAGTTGATCCTACAGATTTCAAAGTTAGTTAATTCAGTATACTGTATTTTTTGTGTTTTGGTAGTGACTGCACATTTTCTTTGTAGCGACCACATTACAGAATTTTAACACATACTAAAACATACTTAAATACAAAATAAAATAAATAAATAAAAATTGCATAACTGTACTAAAAGTGTGTTTATTCCCCCCAGATATAAGGATTACATGTTCCCTTTTGTCCCTACCAAAACAATGATACGTTTCGGTAATGACAATTTGTATGGGACAACACCCAAAAAAACAAAGATGTCACACATTTTCTCGGTAGTGACATGAAAATTTGATTTTTTTTTTTTTTAATGTTTATATATATAAAGCTTAATTATATTTCAAGTATTATTGTGGGTTTCAATAGATAATAAAAGGATTTTAATAAACATTTAAGATTTGAATACTTAAATGGTTTTTAAATGTGTTTTTTGGTCATGGGACAGCAGTTTTCACCAATTCTGTAGAATTGCCCATATACAGTTTCTAGTCTGTTTGTGGTTTTTAATCCATGTTTTTGGAAGTAATTTAAACAATGTGTGATCCCAAACAAGTACAAATTATTACTATTAGCAGATAAACACTTAAGACTTAAGGATAGATCACCCAAAAATAAAAATGATGTAATTTACTCACTTCCTATGACGAAAAGATTATTTCGTTTTTAAATCCACAGTTAAACATTGATCAATGCTCATACATAGAGCACATCAAATATGGCCACTGCATCTCAATCGTACTTGTTTTACACATGATAAAAACCTTGGTTCTCTAGCATCAGACAAGCATGTTTGAGCGTCCATTTACCACATTTGATGTGGTCTATTTTCATCCAAGTTTATGTAAATACAGCTATCGAGTCTCTTCCGAAGACTTGGATTACACTGCTTGATTGAAGTGGATTACATTTAGGATGTGGTGTTATGATTTTAGTGGAACAGACATTCAATGGAGGAACAGAAATCACTCAGGTTTCATTACATATCTCCGTTTGAGGTTCGAAGATGAACAAAACTTCTGTGGGTTTGGAAAGACTTGAGGGTGAGTAAACGATGACAGTTTTGCTTTTTGGGTGAATTAACCATTTAAAGAGTGATAAACCTAAAATCACATTTTAAAGGTGTTAACATGCAGATTTTGCACACTACAGAACAATGGTATTGTTTTTTTAACAATATGGGAGTAGTGGTTACATATGGTTACGTATGGTTGTTCACACCATTTTGTTCTTCTGAGACCGAAAAAAACACCACAGAACGACATTTCAGTGTTCAGTCTGACTGGTATAATTACAGTGACAGTGACTGTGACCTGTAAGAACAACCACTGGAATTATGTTGTATATGTGGCATTTAGAGCACATTATTCATGAGCATAAGCATCATACCACTGTTTTGTCAAGGGTTAGACAGCTATCATCGGATTCATCCGGTATACTGGGCAGGCAGACTGCGGGCCGGCAAACAGCACTGCTACTAGTCCCAACAGTGCTGAAACAGCAGACAGAAATAAAACGTCAAATGTCATCTACATTATGACACACTACAATATGTAATTACACAGACACTTCCCCTATTTTATTTAGAGCTCAAAGGGAAGGAAAGAAAAGCATATGCAAAGTCATTTCTCTCTATTATAGAATGAACAAGGGAGTCGAGATGTGGGACAGATGCTGATGTTGACTCACCGAAAGCGGCTCTGAAAGCGGGAAAGGAAGCGTGTGGAGATACTAAGACGAGGATTGAGGAAGTTACTCTCTGTTGTGGGCTGCAGACTGCTCAAGTCTGTGTTGAACTTTTCTACGAGAGTTTCCACAGCAGATAAGATCAGTATTTCAACATAAAAAAAAAACAAAAAAAACAAACAACAACCACACAACTCACCCCCCTCCCCCTCCCCTCAAAAGAAAAAAAAAAACAATAAAAAAAAATAAAATGACATTTGCTGAACATTTACTTTAATTTATATGCAAGATGCAGATAAGTTTTAAAAAGATTTGGAGAAATGTAGCATTACATTAACTGCTCACCAATGGATCCTCTGCAGTGAATGGGTGCCGTCAGAATGAGAGTTCAAACAGCTGATAAAAACATCACAATAATTCACAACTAAGCCACATGTTTCCAGCAAAGCAAAACGCTGTGTGTTTGTAAGAAACAAATCCATCAATGTGGCCATCAAGTTTTTAAACTTCAAACCGCTGCTTCCAGTTAAAATGAGTCCTTTATTCTTGATATCAAAGATTTATTCTTGAAATCAGGAGAGAAATATGATCAAGATCAAGAACCGTTTTTGAAAAGAGTCAAAAACAGTTCTAAACAAATGTGCATTTTGATGCGAAAGGACAACGGGAATGGACTTTTTCTGGATTTCCGGATGGATTTGTATTTAAGTTCACTTCAAGAACAAACATTTACAGATAATTTACTCACCCCTTGTCATCCAAGATGTTCATGTCTTTCTTCAGTCGTAAAGAAATTATGTTTCTTGAGGAAAACATTTCAGGAATGTTCTCCATATAATGGACTTCTATGTTGCCCACAATTTTGAACGTACAAAATGTAGTTTAAATGCAGCTTCAAAGGGCTTTAAATGATTCCAGCTGAGGAAGAAGGATCTTATTTAGCGAAACAAATCAGATACAAAAAAAAAATAATATATAATTTTTTTAACCTCAGATGCTTGTCTTATCTAGCTCTGCGATGCGCATGCAAACTCTGTGTATTCCGGTTCATGACAGTTATGGTACATCAAAAAAATTCCCATTTCATTTTCTCTGCCAACTTCAAAACGTTTGACGTAACGCTGAGTCAGTAATTTAAACTGCATTTTGGAAGTTCAAAATCATTGGCATCATTGAAGTCCACTATATGGAGAATGTTCCTGAAATGTTTTCCTCAAGAAACAATTCCTTTACAACTGAAGACAGACACAAACATCTTGGATGACAAGGGGGCAAGTACATTATCTGTAAATTTTCGTTTTGGAAGAAAAACTACTACTTTAACATGCCTTAATGATGGATTTTTTTTTTTAAACAAACATGCAGCTTTTCACTTCACAAGACATTAAAAGATGTCTGGAGGTGTGTGGACTACTTATGGATTGAGAGAGATGTTTTTAATCAGCTGATTTGACTCTCATTCTGACGGCACCGATTAACTGCACAAAGGATTTATTACATCAACTGAAATTTTCAGCAAATTTCCATGTTTGGGTGAACTCTTCCTTTAAGGCTGGAATACATGACATGACTTTTAGATTTTAAAACACTAGGCAATACACACTTGCTGATTTTGTGAATGGTAACAGTGGTAACAACATTTTAAGTTTTAAATGCAACAAACTCTCAGAGAAACATAAAATTCAAAATAAAGTGTTTGATATCCTCAGACTGGACAAAAGTTGTGTAGTGTATGTTAACTTCAATTAACACAGTAAGAGAGCTGAATTTGCAAACATCTCGTACCATTAGCGGCCACACCCAAGGTGTCAAAATGTTGGCGAAGTAAAGCTCCAGGTTCTTCTTCATCCTCCTCTTCTTCAACTCCCGAGCTTCCCGTGGAGCTCACTTGACTGAGGGAATCCGTATCCTCTACAAAAGCAACAAAACAGATGAAGTCACATCAGCAGGTGGACCTTCAACTCTTTAAGTCTGCTACTAGTGTTTTACTACCTTAGGTAGTTTCATACTCTACAAGCACTCCAAACACGTGTAATGTGACTCACGGTCATGGGGCTGGTCGCTATGGGAGGCTGGGCTCTCAGCCGAACAAGCACTATCTGGGCTTAGCTCCTCTTCCTCGGGGTCATCACCTCCACCCTCACACAGAGCTTTAACATCAAACTCTCTGCATGGAAGGAAAAAAAAAAAAAAAAAAAAAAAAAAACAAAAAACAAACAAACAAACAAAAAAAAAAGATTACTCAGTAAGCGGAAAAATGCTGACTACTAGGGACTTTCATATAGCTTACTTAGTTTCACTGTATGTAAATGGTCGGTCCCATTCACAGGATAATTCCAGCACATCAACCTTTCATAAATCGTTCCAAAAGAAAAAGAAAAAAAAATATCTCCAATCAAATTAACTCGTGGGGGACAGGTGACTGTCACATCAAGCAACCACTGGGATGCCTCAGGGCTCGATGCTTGGCCCCCTTCTCTTTTCAGTACTCACTACAATGCTACTCTAAGTATCATACTCTTAAGGTATTTTTTTAATATTAAGCTAAAAAGAAATTACATTACAGCCCTTTTTATGTTTCTGGGTAAGTATCTGCTAAATTAATAAAATGTAAATACACCTACTCCTTTTTGAATTGAAAAATGAACCAAGCCAGATACCATTACAAGCAATTTACCCTTCTCCAGTGGACAGAGCAGTGCTGTTGGCCGGGTACAAAATATAGCCGGTCTTCTCTGTTGAGCTGAGCTCTGGATGGAAGTTGTCCTCTCCATGTGGCAGCTGCAGAAAATCTGGCCCTTGGAGCGAAGAGCTAAACCCATCTTGGGAATCCTATAACAAATAAACAAAAAAAACTTTCATATTTCAACTGAAAGTGACACCATGAATACAGTTATTAGTGAGGCTTTTTTTTTAATTATGACTGCACTCACAGAGACATTTCTACAAAATATTTGAAGTTGGGCATAAATAAATAAATAAATAAATATAAATTCACTACAAATATTATTTAATGATTTATCTCTTGACCAATAGGTGGTGCTGATCCCAAATTAATGTGGTGTGTTTAACAAGCTGTCACAATGACATGCATAATTTGGTGCCAATATGCCAAAGAACAACAGAGAAACATTAGGTGGCACTGTGCTGAAATTGTGCAGTTAACCTGAGGAAATGCTTGTCAAAAATTCCAAGTTTGGTCTGAATATGATAAAGCAAGCTCTTCATCAAATTGATTCATGCATTATTCAGGAATGGTTTTGATAACTTTTGATAACTTTTTGTTATAGTTGTGGATGAGGAGATCTAACATACGATATGAATATTGTGCATTTGTGAAACATTGTGCAATTATACGAGGCGTAAAACCTGATAACACCATCTAGTGTATAATTTCTTTTAAATTTCTCACAGACCTTTAGAGCCATGAATTAAACAGGCCCATCGAATTTCTTTCTGATCAGCCATCGGATACATTTCAGGATTTTTCTCCATGTAGTGGACTTCTATGGTGCCTACGAATTTTAACTTTCAAAATGTAGTTCAAAGGGCTCCAAAAAAAATCCCAGCCAAGGAAAAAGGGTCTTATCTAGCAAAACGATTGGTTATTTTCTAATAAATAAATAAATAAATAAATAATACATACTAATAATAAAACAATTTATATACTTGTTAACCTCAAATGCTTGTTTCTTCTAGCTCTGCATGTGCTGTGTATTCTGGTTCAAGACAGGTTATGTCGAAAAACTCCCATCTCATTTTCTTGTCCAACTTCAAAATCGTCCTAAATTGCGGTTTTAACTTTTTTGTAAAAGGGCGTTTGATCTTCTTTGCACATTCACTTTGTAAACACTGGGTACTTCTGTAGGCGATTTTGAAGTTGGAGGAGAAAATGAGATGGGAGTTTTTCGACTTCGAGTTTTTCGGGCTTAGATGGCGTTTCAGTACTGCCATGCCCCTTGTCAAAGAAGCAAGTTCTGTTCACCAATCACAACGCACTGGAACAGCTAACCAATCACAACCCATTTTGTTTTTCGGAAGGCGGGCATTCATTAAACCCAGAACAAAACGAGCCATTTGTGCCAGGCTGCGAGAAATGTATTGTAATAATGTAAATTATGTGAAAAAGAATGTGTTTTTCAAACTACCAAGCATGAAAGCATGTTCTAGTACAGCCCCAAAACAAAATCAAGACTTTGTAAAACAGCATAATAGGGGCCCTTTAAACTGCATTTTGGACGTTCAGACTCATGAGCACCATAGAAGTCCACTATATGGAGAGAAATCCTGAAATGTTTTCCTCAAAAAACAATCTCTTTATGACTCAAAGAAAGACACGAACATCTTGGATGACAAGGAGGCGAGTACATTATCTGTAAATTTTTTGTTCTGAAAGTGAACTTCTTTCACCTCAACTAATAGGTGCTCAAAGTTGATTGGCTGGTGGCAGCCATATTTTTCAAGATACATCCATGCTCTCAGAGATATGGATGGAACCTTGGACAAAGAGACTGCAAGCCAAATTTCAAGTCAATTACACTAATTGGTTTGTAGTTACAGTCATTTTCTTGTTTCACTACTGTTATAGCACCATCAAGTGGTCAAACTCCCCAGTGAGATTGAGCTCATTCATGTGTTCTGAGTTTGATGAAAATATCTCAGCACATTAAAGAGCTACAGCCATTTTTAAAATTAGCCCCGCTTACTTCGGCCATTTTGGAATGTTGTCATAAGTGTGAATCACTGATCAAAATTCTTTTGACAACTTCTTATGAGGGTCTCAAGATGATTTTCTTCAGTCTACCAATAATAGCACTAGAAACACCCACAAGCAGCTTTACAGTATAGAGACTACTGACATGTAGCATCGCTGGTGTGGTGTGAACAATTTCAACATTTTTAGAAAATTTAACTTACACTGCAAATCTTTTCCTCCTCCTCTAGATCATCATCATCAACATCTTCGTCCAGCAGACTGTCTAAACTCTGCGGGTGAAAGCGAGAGTCTCCCTCAAACTCTTCCTCTCCCACAGCTCTGCTGGGAGTGTGTGAGAGAGGAAGCTGCATGCTCTTCATCTCCAGTACTGTGCGGATGGCTAGTGGATCAGACTGTACTGCCCATCGACCCTGCGGCTGGTACTGAGATCTACTATCTACACCAGTACCATCATTTTCACCTCCTCCACCCTGTGACAACCAAGACATCCATTAGTCACGAAAGAACACAATATCCAATAACATTTTATGATAACAGAAACATACATACCAGTCTACGAACCCACATTGGCATTTTGCCATTGGTTTGGAGAACCAAAGAATCCACAGATGCTGAAATAGAAGAGTCAAGTCCATTAAATTCCATTCTAAACTGCATTTTACCTATGCACATGATGTGACAGGACCAGCAAGACTTCCCAAATCACGAGATAAAAGTGACGTACCATCAGCTGAATCGAGCCTGTTTGGAGTTCTGCAGTCCTCCATACCATCTTCTGAAGTCTCCTCTGGCATCAAGCTGCCCTCCTCTTCCTCCTCCATGTGAGGCAATGCACTACAGGGTACCGTGATGTAGGTCTCTCTCCTGATCAGTAGGTTTAAAAAAAAAAAAAGTGAAATAAGATCATTTGAGTCATTAAAATTTTTGGCAAGATTTAATCATTCAAGCCCAAACTACACTGACCAAAATTATAAACGCAACTCTTTTGTTTTCGCCCTCATTTTTCATGAGCTGAACTCTCATGAACTCTCACTCTCATAGATCTAAGACTTTTTCTATGTACACAAAAGGTCTATTTCTCTCAAATATCGTTCACAAATCCGTCTAAATCTGTATGTGTTAGTGAGCACTTCTCCTTTGCCAAGATAATCCATCCACCTCACAGGTGTGGCATATTAAGATGCTGATTAGACAGCATGATTATTGCACAGGTGTGCCTTAGGCTGGCCACAATAAAAGGCCACTCTAAAATGTGCAGTTTTATTACAAAGCACAATCCCACAGATGTTACAAGTTTTGAGGGAGCGTGCAATTGGCATGCTGACTGCAGGAATGTCCACCAGAGCTGCTGCCCGTGAATTGAATGTTCAATTCTCTACCATAAGCCGTCTCCAAATACGTTTCAGAGAATTTGGCAGTACATCCAACCGGCCTCACAACCACAGACCATGTGTAACCACACCAGACCTCCTCATCCAGCATCTTCACCTCCAAGATCATCTGAGACCAGACACCTGGGCAGCTGCTGCAACAATCAGTTTGCATAACCAAAGAATTTCTGCACAAACTGGGAAACTGTCTCAGGGAAGCTCATCTGCATGCTCGTCGTCCTCATCGAGGTCTCGACCTGACCAAGTGGCCCGTGGTGGCGGTGGGGTTATGGTATGGGCAGGCGTATGTTATGGACAATGAACACAGGTGCATTTTATTGATGGCATTTTGAATGCACAGAGATCCCGTGACGAGATCCTGAGGCCCATTGCATGGCCCCATGTTGCAAGGATCTGTACACAATTCCTGGAAGCTGAAAACATCCCAGTTCTTGCATGGCCAGCATACTCACTCCTCGGGCGCCGCAGCGATAGCAATATGGCCACTGCCCACTGCTCCGGGTGTGTGTTCACGGTGTGTGTGTGTGTGTTTGATCACTTC